>OY740778.1:36824187-37306961 GCA_963513935.1 Aphrophora alni
CTATGTGCTCGTTTAGTTGAGATATAAATTAACATTGCGCAAAGTTTTTGTCACACAACCGTTTACGACACCAAGTAGATTGAAACAAACGTTTTCACTCAGATACAGAGTGTCTAGAAAACATTGTCCCGGATTTCACCATGCTATTCTATAAGTGAAAATAAGGAAAAAGTTTAAATAATTATAAGTCAGGAAATGTTTAGTTTTTGAATTATCCGCCGTTTTGTTTTCAAAGATATAATATCTTCGTAAATAGGAAAGATTTTGAACTCAAATTTGGTGTACATATTTGTTACGTAACCTTTCACCTCTGTATAAAAAACCCAGAACGTTCTTTTGTATATTTTCAAATGGGGGGGCATTTAAAATTTTCAAAATGAATTCATTTTCAGTGTCCGGGTGAAACCTTGTTTTGTTTACTTCGTCACGTGACCTTTTTTTCATCATCATCAGAAATCTTATTTCGGCATCTGAGTTGCCGTTCTGTACCCAAATGGTGCGCAAACTGTTTTGGGTACACAGTGGTGTCCATGTGGTTGTGTTGTATTGTGTTTAATTTATTTTAATGTAGTGACAACCTCAAATGACATAACATTATTTTGGTTTTGTTTATATTAAGTTCAGTGCGCACTGTTACATGCTCCGTGATATTATGTTACCTGTTACTAGCCTGGTCAGTTAGTTCAACCAATGGCAAATGGGTTTTTGGGCTAATGAATTCTTTAAATCTTCTCTAAATCCAAGATATATAAACTGAAGAAGACTTTATATCATTAAATAAAATTGAGCGTCTCTTCCTGATTCTTAATGAAAGTGCAACTTTTGCGTAATAACATGAGAAAAAAAACTAGTTCAAACTGCCTTAGACTTCCTAGTACAGGTTCAACAAGACTGCCGTCTCCACAATTATTGTTTCCCGCTATATTTTCCAGTAGAAATAAACGGTTCACTAACAACGCAGTAACTTTCTCATTATCAAAACTAAATACCAATCAGTCATCATTTGGGGAGGATTTCATATCTTCTATTCTGATTTTTTTTCTTTTTTCAAAATTGGCTTAAAGGGTTTTGATTAAATATTCTTGTCTGTTAAAACGTTGCCGGGAGAGTTGGCTCATTTCTGTGTTCACATTTCTACGTCACTCTGTAGATATTTATGTGATCTTTTGAGACAGGTTTATTAAAAATAAAATAATTTGACCACTATATCCAGAGAGCGAATATATTTTTGATATTTTTATCGAAAATTACGTCGATGTTGAAAAAGTTAAAATTGTGTTTTAACTTTTTTGGCGGGTAACTCTAATCTGATGCTATTTTTATTTTATTTATTTATTACAATAAATCGCACATTACTATAAGTTATATCTCACTTAAGCTAGTTTAGGTCTAATGCGGCATTGCGGTACTACTCATAAAGGTCATTAATTCGATGTACAACTCGACCTGTGCTCTCATTTAAGATTTCCTACTTACTCCTTGTGGGCCGTCCCCCTAGAAAGGTCCACTGAATACGTACTAAAATCGGTTGTGGTGTCCATTAACAATGTGCAAAGCTTTGTAGCTTTACCTGTAATAGTTACAAAAATATTAAGCCCTTCCGAGACTTACTTAACGCGCGGTATATATACATTGAACCTCCCTTAGTCATGTCCATCGCAAAGTGGAGGAAGCTCTTACTTGAAACTGGTAGTGTACAGGAAAAGTATCGCCGGCAGAAATACCTTTGAGGCTTTTGTTCATCGATGCTACCAGGTAGACGGATTTCAATTTGATTGATTTTTTTTTCCGTTAAAAAACATGTTTTATCATAAAAAGAAATTTTATTATTTGTTATACTGAGGTAATTAGCCTGAATAAAAAGTTATTTTATTGCTTGCTATAATTTAAACCATAAATCGCTGTCAACAGCCGCCATTTTATTTCTATTGCAGATATCAGCGTAAAAATGTGTTGGTACACTTTTGGATATGTTTCCAATATGTGTGAAAAAAAAATCTTACAATTCGGTTGATGCATTATGTACTTAGTGGTTGTTTAATAACGTAAATATCTTCGTGGAACACACACACACACACTATATATATATATATATATATATATATATATATATATATCAGATGATGTATTGGAGATAGAAATATTGGATTTCTTGGTTCGATAGCTTATTGTTGGATAGATTGTTTTGTTTAATAAATTTCAAAATTGAACAAAAGAATTAGTTTGTTTTTAGTAATATTTTTAATTACGCGGAACTATAGGGTAACTTCCGCTGCCGGTCGGCTCCACCAACTCGGCTGCCTCTTTCTACCTCGTAATTATCACACCCGTACACGCTCTAGAAGAGCCCTCTGAGAGAGATTTGGAATCAAGTATAAAGATAGATGTATCTATACAGAAAGCATTGGATTCTAAAGACTTAGGATCAAACATTGTCTTTATATCTGAACAATATCACATTGAAGAGCTCAACAATATTTGATGGGACATAATTGGATTAGTGGGAATGAACGTGCAGACATGGAGGTTAATAAAACGTCATCAGATAGGCCTTCAGCCGTTATGTATCATATCCAAGAGGCGGACTATCCAAGACTTGAGCTTAGGAAGAGCAAGGGAGGAGGTGAAGGAGTATCTCAAGTGTAAGGGTGGACTACTCTCACTACGCCAATAAGAAAATTCTATTCGATAATCTCTCGTTAGACAAAGCCGATAAGGAAGACGACAGGACTAGTTACAGTGCATTACATCCTGATAAAACAATGACAACACAGAATGGGGAGAGCCTAAAGAGGTGGAAAATGTGACCTGCAAGAATGCGTCGATCAGGAAAGGCCCGACACAGTTGAATCTTTGAGAAAAGTTCAGTCAACTTTATCAGTAAAATTCTGAAATCCAGAGCCCTTACGGAGGGGGGAGCTTCCTAGAGACTTCTAGATACATCAAACAATCTATTTTCTATTTAGAAGCGCAATAAGTCCTTGTAACTGACGTGCAAAAGCGATCATGGTACCTTCCCAACCCAATCATACAATGTAATACAAGCAGATCTACCAGATCTCGTAGATGTTTATATAAATAGTCTACACTCGCTTCGCTTGTATCAGTGTCTCAGGGCTCTTTAGAATATATCTCCCAAATAATAAAAACAAATCGTAAAAGCCCTCATAAAAGCTCAAATAACTTAAAAACCTGCAGAGTTATTTCGATTAAATTTGGTCAAATAAACGTTAATATTTCTCCAAAAATTCAATTGAAAACAAACTGAAATTCACTAGGAAATTGTAATTTACCAAAAATAATATCAATTCATTTACACATTTTCCAATTATTAGAAAACCATAATTTTTCACGCACACACATTATTCTCGGAAACTATTGAAACAATTTCAATGGAACTCGGTACATGTAAGATAGTTTTTTGTATTTATAATAAATTATTGTAGGTACGTTTTACTTCAAATAAAGTATACAATGAAATGAGAATTGTGCTTCCTCAAGCATGGCTATGTTATGACGTCTACATTCTAAATTGGAATGAAGTAAAACTAGAATTACAAGTACTAGAGCGTGCACTATTGTTCTTAGTATCATTTGCAGGTTATACCAGTTGTGTTACCTAGTGAAAAGTATGATAATTATTGTCATACATTGTATTCAGTGATGGAATGTCATTTGTAACATTGCGACAGTAAGATATACGGGTAAATCGTTATTTTTGAAAAAAAAAATTATAAGGAGAACATTTTAGTGTCTCTAACCTGCTTTCAAACGAAGTCTGAAGTATGTATTGAGCAATATTTCATCATAACTTTAATTTGAATAATGTCAACAAGGTGTAAAACATTCATTGGTAAAACATTAGTTTAGTAGTAATCGATGACAAAGTATAAATTAACTAAGAACGTTGAATTTGATACTAATATTTATATATTTTAGCGACACCTGTGTTATAAACTCGTTCTCAGCGTAAGTTTGATTAATAACGGCTGTTAAAGTTAATCTCTGTAAATTGTGTTTATTCTTAAATCAGATTAAACATTCAAAATTTGTAATGGACGTCATTTCTGACCACGTCCACTTTTTTTCTTGATGTAGTTTGCGGTTAATAGGACTTTGATTTGATGTGCTAGTTGGTCTAGTCTTACATTTTCTCCGTCCTCCTCGTAGACCGTTCCCACTGAAGGTGAAGAGTCGCTCACTATCCAGAAAAATGTTCCTTACATCCAGTGTGGATTGTGAGGGTTTTACTTATGTAACTCATACCGAGAAAGAAAATTAAATCATTTTCAACAAACCCAACATTGTAACATTAAACCGCCATTTTGTATAGGATGAACCTTTTAAAGTCGGATTTGCGGCATTGTATTCTCCTAACAGAGACCTTTATAATGTAAAACTCTAGCTTTCATTTAAGATTTTATTCTGACGTCTCCCATAAGATGATGAAAAACCTATAGTTGTTTCAAAAAGTAGATTTAAAGGTATAGAATTGACGTGTTAACTTCATAACAAAAAAATATAACGCCGTTCTGATAGTTTTTGAACACCCTGTATATGCACGCTATTTAATATTCGAGGCTAGCTATCTTCATTTTATTTTCTATTCTTCTTTTTTTATAATACGACAATAACAATAGTTATTTGTGCAACTAGTGAGTAAAGTGGCACTTTTAAACGAGGGAAAAATGTTGACGCACGAGGCTTGCCGAGTGCGTCAATTTCATCGAGTTTAAAAAAGACACTTTGCTCACGAATTGCACATTATACTTTGTCTACAGTTGTTATTTTGTGACAAATAAAAAACATACTGCTGCAGTAACACAATTTAATAAAACATTAATTTAATACAATAGTGTTCAAACAAACAATCAATTACAATTCAATCTTTAATAACCGCATTTTTCTTATTTTTCAGATTATTTTAAAATCTGAACTGTCCATATTTTAAAACTAACTACACAAAATATAGCAGTAGTGCTAAACAACACATCAACACTGAGTAGAAGTTCTCACGTCCAAACTGAGGTTATTTATGTATATTACAAATAACTTATGTGTATTGTTGAGGAAACTTCAAAACTCGGCAAACGAAAAATACTCTCCGTGTACATACACTGTCAATCATCTTCATGAATAATTACTTCCTTTTTCAACTTTAAAACGTTGTTTTGTTGTTTATTTATGTTATTTTACATCTAAGAATTAATCTAACTTACATACGGGACATTTCCTGTATATTATAAATCAATTCAAATAAACTTAACCTAAATTTCGTTTTGTTCGGTTGCCATTCGGAGTGGGCAAAGTAGTGTGCAAAGTAGTGGGCAAAGTGAAACTGTTGAGAAATCAGCTGTTTTGCAAACTAATTTAAATGAACAAAATGCCACTTTGTCAACAACTGTAGACAAAGAATATTTCTATCACTAAACAACAAAGACAAAAAATGTAAAATGATCAAACTAGTGAATATAAAACCCCCTCAAAACAACGCCCTGCACGATTTTTTCGCGAACATTAGTTATGACGCACACAGGCCTAATTTTAATTCCCCGAGTTCTTCACGCGTATTTCCAACCAATTACCTCCCACACTGACCTTCCGAGAAAAATCAATTTATTATTTATGATTTTCTAAACCAAAAAATGCAAATTCTCCAAGACATGCACTTATATAAACGCATCAAGCCTAGCTGCTAACCTTGGCCAGTTTGTATTGAGAGAGAGAGTTGGGCCTGGATACTAGTGCAACTGTAGACATGGTGATGTTAATATGGCTGATAGTACTGCCTAGTTTGGCCAGCTGTTTTAATCCTTACAGAAGTGCATTCACGGTGCCGAACTGTCGTCTGCAAGCAGGATATCCTAGTGGAATGCGAGTCTGGATACCAGGTAACTTTAACTGTACAAATTGATTTATTATCCTGCGCCTTTTATTTAGAGGTTTGGCAAACTACAGATTTGTCGATTTTCTTTGAATTAGTTTGAAAGTTTTTGTCGATCTAGTGGAATATTATGATTTTTAGTTTTTACATGAAATTTTTAATTCTGTTTTGATAATAGATAAGGAATTTTCAGGTCTGTGTATAGTATAACTAACATATACCTTGAAATACCGGCTAAAAAAAAAGAATAAATACTAGGCGTTGACACGTTGATATGATACAAACTTTAACTAAAATTAATATGAGTTTAATTAACCATTTCAATATGGCGGGCTTTTAAAAACTATGTGAACTATCTCTCTTATTAAATAAAAAAATTTAAAGATATTTTTGGCCGTTTTAAAACGTGTTTTTAAAAACATTTTCTATAGTTAAAAGTATAATAAAAATATAGAGAAAATAATTTCTTTGTAATTGTATAAAATATTTATAAATTTAATCGCTGTTATTTTATTTTCTCATAAAAGAAAGTTATTGTTTAATAAATCGATTTATTTTTGAGTTTGCTTGATATTTAGTAATTTTTAGAAAATTTTGGTCATACTGTATATCGAAGAGTTACAAAATAACTAGATATGCTGACATAACACTAACAGTAGAAATTACATTTTCTCAAAATCTATTATGATTAAATTTGTCTAATAAACCAAAAAAATTGTCGCCATCTTCCCTAAAACATAGGTTATCGTTTATCTATAAAGAAAAACAAAATTGGTAATATAAACTTTAAAAAAAAAACAAAAAAAAAACTAATTTATTAAATCGGATTTAACTTTGTTCAATTTTGATGAAAAATATTGATTTAATTCATCCCAATTGTAATAACAAATCATTGATATTTTAAACTTCTTGGTGTTTCATTCAATTACCAAAAAAAACTTTTTTATAAATAACTTGATCCATAACAAAAATAATGCTTTCATGGTTGTCCCTTGTAATTTATTTCTCAAAATAAAAAATTAACGGACCCAAAATAAAAAAATAGTTTCTACGTTAATATACAGGGTGACCGCTACTTAGTGTTAAAAACGTTTTGGGTTAAATAAAGTACATACACAAAGTAGAAACTCCTAACTTTTTGTTTCAGTTTGTATTGTAATTATGAAATTTTCGCTGTTTTTCAAAAATAGCGTGACTTATCAACAACAAGTTCAATTTTACCTATTTTCGTCTCACCAGTTGTTACTCTTAGTATTATTTTCTGAAAACGAATAAAATGTTGAGCAAAATTCAACTATTTTCATTTTTTCAAATATTAAGTTTAGTAAATTTATTTATTTTGAAACAAACAACTTATTATTTTTGAAAAACCTTAAATATTCAAAACACTATAATCGTATTGTTGTTGTTAATCTTAACAATTGTCGAATTGTACCAAAATATTGTCTCGGTAATAAACTTTCATTTGATGTAAGAGAAAACTAGGCTAAGATTAAAAAAAAAAGTTTGAAGAGAAATAACGAGCTAAGCTCGATGACAACTGATAAGAATGAATGATAAGAATACTACAAATATAAATATTTTCCAATTTTTGTTCTTCAGTAAATATTTAAAGTTACCATGTTGTCTCAAATTATAATTTGCGTCAACCTTTTCCTTGTCTGTTAAGTTGCGTGTTAAAACGGTATTATTATAAAAAGTATTTTAACAACTTTTTTAAACTTCAATATGCTTTTCTCTCACAATATAAAAGTAAAAACTGTGTCTAATATCAAATTAATTGCTTATTGTAAAGGGAAGTTTTTGATACAATTTGACAATAATTGTTGTAACGAAAATTCGATAATAGTGTTTTGAATGTTTAAGGTTTTTTCAAAAAAAACAAATATTTTGTTTGTTTCAAAATAATTATAAATATACACTAAAATTTCAAAATGAAAATGGTTGTATTTTACTCAAAATTTTATGCTCTTTCAGAGACTTTTTATTCATATCAAAAGGAGCAATCGGTGGCAGGAAAGTTGAGAAAATTTATTTTGTAATATTTATTGGAACTTAAATTTATATTTGTAATCATCACTTCAGAGCATAAACCATATCAATCATTTAGTGTTAAGAAACAAAATGTACAGTGTTGTGAAGTTCAGTGAATAAAAAAAAAATAAGGAAAGAAGAAGAAATCATCGAAAAGAGAAACAACAACAATGAGAAATAAGCAATTGGAGGTGGACCACCAACAATGACTGTTGAAAACAGTTATATGTCCAAACTTTTTTAAATAATGTCCATAAGTAAAGAGATACGGGTGAAAAGAGTAAGTCAATTGACAATTAAAAATAAAGAGAAATTAAGAAAATAAATTACTGAGTGGATATTTTAATAATACTTTAATTAGCTGATTTACCTAGACATCTTCCTTGTGCTATAAACATTTTTCTGATTTTCAATAGACCATATATAATTTTTTAATCTTTCAAATCAAAGAACAAAATAAAATAATTCAATTATTATTGTATCAGTGAACATTCAATATATCATAAAATCACACCATAATTTCACCTACACAATCACCCAGTGAGTAATTTTTATCATCCTTGTAGGTTAGAGATATTTAAACTAACAATAATGTAATAATTATTTGTATATGTTAATATGTTTTTGTTTTTTAAATAACTGGTGCACCACCAGCCATAAATGAACAGAACAAAAACTGTAAGATTCAACTCAGATATGTATTTGTAGTGATTGAGATAATAAATCTGATTTTATAAATATATTTTCATGTTTATTTCATGTGTTTAACTACAGTCGGCTAATGGTAAATTATATTACAAAATGGCACAATATTGCTTTTCGGTAGACTGAAATGAAATACTACAAGAAAATCCAATTAATTAATTTTAGTTTCAAACATTGCAAAAATAAAATTCCCTTGACCTTGTCAGAATCTATTGCAAGTACAGAGTCTTCAAAGTTTCTTGGAGTGTTAATTGATAAAAATCTGAACTGGAATAAAAGTTAATTCAGCTTGTTTGCACTCTGTGCTATTTCACATGTTTTCACTTTTCCCACTATAAAGACAGTGTTTTTATGCATGTCTACACGCACCTCAGATATGCGGTATCTGTTTGGGGATAATCCTGCAGAGTCGGTCAACAATTTTCGTATTAAATAAATTACAATTTGAAATTTGAAATGTAGATAATCTTGTCGAAATTCATTTAGAAAAATAAATACTTTAACACTGCCTAGTACTGTATTTACATTTCATTGTAACTTTAAATCAGAGTGCTGTCATTCGGCTTTAACATGAGTATTCCATGCAGAAGAAGTTGTATTCATAGACAAAAACTATTTGAACGTGACGTGCACTATTCTGGAAGTTATACCATAATCTGTCACAATATTCAATAAGGGAAAAACTGTTGTACAGTTCAAGAAAGGTTTGTAGAGTTCCCAGCTCAAAGGGCATTTTATTCGTGGGGAAGTAAAATGTATTTGTGTTATTTATTGGTTGTGTTTATATATATTTGTATTGTATAATGTGTGTAAAACGACTATACAGGGTGTCCAAAAAGTATCAAAACGGCGTTATATTTTTTGAACGATTGCAGATTAAGCGATAAAACTGCATTTCAATACTATACCTTAAAATCTACTTTTTGAAGCAACTATCAAATTTTAATCACCTTTTGGGAACGCTACGGAGGGAGTCAGAAGAAAATCTTAAATGAGAGCATAGGTCTAGTTTTACATTATTGTAAAGGTAACTTTAAACCGCCACTATTTTATATAGGGTAAACCTTTTGAGATTGGATTTGCGGAATTGTATTCTGCTAACAGAGACCTTTAATATGATGTAAAACTCGACCTATGCTGTCACTTAAGATTTTCTTCTGACTCCCTGTAAGTCGTTTCCATAAGTAGATGAAAATTTGATAGTTGCTAGGGGACATAAAGTAGAGTCTAAGGTAGAGTCTAAGGTAGAGTCTAAGTATAGTCTACGGTATATAGTTAGAGTCTAAGGTATAGTATTGATGTAGTAAGTTTGATTGCCTAATTTTCAACGGTTCAAAAAATAAAACGCAGTTCTGATACTTTTTGGACACCCTGTATTAAGTTGAATTGTGACTATCCAAGTTGAGACAATAATTACAATAAAATACAATGTCACACTTTTTATAATAACATAAGATACACACCAATCGATTAATCGATTGAAAAATCTCCGTACACACAGAGTTTTTCCTTTTTTTTAAAAAAAAAACAAATTTCAAAACTCGGCCTACACCTAAAGTCACTATCTCCTATTATCTAATTCTACTAAAATACCAACTCCGTGTTTTTAAGGCATATAATGCTATGTACATGTTTTTAATACTTTTCTAAGAAAATCTTACCTTAGTCTTCATCTACATTTTCACACTTTCCGCTTTTAAAATATTCTCCACAGTGTTAAAATAACTGAAAAAATAAAATGGTAAATTTTATTAGAACTACAACAGAGCTTACATAATTTTGTTTTTAAGAAAATAATTCCCTATTTTTTTTAAAAATTGGATAAAGTTGAAAAATCGTTCGAATATTTACAAAATGGTAGCCCGTTTTGTTATTAACTAGAAGTGAACAGTGGGAGAAAGGTTCTGATCAATACAACTGTCTGCAATCTTAATACTTACATAATGAAATGTAAAGTAAACTTAATAGGCGGAAATTTGTTCATAAGCATGAAAACTATCATTGGTAGAAAACGTTAATTAAATTGTCAATATATATAAGGTGTGTCTGAAATACTTTTACAACCCTCGGGTTCGGATTCCTTACATAAAAGTAAATCAAAAAAAAAAAAAAAAAAAAAAAAAACAAATCTATGAATATGCGTCCAAAACTGCTTCGTTTTCAGACAATCGGGCATTTTTTATTTTACGGGAAAAAGAAAAAAAATAGCTTTTGAAGTAGATAAGATATTAAGGTCGTACACATTTTTTAAATTAATGTTTTACATATGTGTGTAAAAAACAAAGACTGTATTTGTATTTATTTTCAAAATGACAGTCGATTAAAATTTTTAATGTTGATTATCTGGAAAACAATTAATTTTACACACAAAAATACAAGAGGCAAAGCAGTTTTGTCTTATAACTGTAAAAAAATGATTTTTTTAAAGTCTAAGGACAGACGAGTTATAAACAGTTGACCTTGTCACATTATGTCAATGGGGGAAGGTCAACCTCGCTGCAGTATTAATGGTAGTTATTAAGGTTAGTGTGTATTGTACCTCTGAAGATGATAGCAGTGATATTGAAATGTACATAAAGTAGAATAAACATAACTATACAGTCTTTGTGTTTTAGTGTTTTAACGAAATTTTCTTTCAAAGTATAATTGTTATAAAAATAATTTATTTTCACAATTTTATATTCTTATTAAACGCAAAATAAATGAAAATATAAAAAGTAAAGTATGTGGAAGGTTTTTTATTTTTTGGTTAGATAAATACTTCCCTTATACAATTTTTAAATAATTAATTAAAATTTAAGTTTACACAATGTTTTATTTTGTACGATTTCCTTCGTTTATAACATTCAATAGTTTACTTTAGTGAATACGGGCTTGGCAATCTTGAGGAGACATAGCTGGATCTGTACCTTTTTTCATGTAGTCTTGAGTTGGATCCCTATCTTTCATCTTTCCTATCAGGTCTCTTTTGACCAATAATTGTTCTATTTCGAACAAGAAGCTATTAGAGTACTCGAGGGCTAGATGTCGCCTTTAAACAACAGGGAACAATACCTCATTTGTATTTCAAACTTTTTAGCACCCTGTACTTCTAGAGAGTACCTGCCTACAAACCTTAGAACTGCGTATTAACTTTTCAGTAACCGCCATTTTGAAGCGGAAAATTTAAAAAAAAACGTACATACGTTAATCGGCCTAGTTGCAAAGAAACTTATTCCTAAATTTTATAACGATTGGTTGGCACGTTTGAACGTAACTGTGTAACAAAACATACAGACAAATAGTTCAGTTGTCATAGTAACTTTCTTCTCTCCCCTAAATAAAATCTAATTTCTTAATAATTAAACTGTTTTAACCTTTCGACTGTAATAAGAGAGCATTATGCCTATTTTATTGGCAAAAGTAAGTAGGAGTGTAGAGACAGTTAAGGTTAGGTTAGGTTAGGTTAGGTTGTAATAAGAGAGCATTATGCCTATTTTATTGGCAAAAGTAAGTAGGAGTGTAGAGACAGACAGTTAAGGAAGTGAACGGGTTTTCTGATAAGGAAGTTTATTGGATGTCTCGTATTTTTCGAAGAGTGACACAGAAAGACTGTAGGGAAAGTGATTCAAGGCAAACAGCTGTTAGAATGGTAACAGAGCTCTGCCAAGACGTAAAACAATTCTATTTGCATTTAGAAATCTAATTGTTATCCATTTATAGAAGGAAAGTGGTATAATTTGTAGATGCTCCAAATAAATTAATAAGTTCCCACAAACGTGTGTTCTGAAATGCTTCATTTTCTTTTTGTTTAAATCGAGAATCGATTATGATTTGACAAATTTGGCAATACCCAGTTGCAGAGAGTTTGGTAAACTAAACTAGTTGAACATTTTCACACGAGTACAGAGTGATCTTTAAGAATGGAAACGGCTTTATACTGCGTAACTGAGAGGTACTTGAAGGAAGAAACAACTGCGGATCTACGTAGTTTAAAAAAATTATAGACTACTTTTTTGTAGGTTAAATTTTTTTGCCGCAATTTCAAATCAAAATTTATTTTTTAATAGGAAAGTGGACTCTAATACATTATTTTCTTGTAAAATGTGACAAGGAAAAATATGGTGTAAGCAGTTTTCATAAATGTCTTCCTTTTTTTAGTTATAGGCCTAAGCATTCAAAGTTTCAATGACGAAAAATCGCGTTACCAATCAAACGGCGTAAAATGTGCGGTTCAAACTTTTCTATTGTATTTTTCCTATAGAATACATCCAATAACGAACTAATAAAACATAAACGATAACTAATAATACACAACTACAAATTAAATGTCAACTGTTATTATCCACTTTAAATATTAAAATATCTAATTTTAAAATTTAAATAAATGTTTTCGATCATACATTGCTAATACAATAAATTTTGAAAAAATACAATTCTACAATAAATGTTCAAAGAGCTTCCTCTCTACAGATTGTCAATGAGTTAACCTCTAGTAATATCCGTTTATGAAAGTAGAAATCAGCTGTTTGCATTACGTTACACCAATGCAGCTTATTAAGTACTCATTTCGCAAATTAAGTTTTAGTGGTTCAGAATTGATTTCTGGTTCACTATTAGAAGTATTCTGTAGGAAAAACACGATAGAAAAGTTTCGCAAACCCCCCCCCCCCCCACCACGTTTTATTGCTAACGCGATTTTAACGTCATAGCAAATTTTGAATGCTTATAACTCAAAAACGAATGCATTTATCGAAAAACTGTTTTCATCATTGTTTAGCTTGTCAAATTTTCCACTTTCCTATTTAAAAAATAAAGTTTGATTCAATATAGCGGATCTAAGATGGAGGAAAAATTTAAAAACTACAAAAAACATAATTTTTCAATCTATGTAGATTTGTTTCTGCTTTCAAATACCTCTCAATTACCCAATATGAAACCGTTCCATTACTTAAATATCACTCTGTATACTAATTTATATCAATAAATTGTTCACATGAATATTATTTGTGAAACATTGTTAAAATAATCTATGAAAACCCATTTAGTGAACTTTTTCACTCTCCCATCCCCGATAAAAACGAACTAATATATATACTAACTATATTATACTTACAGAACACCAAAAATGACAGTTCGTTAGTTGTCAATCAAAAAGTTAGACGCGTCTTTGAAAATACTGAATAGTTTTAAATACCGTCTCCACTTGCTTCGCTCGTACCATACACTTCGTCAGAGGAAATACCAACAAGAAATACAGAATGATAACTTTTAAAAAAAAAATTCATTTATAGTACTTTAGAAAGTTATTTTAGTCCTTCTCCTGTCTGTCTATTAGTAGTTGTACTTAATGTATATGTTATATGTATGATTATACATTAAGTTATTTATCCTTTTGCAATTATTTAGCAGTAAAACAACTACTTACAGACAGACATAGAAGAGGATGGGTATTTCTAAAACTATAGTTATATTGGGGTTACCCCCCCCCCCAATTTAGAGAATATATATTACTCAAGAATTTTTTTTTCATAGTTAACAAGATGCCAATGATTACTATAATAAATTGAACATATAACATATATAATTTTTTTAAATGTATAGTTATGTATATAGATTTTTGATAACATTAGGTCTAATGTTTTTACAACTTTTATTATTTCCACCTTTAATTGACGTCAGTGTTAAAAACATCCGTCCTCAGTCACTTTTACAATCTTATTAAACAATACTGAAAAGTATAAAATGCAAATAAGTCCGTCATTCAAATTTTGCTTTGTATTGGCACGATATCGTGACCAGGTAGAGTGGCTTTATGAGCACTACACGGAACAGGATCAGTGCACATTTCTTGTCATTCTTTGAATTATAATTGTATATTGTTTTTATTGCACGAAATCGTGACCGGTTGTCAATGGACTTGTGGACTTTGTTCAACTTCAATGGGCGAGCCAAGGCTAAATCTATAAGCAAAACCGAAGGGACAATTTTAAGAAGATAAAGGTTGGGTTAGGTTAAATAAAAGGGGAGAAATATTGACTATCACGCAATACTAAAAATTGCAAATGGTAATCGACACTCCCTGAAAATAACTATAGTAAAAGAATAATTCTTGTATGTTTGTGTATTTTAAATTGAAAAAGGATCGAAGGGTTTTGATGAAATAATGGGGTATTCTAGCTTTGTTTAGTAAGAGAAAGTAATTCATTAGTGAGTTATAGCAGATAGCTAAACTTTAAAAAATCTGTTCGTCCAAGGACCAACAAAATGTCTCACATTATTTATATGTTTTTATTGTGTAAAGGGTAAAACCTCTCTGTCATCATCGCCTTATAAAAAAGAGAGAAAAGATTATAAAATAAAGGATTATAGCCCTCGAATACTATAATAGCTTAAGGGTAGGAAGAGAAAAACGGTTTGTCACCTAAGATTGGTTAGGAAAGATGATAAAAGGAATCTAACATAAGACTACTGTACATGATGAAAGGTGTTGATCCAGCTATAGTCGCTCGGGATTGCCATGCCCTGATGGTTTCATATTAAACATTATCTATACTGTGGTCACTGTCTTCTTTTGACTATACCAAACCAAACCTAACATAACCTAACCTAACCTAACCTATATTTACATTAAACAGTATACACTTAATACATCAAAATAAAGTAAAAACTAACCTAAACTAATCGTCACCAGAAATATGAATAAAAAGAGTCAATATGTCAATCAAAAAAGTAAAAATAAAATAAAAATGTACTAATCTTAAAAAACACGTTTAAAATAAGGCCTTAAACTGCTTCGCTTGTAATAGAAACACTCCCTCAACGTAAATTGTGTTTGAGTAAAGGCTAGTTTAAGTCTTGTGCCAATTATTCCTGATTGTCACTCTGATTGGCGGCCATTCAAAACTATTCACAGTATCAAGGCATGGGCACTGATGTTTCGACTAGGAATAAAACACACACTCCAAAACAATTAAATAAATATTGTAACTGAGGCTTAAAGAGAAGTGGTACAAAAATAATTTCAAATTCAAATTTTGATTTTTGTTTTCATTCATAAGAAAACTATTCCGAGTTTCATAGGGTGACAAAAATAGATTGATATTTACATTGTCCACTTATATACAGAGAGTAAAATAAGTAGTGATAGACCTCGATATAATTTAAATGGGTTGCTATATCAACGTAAAACCTCTACCATACCTATTATAACACTTTTCTGATGTTTAAGGGGGGTTGAAATTGTTGTCCCCAATTTAAAAGAGAGGTAGAGTGAGCAACTTTCATTTTTTTAAATAGCAACCACTATCTTATGACATATCATTAGAAAGGTCTACGCATTAGAAAAATAATTGAACCTCCAAAAAGTTTCTAGTACATCCCTGGCAAAAGTTACATGAAAAAATTAGTTATGACTAACTTGCATATCTCTTACATGTTTTAATGTAACAAGTGGTGAAAAGGCTTTAATTGTTTTAGTGATGAGGCTACTTTCATGACAAACGGCAATGTCAGTAACCACAACTGTCAGACGGATAGAAATCCACACTGGTATGTTGAGGTTCACATGCAACGCCCTTCAAAAGTAAATATTTGGGCAGGAATAGTTAACAACCAGTCGATTGGACAGTTTTTAATTGATAGAAACTTGAACTCCGAGAAATATTTAGAGATCCTTGCCAACCAGATCGTGCCTGCACTCCAAATTATTTTTGGACGAGACACAGAAAACATTTGGTTGCTACAAGATGGAGCACCACCACGTTACGGCGGTGATGTACGACAATGGACAATGTTTTTCCGAGAAGATGGTTAGACAGAAGAGCTGCTGAGTAATGGCCAGCAAGTTCTCCTGACTATTTCTTTTGGGGTCACATGAAAAACCTTGTTTATGAAATTAAGCCAACTGACGTCAAAAGGGTAGAGTTTTATAAAACGCTCAAATCCATTCCAAAAGAATCTTTTACGAATGCTGTCTCACTTTTCTACAAACGGCTAACACACTGCCAAACCACCGAAGGACACCAATTTGAGGACTTGTTTTCTAGAGATGTACTTGAAACCTTCTGGAGGTGCCATTTTATATATTCTTCCAAAAATACATCTTTTTTCTTCTTTTTTTTGTAAAATCAAAAACGGTGGACAGGTTAAAAACTAAGCATTTTAGAACATACGTTAAAAGAAACGATTTACTTATTTTGATCCAAGGAACAATATCCTTAAGTTTTTGTAATTAAAAAACAAGCTGTAACTAAAAGAAGCCAGTGGTAACTTTTTGTAATTTTAATTAAGAAATCCCATCATATTTTAAATAGATTGCAAACAATTAAAAATTTATTTAGTTTTGATCCTATTTATAACAGTCGAGCCCTAAAGCCTTGGGTTCTGGAATGCTCCAACCGGAGCTGAATACCTTTATGTCAAATACATCACATCACCTTTAACCTCTAGTTGACCTTTACAATGTATTCTACTCAAGGGCGTTACCTGTCAGGTTATATTATATAGGTGTTACTATTGATCAATTAGCGATATAAGATCCCTGACTATTGTAGGCTGTGGTTGAGCCTACTTTTCTTACGTGTAACTGATACGTGGTAACGTTTATATAATTGGAAATAACAAGATAGAAATGAGTGTAAAACGTTACATTGCCTCAGTAACCGTGATTTTCTACATGTGGTCGTTGTTGTCAGTACATAAGCACGATAGCGGCCACAAAAACTGAGATAGGAACATGAAGTTTGGTAGAGAGGACTATTGTGTGCTCAAATAAAAATCAAATTTCATAATGGCGGAGATTTTAAATAGTTTTTATTCATCTCTCATGTATTATTCAACTTTTAACAGACTAAATTAAGTACAAATATACAGATGGTACTAAACCCTCCTCAGTAGCCTACTATGAGAAATAGCAATGTCGAACTCTGACATCCTCAGAAGATGTGACAATTCCTTTACTTACGAGAGGCTAGAGCCGGCCACCAACACGAGTTAACGAGTGGATGCTTCCTCACACATACGAGTACATCTTCGAGGTACTGACACGAGCGAAGCGAGTTGAGACAGTTTAATATGTATAAATCTACGAGGCTCGTTACAGCCTAGCCAACGTAAATATCGAAGTGACATAGACAATTACGAGATTCAGAAAAACTTTGTAACAAGTATTTTAAACAAACTTACCCTACTGGATAAGACTATTTGATCTAACAATACTATTTATCATTTCCCAAAAAACTTAAGAAACCAATTTTTGGGCTGAGTAAGTACCATGATGACGTAATGTATTCATATATAATCGCAACATGTATCCTTTGTATTGATGTTTAAATGTGTTACATTACATAAATATTGAATACTTTATTAGACACGTGAAATCGGGTTTTTTTATAATCACACTTTATATTGGCATGATTTGGTATCATGCTCTTCCGTCGATATTACGTAGGCATTGAGTTATAAGCTGGTCACTTGGGGGGGGAGGGGTTATCTAGTTAATTAGTTACATCAAATTGTTTAAGCATATCCGATTGCTTATTACACACTCGTATATGTACAGAGTTTCTAAAAAACGCGACCCCCCCCCCAATCAAATTCGGGAGAGAATTCTAAGGCGTGTTATAGAGAAGATGATCTGTGCACATTTCAACATATAGAAGGTCATCTAAGTGAAACATTTCCTGCTTTTTACATAAATTATATAAATATTATTCTGGGCGACCGATCCTGATTAGTCTCACAACGGTGGAACAAGTTTTCAATCGAATTTAATGAATCGTTTAACAGCTGATTCCTGATTGATAAATGTAAAAATATGGATTGAGATTATGTTACCAGAGCTATGTAATAATTACTACTAGTCGAAATAGTTTGAATTTGTGGAGGTTTGATCGACTAAATTAACATTTTAAAAAATTCAGCTGATTAAAAGTATTCTCATAAAACAGTCAGGTGTAGTTCTTTTCAACATAATTTAGCGACAAGTTTCGCTTTATGGGCAACATCATCAGGACAGATATTAACACTTATCTATATCATACACATAAACACAAAAAAAACAATATTTTTAACACGTATACTGCACATGATTTTATATTAAAACAAGACCTCTGTGGTTTCATGTTGATCGGTTGGTTAGGATTAGTAAACTGCTGTTTCTTTTTTCTGTAAGTAAAGAATTTTATCTTTAATGTCCATCTTTCTGTCCAGTGGAAAGATTTATTATTCAGACATCAACTTTGTATTCAGTTATTGAAATATTAAATCTTATACAATTTAAAAATGAGTATATTGTTCCGTATTTCCCAGCTTCTTTAATCTCACTTATGTTGACGGGTTTCGGATATACTCCATTCTCAAAACACTAAGTAGTACTTTTGAGAATGGAGTAGTTCCGAAAAGCGTCAATGAGTGCTAGGAAAGGCGGAACAATGTACTAATTTAATTATAATATTCCTAGAGAAGATAAAAATAATTGAAAACATTGTTTTAATAGAATTTATTATTTACTGTAATATATTTCTCACCTTATTTTTGTAGTGTTTATAAATCTCAAAAGCGTTAGGGTCGTCCAAAAACCCTCGTTCTCTTCCGATCTTGACGCTTGGAGTAGAGTATTCGAGGGCTATGTGCTTTTCTTCATTTATAACGTGTTGATCGCTTTAAACAACAAAGAAAAATAAATATACACACATGGTGTCCAAAATGTCCCTCAACACCTTAATAACATTGTAACCATTAAATATAGAAACTTTCAGAATATGTTTTGAGATTGTCTAAACTACAATTTTAAATGAAGATGAAAGTTTTACCCATTTTAGGAAGGGCACAATTGGAGGCAACTAAAAATTTCTAAATGGTAACCCATATTGAGCAACAAATCTCTTAAAAGGTCTTGCTTAAACGAGAAAAATGGCGTAAAGAAAAGTTTGATGCGACAACCCCAACCATATTGAGGACCAGTGATCTGTGTACTTAATAAATTATTGCTACAGTTTGATGGAGGCTCTGACAATCAACAAATTAATTTTAAGATCATTTAATTCATATTTTGTATTTACTCACATTATTGAAATTGTAAAGGTCCAAACCTAATAATAAAATTAATTTCTTTAATATAAGAGCCTTCAAACTGTGACAATCACAAAATTAAGTGCACGGTTTTTTGGTCGCCAATTACGGTTAGGTTTGTCGTATCGACGTTCCTTTACACCATTTTTCTCGTCTAAATCTAAACAAGACTTTTTTAAAGAGGTATCACTCAATAGGGGTTACTATTTAAAAATTATAAACTGTTCCCAAGACGCCCCCGGGAAAGTTTTCATCTTTATTTAAAATTGTAGTTTGAATGTTTCAACGCATGTCGTGAAAGTTTCAAGTAACCTGTTACAAAATAATGAAAATGTTCATAAAATTTGGTGCACTCTGTAGATAAGTTTGTAACAATCTATAAGTAGTTGAAAGGGTAATTATATAGATTAGCTGATACAGGTAGTTTTGGTTTTTTTGTGTGTGTTAACTACATACATTCTTAATAATAGTTTGTCTTCAATGCGGAATTCCACTTTTTCACATAAAAATGACAATTTTAAAACAACGAAACCACCTATTTATAGGTTAAACATAATGACAATTCTTCACATTCGCGTCTCGTACGTTACTATAGCAACTAATAAATTGCAATCTTTATATCTGTGATGGCAGATAACGTGAAATGCTGTCATCCCTCCATATTTTTTAAATTAAAGTAATAATTAGTACTGAATTAGTCCAAATTTATGCATCACTGTGAATTATTATTATTTGATTTTGCAAAAACCTATAACAGCTTTGGTCAGGTGGCTATAGCCAAACCTCTCGTTATATACAATATATACCTACTCGTCGAAATCTCTGGTTTGTAAAACGTATTTGTAATATTAATGATGTAGTGCGCATGCGTCAAAACATACGCGATTACCATTACGAGAAGCGAATGTGAAGAATTGACAAACCTATAAATAGGTTGATTTCGTTGTTTTCAAATTGCGATTTTTATGTGAAAGAGAAACCCGTTAGGAAACCGCGTCACGCAATACAAAATAAGCGTCGAGTGTTCACAAACTGTATTGAATATCCCACCGTACACTGCGAACGTGACACTACTCTTAGAAGACTTTGAATGGGACCGGTTTGATCGCCCTCCCTACAGTTCTGACTTCGTCACTAGTGACTTCCATCTCTTTTTACACCTGAAATCTTTCCTTGGTTGTCAAAACTTCAACAACCGTGCCGTTATCAAATAACATGTTACCACAAATATGACAAAACATGCGGTAACGTTTTATAAAGAAAACGTATAAAAATTGTGCTACTCTTTAACAAGTGCTTACAAAATGGTGGGAGCTATGTAAAAAAATAGTTTATGGTTTGTAGATTTTTTCCAATAAATAGTTTCTCTGTACCTGTACGAGTTTTGTTTTTATTATCAAACGGAACTTACTTTCTGGACGTACCTTGTAGCATTTTGAGGTGTCCACTTCTTTAGAGATCTACATAAGACGGTTTCAAACCATTTCTCAATGGATCTTTTGGAGAATGTTTTAACAACACGATCCTCTTACCTCCAGTTGGTCTAGAAGCTCTCGTCTTGTATAGAAGAGTTTCTAAATTCAATACACTTAAAAGGTTTAAATTTGGTTTCAAAGTTCATCTTGCTGTGAATGTAAGTTAGAATCAAAGCGACGTGATCCCGATGTAATAGTGATCACACGTCACTCGATGGAAAGCCGTTTAGCAACCCAAGGCTTACAACGATCTGTTACGTTAGGGTTTTATTATTGCCTTCTCGAAAAACGTGTTCAACTAGAAAAACATGTTCCTCATTTGAAAGCTTTAGAAACTGAACTAAATAATTAAAACACCTGGTAAGTTTTTAGCAACTTAATACAGACTTCAATGTCACCGTATCTACAGGGTGTTTGATATTTCCGTACACAATTTGTATGGGTTATTACATTATACGTACTAACTTATTTATAGAAATATACTTTTTTATTTATTCAGTATATACGAAGTAAGCTTATGTTTGGTAATCGTAAAATATTTTTACCTCTGTTTCGAGGCCTTAAGAAACCGAAACAGTTATTTTCGGCTTATCGTCCGTCCATCAAAGACCTAATATTGTTATACATGACCTTTTGAATCCAATGGTGGTATCCGCAGGCCGCTAAGTACAACCGTTCTTGAGATATCGCGAGCGAAGCGAACAAAGAATTAACGCAATTAGCGATTAAACGCTTAAGGGACTTTTTTCGTTAAAAAAATTCTATCTCCCAAAGTTCTTGAGATATAGGAATGAAACATAGCATACGTATAATAAACATTTCAATCTTGTCATAAAAAAATTGGCGACACCATCCAAAGATTAGCGTAAAACCAAAATTATTTACCTCCAGCTTTAAGAACAACTTATTTATAAACACACTGAATAAATATAAATAGTAATATGTAATAACTAATATCATAAAATTTTAGTTTTATTGTAATGCCTTATTATTAGGCTGTAGGCCTACAGTGTTTGGCAGAACACAATGATAAACAAACACCTGTTTAATACACTCAGAAAATTGATAAACATTCCAACGCTTACTCTAGTCATATATTAAACTTCCTACAGCTGTTTAAAACATTTATTAATGTTACACCACAGCTGATTATTAAGAGAGTATTGCTGTGACTCCAGTATCCCAATTACTCTATTGCTATTGATCACAGAAAATAAGTGGAATTCTAAAGTGTTTCAAACAATTTTTATTTCTTATATTATCGTGCATAAAATAATAATCACCTATTTTCAAATTCAGACAAAGAGGGGGGGGGGTCATGTGTAATTTCAACGGATTTAAAGCTATCCCTTATTGCTTGTCCTTTAAGCCACAGGAAGATTTGGAGGTAAAATTTAGCAGAATTCAAACGAAAATTTTGGTTCTTGGATGTTGTAGACGATTACCAAGATTTAATGGTTTTGTCATTAATTCAGTTATTTGAGCTACGGGAAAAAAAATTTTTGTTTGTTATTAAAAAAGGTAATTATTTGTCCACTTGTATTTCGTAAAATAAACGGTTTTCAGATATTAAACGTTAAAAAGTTTAAAAAGCCGCCATTTTGAAATGAGTAAAGAAAATCTGTAGATTATATTTCTTAAATTGTTTCTTTGTAACACAAAGTAGCTACCAAACTTTCAAATCAAAATGGCAGCTGGATAGCTAAAAATTTTAGGAAATATGTTTATATAAATTTTGGCGGGTCAATAGAGTAATCGATATTTTTTAAAGTTATGCATGTCTGTCTGTCGCCTATTGTTTGTACAATGCTTTAAACTCGAACACGAGGACAGATTTGATTCAAAATTGGCAAGTGTGCATATTTTAGACTTTTTTTTCATTATATATATATATATATATATAACTCAAAATTTGAGAGTAACATAAGAAAAAAACACAAAATTACGATTTTCTCAAACTTGGCTCTAACC
Organism: Aphrophora alni; assembly: GCA_963513935.1. NCBI lineage: Eukaryota > Metazoa > Arthropoda > Insecta > Hemiptera > Aphrophoridae > Aphrophora > Aphrophora alni. The sequence continues at coordinate 36,847,309 of OY740778.1, forward strand.
TTTTTGATCAAATTTAGCTCAAACCTCTTTGTAGATCCAAACAAAAACTGTTGGATCTATCCAAAACTTTCAATTCACTAGTTGTCCGCAAACAACTAAAAATTCAACCATTTTGCTGTTATTAGAGAAAATAATTAATTTCTCAAAAACGCCTAGGCCGATTTCGTTTAAATTTTAGTGAAATGTGAAGATTAATAACACAAAACAGTGTGAAAAATCGCTTGTAAAAAATTTCACAATTCAGGATTAATTGGTAAAAACTACAAACCTCGATCGCTGGCATGAACACCCTGAATCTAATCAAATACTATTTAACCTAAGAACACGTTTCTGGCACAAGAAAAGCAAGTTTACCCTCATATTTAATATAAGACGGTGTACGATTCTTTTCAACAGCTGAACTGACGTTTTTTGCTAACTTTTTGGTTGGCTTTGTGAGTGAGAAAGTTAGTTCAATATTTTTGCTCCGTTTATTTAATTGAAAATAATTTTCTCTCAAAAAACTTTGTGGATTGTAACCTTAACTACACTTAAAAAACAGTTTTAAGAGAAATATCAATTGATTTATCGAAACTATCCAACAGCTGTTACTTCAAAAGTAACACGACTTTCATAACACACTGTATACACGTGAGAGAGGTAGACTAATCCGCAATGGTGTGGGACCTTAGACCTTCATAATATGTAGTGACAGGAAACGCCCTATGAATATGTTGTAAACGTTAACTAGAGGTTAAAGGTAATGTCATGCATTTTAAATATAGGTGTTCAGCTCCGGTTGGAGCATTCAAGAACGAAAGAGTAGCTAGGCTTTGTTTGTATATACAGTCTGTCTCAAAAGTCCCGGTACGGTTCAATAATTTGAAATCAAAAAACATATTTCATATCGAGTGATTAATAGCTACTTTTTGGCAAATGGGATATTTTACCTGTCCCTAAAAAATGGGGGTTTTGGAGGACAAATAATTTTAAATGGTAACCCTCATCGAGTGACCTCTCATGTTAAAAGAATTGCAAACTAGAGGTCGATATATTGCTCCTATATAAAATGGCGGCAGTTTTACTTTATTTAATTCATTCACAATTAGATGTGATCAAAATGTATTTAAAACACTTGTGACTGTTGTTTGTAATTCTAATTTGGAATTATCAGCTTTAACTTGCTGTAAACCATAATTGATTTGTATTTAATCTAATCAATTATTCAAAGTTCTTTACACACCCTGTACTGGGAATCTGTATTTTTTTTTCAAAATTAAATAGTAATTATGATTACAACATTACATTTTTATCCCATTTTATCATGCCTTCTCAATATTATGTGGTCTGCAGTCTTCTCAATCATCCCTTACAGTGTACACACAGTTTCGCCATGGTATGTTCCAAATGTACCCTCGGACCACCTGTAATAATTCCCGTGATTTTACTGAATTGCCCCCTAACCAAGGTCAGTACTGTCAATCTATATCTACCTATTTGGACTTTTCTAAGTAGTACCAATGACTACATAAATACTATAAGATACGACATGGCCATGTTAAATATTCTACGCTTATTCTTGAGTTGACCAATACCCGCTAGGGTGTGGAGCTATCGCTCTTTGCTAGAGAATCTGAAGTTGATGTGACTGGCGCTAGGTGGCTCTACGGTCAAACAATGTTTCAGTTGCGCACTGATGCCACATATGGGACCAGAGATGCGAGGGAAGGTCGAGAATCGCTTATCTCAGCGCACGAACTGACAACACTGACTATGCTGTGTCAACAGTTGTACAGTCTCAACCAAGTGGGATGCGTACAGTCAAGCACCTGCTGCTAGCGCTTTCTGATAGCTGTGTGTCAAACTTGTGACGAACAGCACCCGTAAAGCGTAGACTATTTCCCTATCCTATGTCGTGTCTTATAGTATTTATGTAGTCATTGGTAGTACTTTCCTATACGAGTGCCCACTAAGACTATTCCAGTTTTGCTGGTGTTTTCTCTGAACCCACCTATTAAGACCATTTCGGCAAGACACACTGCCGGCTCAGGTTCTACGAACTCTGACGCAGAGCACTGTTTACCCTCCTCATTTCCCTCGATACCTTTATGCTCCGGTACCCAATGCAAAGATAACTGGTTTTCTAGAGGCAGAGCATTGAGGCTTTCTCCGTATTCTCAGACCGAACTGGATTTTATATTTGTGACTGTCAGTGCTTTGATTGCTGCCTGACTGACTAATGTTTTCTTAAAAGCCCGCTTCATATTCTCCTGAACACAGTTATTTAAGGCCATTACCTCAGCCAGAAAAATTGTGGCATACTCTCCCAAGGAAACAAATGCTTCAACCCCGACCTCAGAACGTATAGCCTACTCCGACACCATAGGTGTAACAGACTGAATTACCTCCTCCGCACAGGTCAGTTTGGTTTTAAAAGGTTTCTAAAACGCATATCTAGTATCTATCTTATCGGTACCCACACGCAGGATCAGGTGGCCGACTATTCTCATAATTTTAACATTTCCAAGGTTTGAAGAAACAACTTACATATCAAGTTGAAATTTTTACTTAAGTTTCTTTAAACTGTAGTACTTATAAAAACAAAAAAATTTAATCCTACCCTATTTTTTTTTAATTCAAATATTAGGGTTGATTTTTTTTTAATATACTACAGGCACAGTAATAATTCTACTACAATATTTTCATAATATTATCCTTTGTGTGCAAAAAATGTCAGCTTTCTACGATAAGTAAAAGTTCGGATCTAGGTATATTTATACTGAAATAATACTCAAGTATCGTGTTAAAGTATGACAACATTTTTAACAATGCTTTTTACATTTCCTTCAGAAAAATAACTAAGAATCTTCTTTGAAGAACTAAGAAATAGTATTGAATGAAGAACAGTCCTATCATCATTTACTGTAATTTTCTACTAATTTAGGTTTATTGTCTGGTTACCTCTAAATTTTCTTTGAGAAAGATAACAGGTGATATTTCTCACAAAAGTAGTTTGCCGTAACGCAGATAATTGATTTTGTAGAGGGGTTTGGAAAAAAATAGTTGTTAGAAAAAATAGACAAAGGTATAAAGCTAAAGAAAAATGTAAATCCATTTCCAATACAGTTTGACGATGTAAACTTGGGTCTTGTTTGGTTTGTTGAGTAAAGATATAGTGCGTGTACTTCATAAAACTGTAAATATTAGCTAAGACATATTTTTACCTATATTATGTTATATACCATTTTATTCGAGAGAGAGAGAGAGAGAGAGAGAGAGAGAGAGAGAGAGAGAGAGAGAGAGAGAGAGAGAGAGAGAGAGAGAGAGAGAGAGAGAGAGAGAGAGAGAGAGAGAGAGAGAGAGAGAGAGAGAGAGAGAGAGAGAGAGAGAGAGAGAGAGAGAGAGAGAGAGAGAGAGAGAGAGAGAGAGAGAGAGAGAGAGAGAGAGAGAGAGAGAGAGAGAGAGAGAGAGAGAGAGAGAGAGATTTTAAACCCTGTAATTACTAATAGCCTCACAATCACAATCACCAAATTTTGTAAATACAATTAAAAAAACTAAACAAATGTACAAGAAGTAAACACGTTGGTATAAAACAGATAGATGTTTAAGAACAGGTGTTGGGAAAACATAAAACTGTAAATACTACCTAAAAAATGTTTTCCCTGTATATTTATACAGGAGATAAAGGAGATTTTAAACCCTCTAAGTAATAATAGCCTCACATTTACAAACAAAGAACTTTATAAACACCAAAACAAAAAAAAACTAAACAGCTGTAAAAAAAATAAACAGGCGTATGGTGTAAAAACACATAAATGCACAGGGATTTGAAAAACATACAAAATACAAAAAAAATAGATAAAAGTTGAAAGATAAATAATAAATGTAAATGGAATACAGTTAGATGATGTGAGCTTGGGTCTTGTTTAGTTTGTTGAATAAAGATATAGCGCGTGTACTTCTTAAAACTGTAAATACTACCTAAAAATGGTTTTACCTACTGTATATATTTTATTCAGGAGTGAGAGGATATTTTTCTTCTAATAACAAAAAAAATTTTCACCTTTTCTAGTGACCTGATTTTCATAAAAAGTGTTAACTGCAGTATCGGAAAGAACTAAAATTAGGGAACAGCGAAAATGTCGATATTAACGTCCCAACTCGAGTGAGCAATAAAATAACTAATCACTGTTATCACTGTAATCACGTAATCACTGTTATCAAAAATAATTTAAATGGTGATTTAACAATCCCACATCAGTGAATCACGTGTGATCTGTGCGCATTTCATCATAGAAAGTACGTCCAAGAAAAACATTTCTGCTTTTTATATATATATTATATTACATAAGAAAGAGCAAGGGCCTTGTAGTGGGACTAGTTTTCAATTAATTTTAATAAAGCGTTTTAACAGTTGATTTAGAACTAACTTACAAGTGTGTGAAAAAACGAATTGAGGTTATGTCATGGTAACTATAAACATTACGTAAATGTAATTGTAACAAAATGCTGTATTATGTTGATTATTTTATACCCAAGTACGTGTCCTAAACAATAGCTCATTTTGTATTCTAGAAAAACTGTCAACGATAAAAGAGTTTTGAAATAAACTGCACTAACTTTCTCACACACCGAACCAAATACTAAAGAGAAACAAGCCGAACTATGTTACTTACCCAGCTCCGTCGTTCATCGTACAATGTACTAATGGGACCATTTGTCTGTGCGCGCGGCTCTGACGCTACTAGCCGTTCTGTAAAAGTAGGGCTCGCTCACCCAACTATGTTTGTCTACCTTTCGCGACACATAATTACAGTTTACAAGATTTGTAGTGCATATAGAAACATGATGTTTACAAACAACTCGAAGCTACATTGAAGACAGGTGAATAATCTACGTCCGGCGCGCCGCGCGGAACCACATGTTTTTGGAAATGAGCGATAATCACTCCCCTCTACCCTGCCGCGCCATAGCAAGCCGCGCGCACAGACAAATGGACCATCTATAATACAAGCAGATCCTGTAAATGTAATGAATAAAGGTGGGTTTCTTGGGATAGGTAGGCAATGTTAAATTGTATTGGTAGATCAAGGTGTCTTATCCAGTAGGGCGAGTTTGTTTAAAACAGTTGTTAGTCAAATTTTCTGAACCACTAGATTCTTGACATCGGTTAATCTCGTAAATGTGTATATACAGTATTAGAAAGTCTCCACTAGCTTCGCTCGTGTTGGTGTTTACGTTTCTGACAAGTCACGAAACAGTACATATGGAAGGTGCTTCCTCTCGCTACGCTCGTGTCTGTACCTGTCAGTTTAAGTATATTCAAGTACCTCTCGGTTTTGCACTATAAAGCTGTTTCCTATAAAACCACCCTGTATATGTTACGCGCTTTCAATTCTTGCTCGTAAGTGGTGACCTTGAATCCCGTGGTACTCACCCGTCACGGTTTCGTCGTTTTTACGTGAACATTTTGCGATGTTTGTATTTCTTAACGTTTTTTATTGTTTTAACGACCTCTTACGAGCGAGATCTGAAGATGAAACATACGTTTCGAAACGCGTAACATATACAGTTAGTAAGGTTTTTTTTTCCAAGGGATGAATTTTTGTAAATAACCGTGTAGTTTCTACACATTTTAGAATAAATATTTTCCAGAATCCCTCCATCTAAGATTAGCTGTTTGCACCAAATTAGGTTTTCGTAGGCAAAATTGAATGTCCATAATTGTCCAATCTGTGATTTATGGAGACGGTAATATCGCGGCAACAATCTAAATTTATGTATGACTGAACAGCACTGAAAAAAGTTTACAAAGTATCTCATTCAATCAATTATAAAATCAAAGAGAATTGAAATTAATTGTCTACAGAAATGTGAGCTCGGTGGTGTCAAAATTAAAGCGTCTTTAAAGAAAACAATTTTAATTTGCTTCTTAAAACAGGTCCACAGAAGACTGTTTTTGATTAAAAACGATCAAAGATTAATTTTCCTAAACCGTAATATATTTTTTTAAATTTATTTTTATTTTACAGAAGAGTTTAACTTCACATTTTAATAAAAATTTAACGATTGATGTTGGAAAATTGCGTATTTTCTAACAGCCAACGTGGCCGATTTAAGTTGTTTTTTTTTTACAAAAACCTCCCAAAAGCTGGTGTTTGAAAGAAAACACGATTCGATTCCTTAGAGGCTACATTTGAAGAAAATTGTAATGTCTATACGTTTACAATTTAAACCATTTAAAAAAGTTTATTAGACTACATTCTTAGAGCTAGCTGAATCTACACTTTTTTCGCGTAATATTGGGTTACAATCTAAATTCCCCCTCATCCTCCCAATCCGGTCTCTCTAACCAAATCTTTTAAAAATTGTAATGTCTATACGTTTACAATTTAAACCATTTAAAAAAGTTTATTATACTACATTCTTAGAGCTAGCTGAATCTACACTTTTTTCACGTAGTATTGGGTTACAATCTAAATTCCCCCTCATCCTCCCAATCCGGTCTCTCTAACCAACTCTTTTAAAATATGTAATGTCTATACGTTTACAATTTAAACCATTAAAAAAAGATTATTAGACTACATTCTTAGAGCTAGCTGAATCTACACTTTTTTCACGTAGTATTGGGTTACAATCTAAATTCCCCCTCATCCTCCCAATCCGGTCTCTCTAACCAACTCTTTTAAAATATGTAATGTCTATACGTTTACAATTTAAATCATAAAAAAAAGATTATTAGACTACATGCTTAGAGCTAGCTGAATCTACACTGATTCACGTAGTATTGGGTTACAATCTAAATTCCCCCTCATCCTCCCAATCCGGTCTCTCTAACCAACTCTTTTAAAATATGTAATGTCTATACGTTTACAATTTAAACCATAAAAAAAAAAAAACATTATTAGACTACATGCTTAGAGCTAGCTGAATCTACACTTTTTTCACGTAGTATTGGGTTACAATCTAAATTCCCCCTCATCCTCCCAATCCGGTCTCTCTAACCAACTCTTTTAAAATATGTAATGTCTATACGTTTACAATTTAAACCATAAAAAAAAAAGATTATTAGACTACATGCTTAGAGCTAGCTGAATCTACACTTTTTTCGCGTAATATTGGGTTACAATCTAAATTCTCCCTCATCCTCCCAATCCGGTCTCTCTAACCAACTCTTTTAAAATATGTAATGTCTATACGTTTACAATTTAAACCATTTAAAAAAGATTATTAGACTACATGCTTAGAGCTAGCTGAATCTACACTTTTTTCACGTAGTATTGGGTTACAATCTAAATTCCTCCTCATCCTCCCAATCCGGTCTCTCTAACCAACTCTTTTAAAATATGTAATGTCTACACGTTTACAATTTAAACCATTAAAAAAAGATTATTAGACTACATGCTTAGAGCTAGCTGAATCTACACTTTTTTCACGTAGTATTGGGTTACAATCTAAATTCCCCCTCATCCTCCCAATCTGGTCTCTCTAACCAACTCTTTTAAAATATGTAATGTCTATACGTTTACAATTTAAACCATTAAAAAAAGATTATTAGACTACATGCTTAGAGCTAGCTGAATCTACACTTTTTTCACGTAGTATTGGGTTACAATCTAAATTCCTCCTCATCCTCCCAATCCGGTCTCTCTAACCAACTCTTTTCAATCCTTGATGTTATTAGGGCGTTCAAATGCTAGGAGTCTTTATTTTGTATTCGATTCTTCTTTTTTTTTATATAAGGCGTTGAAAACCAAGAGATTGTTTTGTTTATATAACAATTAAAAGCTAACCTTACTATTACAAATACATAACCAAATATAGGTTAATAAAAACATGTCTCCAAATCAAATAGGTAAATAATCAATAAATTTGGTCAACTACGATTTACATTTTTTTTAGATACGTACTAACCATTGTAATTATAAATGATAAATTTTATTACTTACAATAAGAAACAGACGTAAAGCAAACACATTTCAGTTTAAAATATACGACACACTAGTCAACAATTAACAACCTCCATGCTATCTAGTGGCGCAAGTAGGAACTACTCGAAATGCAAGGAGATATAAGAATTTATAGCTACCTGATCATTTTAAATCACAGTGAAATACAAATTTTAACATTGTTTTCTCAATTAAAACAATTTGTTGGTTAATTATGGTACTTACCCATTCCTCAATGTAATACAAGCAAATCTAAATGTAATACCCGAAAGTTAGTTACTTAGGTCGTGTAGGAAATTTAAATGTATTAGTGGATCAAACGGTACCCAATAGTTGTTATTTAGGTTTTCTGTACCTCGTCAATTGTTTATATCGTTATTTTTCTAATGTCGGCTAGGCTCTAACGGGCCTCGTAAATGTGTATGTATTAAAAAAATCTTTACTCGTATCTCATCATAACTATTAACCAATATTCCAAATTCTCTTGGAATATCAGAGTTCGAAATTATATTTTTGACGATAATTTCGCTATTTATCGTCGTAGAGGAGTTAGGTTGGTAACATTGCGAAAATAACTGAAATCTGCAAATTTGTATTTCATTTAGTTTGTTATAGGCCTAAGTAAAATAACTCGTAAGAGATTAACAAAAACTGTTTAAAATGGGCACCAATTTTACATTTTGAATTAGATTTTTCTTAATTTCAAAAGAGTTCTATATGAGTACACTTGTCCTCTATAGAAAATTTTATGTTCCTATATTTTTTTTTGTAACAGCTTTCGTGTTTTCGTTGAAATGGGTAAGTGGCGTAGTTTCGTTAATTTTAAATATACCTGGTGTCCCCCTAAACCAACAGATCCAACCATTAAACTTCGATCTGTGAAGTGGGGTTGGTACCATTACATGCAGAATTTAAATCTGCAAATTTTTACCTAATTTTGTGCAAGTTGATTAGCCTATTTGAAAGAAGATTAATGTAGAGTTTTCGTACAGTTACTTATACTTCGTATATTGGGTCAGTAAAATACAACGTAAAACTTCGATTATCCGAAAATCGGCGGGAAACGATACTGATCAAGATTTACAACTCAAATTTTACTAAACCACTCACAAAAGTTGGGTACGATTCTTGAGTAATTAAAAAAAAATTAACAGGACTAAGGTCAGAATTCATTTAATAAATTACTTGCTGTTCATTGGTTTAGGTTAAGTTATATTTTGATGAACAACTGAATGTTCAAAATATTTTTTAATAACAGGAAAGTAAGGTAAACAAGGAACACAACTTGAGATTTTTTTTTTTAAATCGTATGAAATTCAGATATCCTACTAGTTTTTATTTTTTTTACCCTTTTTGTATCATTCAAATTACAATGACGTTTCAAGTGTTTTCATGGTGGAAAATTCAAAACAAGAGAAGTGTTATTATGCTTTTAAAGTTCTTTTATAATGATGGATTGTTCATCGGATATTTTCCACCACTTATGTTTATAAAAACTAACACACGACGTTTCGAGTGTATAAATCAACACTCGTTATCAAGTGTAAAAGAGATAAAACACCAACCTAGTTGGAAACTAAATCCTTAAAAAAAAAAAAAAAAAGATAAGGGTTAGTAAAATGACGGGCATTTGAACAGTTTTACAGTCCCTTCTTGATCTTAAAATATCATTTTTGTAATTGTTGACCTGCTTTTATTAATAACAAGGTCAAGTTGACAGAATGAAACTCGCGTCCTATTCTGATTAAACATTTCTGGAACATCCTGTAAAATTAATCTATTGTAATATTGTTTTCAGATCTTCCTGGATTGGAACAGTTTAGATTCCGCGGTCAGTTAAACTCACCATTCCTAGGAGAAGAGACAGGTGGTCTTGTGGGTACTGTTAGAGCTCCTAGCAATGGGAACTGGATCTTCCAAGTGGAAGGCTTAGTGCTGAACCCTGGGGATGTCGTGTATTACTGGACGTATGTTATCAAGGATAATCAGGAATATTCCAGACCTAACCAGACCTGGACATGTCCTAGTAAGTATATTGATATCTAAGTAGCTTATGAGATTTAATGGAATCAAAAGTTAATGGGATCAAGTTTAGAATGCGCTAGTGTGGAGGTGTTAGAGCTTACAATACGGCATGCTGTCTTTGAAGTTACCAAAGTGAACCGTTAGATGGCAGCACTAGAGTCTCTAATTTTAGAGCTTCAAACCATACTATGGCGATGGGCGATGTATTGGTATGTACAGGCCGTGAGACGAGAGATGAAACTCTCGATACGCGTAGGAGGGGAATTGGCAGTTTGGGGATAAAACTTCCCCTCTCTCGGAGTCGGTGGCTACTGAAGTACTAGCCACCCGCCGAACATAATCCATCGCTATGAATAATCTTCCTGCTAATAATCGCTTTTCTCTCAACAGAATTACTCGCTGATGTGTGATGTGACGATGACGACCCAAAAACATTCCTGATGGCAACAGATTCACAACACTGAAAATTAAAAACTACTGATTTGATAGTGTCTGAGAAAAGAAATCAATCACAGACTGTTAGACGCCTATTGTTTTATTTAATCTAAAGGGTTGTGATTTATCCAGGAACAATTAGTTTCCCAAATAAAAATCGATATTAAATATATATATATTCTTTAACATCTTGCTATACTTGTAAGAAAATAACTTCCAAGCGTAAATTGATAAATTATGTGAACTTTTATAATTCAATTCAAATTTTTAATTTATTAAAATAATTCAATACATTTCAGGTCGAGAAAAATTCGTAGATTTGAAGTCACCACTCCCTCCACCTGATACTACAGAAGCACCAACAACCAAAGCAACACCACCTAGTACAACAAAAGAAGAAACAACACCCTTACTAACAACAACACCCAAACAAACAACATTAACTACAACTCCAAAAACAACACAAAGTGGATCCACAACTTCAACAACTCCATCGACTACAACTGAAACCAAAACAGACTTGCCTGCAACAACAAAACCAACGAACCCTACAGATGTAACTGACTCGACAACGAACCCGACCGAAGAAACAACTAAACCAGGTGAAACAGAAGAAACAACGAAACCAGGTGAAACAGAAGAAACGACAAAACCAGGTGAAACAGAGCCAACAACAAACCCTACAGAAGGAACGACAAAACCAAGTGAACCAACAACGAAATCTTCAGATCCAACTACAAAATCTTCAGATCCAACAACAAAATCTTCAGATCCAACTACAAAACCTACAGAACCAACCACAAAACCAACAGAACCAACCACAAAACCAACAGAAACCACCACTAAACCAACAGAACCAACCACGAAACCCACCACTAAACCAACAGAACCTACCACTAAACCACCTCCAATTGGAAAACGATCAACAGAAGCGCCAAAGTTAGAAAATCGAATGCCAAATTCTGACTTGCAACCACCAAAATCCGAAGATGATGTAGAATCAACCACCCCATCACTAGATAAACCCGTATCAGAATTTCCAGAAGAACCTGCATTTGGTCCATTTCCTCCTTTATTTCCAGGACCTTACAGACCAATGATGCCACCGCAAGGACCGGGTTTTGAAATCTGTTCGAATCCTTGGAACTTTATGGCTAAACCAGGTGAAAGCAAAACTGACAAATTGGAACGACAAGTTGCTAAACTACAATGTGACCTCGCCATGTTTCAGAGGAAATTTTCTCAGCTTGGTAATATTATGGAAGACGAATTGGGCGATATTAAGAAACTCAATTACAATATGGTTAGTCGGATGGCGCGTTTAGAGACTTTGATACGTGCAAATTCAGCTTGGTCCTAAACTAAGGACGGCTTGGTCCTAATCTATTTATCGATGTAATGTTATATTCAATATATAGGATGTCAATATGCTGTGATATGTTTAAAATTAATGGAACCAAAGTTAGTGTTTGTTTCAAGGAAGGTTAATACATTTTTGAGTTATAAATACATATTTGCACTGTATTATAGTATACAGTTTCATAGAATTATTATAAACATATTGTAGTTAACTTATTAACTAATAAATATTTAAATGTAGTATCTGTTTTTCATTTGAAGTTCAAATATTTGTTTTCGTATATATGTTTTAATTCTTGTTTCATTAGTGATACTTCAAAATTATATAGGAAGCAAAATCATTGCATAAACTGCTCATTAATACCCAATAATAACTACCTAAACTCTCAGTTTGTTCATTGTCAAATAACATTATCCCGGATGAAGTATTATTATGAAGTATATTTTAATATCTAAATATGCTTCACTTAAGTCTTAAACTTCTATTTTATAAAGTCATCTTTATATGACGGCGGTCAAGGTTTTTTGTGTTTATAAATTACTCCTAAAGGTTAGGTTAGGTTAGGTTAGGTTAAGTTAAATTAGAGCTAAATATGATTCACTTAAATCTAAACTTCTTCTATTTTATAAAGACATCTTTATACGAAGGAAGTCAAGGATGTTTTTGTGTGTAAATTACTCCTAAAGGTTGGGTTAGGTTAGGTTAGGTTGGGTTAGTTAGGTTAGGTTAGGTTAAATAATATATAAATATGCTTCACTTAAGTCTTAAACTTCTTTTCTTTTTAAAGTGATGTTTAATGCTGAAAGTCAAGGATCTATTTTTGTGTGTAAATTACTCCTAAAGGTTAGGTTAGGTTAGGTTGGGTTAGTTAGGTTAGGTTAAATAATATATAAATATGCTTCACTTAAGTATTACATTTCTTCTCATTTTTAAAGTGATGTTTAATGCTGAAAGTCAAGGATCTATTTTTGTGTGTAAATTACTCCTAAAGGTTAGGTTAGGTTAGGTTGGGTTAGTTAGGTTAGGTTAAATAATATATAAATATGCTTCACTTAAGTATTACATTTCTTCTCATTTTTAAAGTGAAGTTTAATGCTGAAGGTCAAGGATCTCTTTTTGTGTGTAAATTACTCCTAAAGGTTAGATTAGGTTAGGTTAGGTTAGGTTGGGTTAGTTAGGTTAGGTTAGGTTAAATAATATATAAATATGCTTCACTTAAGTCTTAAACTTCTTCTCTTTTTTAAAGTGATGTTTAATGCTGAAAGTGAAGGATCTCTTTTTGTCTCTTAATTACTCCTAAAGGTTAGGTTAGGTTAGGTTGGGTTAGTTAGGTTAGGTTAGGTTAAATAATTTATAAATTTGATTCACTTAAGTCTTAAACTTCTTCTCTTTTTTAAAGTGATGTTTAATGCTGAAAGTGAAGGATCTCTTTTTGTCTCTTAATTACTCCTAAAGGTTAGGTTAGGTTAGGTTGGGTTAGTTAGGTTAGGTTAAATAATATATAAATATGCTTCACTTAAGTATTAAATTTCTTCTCTTTTTTAAAGTGATGTTTAATGCTGAAAGTCAAGGATCTCTTTTTGTGTGTAAATTACTCCTAAAGGTTACGTTAGGTTAGGTTAGGTTAGGTTAGGTTAGGTTAGGTTAGGTTAGGTTAGGTTAGGTTAGGTTAGGTTAGGTTGGGTTAGTTAGGTTATGTTAGGTTAAATAATATATACATATGATTCACTTAAGTCTTAAACTACTTCTATTTTATATGACGGAAGTCAAGGATGTTTATTTTGTGTAAATTACTATTGAAGGTAATTCTTCTATTTGGGATTTTCCCCAGTTATTTTTGGTAATTAATTTAACATTTCACAAAAATTGGATCGATATGGGTGGTGACGTTTTTCAGAAAATACAGTTAAATGACATATTCAGTTTTACACCGATAACTGACGACGTTTTGTGGGAGATGATAAATATGTTTTGTTTGGCTCCTTAGGGATAACATTTTTACAAAATTTAATCAAAATAAGAAAGCTAATTTTAATAAAATAATATTTTTATGTATTTTAAATTTTTATGGCAGCTACCCCTAATTTTGATCTTTTCACACATGACATTTGATTATCATCCACTGAAATTTTAAAAACTGAAATATATGTTTGACTCGGAGGACCTTAAAACGGATATTAATCGAAAAACTAGTTTCTTATTTATCATATGACTTTCTTTTAAGTCTTTATCATACCATACTCTATACTTCTACAGTCTATTAAAGCATCGTCACCACTCTATCAACAACAACTCATTTCTATCTTTAACTATTGTCCACCAATTTCTCACTTCCAACAGTTTCAGGTCATCCAAGAGGACACTCCTTCCTGGATAGCCTCTTCCCCTTCCTACTGGGTTTCCACTGTATTTCGTCTTAAATATCTTTCCTAATAATTTTTATTTCTTAAAAAGCCACGTTTTAGTAGTTTCATTAAAAAAAAAAATGAATAACTACCAATTCCATAAAAAATAAAAATAAAAAAAAAGTAAAAGAAAATTAAGTAAAAGACAGATAAACTACACATAATTTAGTTTAACTGTACATTTTTATATTTAACTTTAAACCGGCTGTGTCGTCCTTGAATTATATAATAAATAAACATAAATTTAACTTTTATAAATATATATAAATAATTTCAAAACTAATCAACCCCAAGAAAGCTGTGCCCAAATTATATAAATATTTATAAACACCATAAATCATAAATAAACACAAAACCCATACACCCAACCAGTACTTCTAACCTAAAATACGATTTTAATAAGGTCAAATATATTTTCTTTGTCCAACGAATATTTCAGTTCTCAATTAATGTTTTAATTTTTGTTACTTCTTTCATAGGACTTGGTAACAAGTTGAACAATTTGTGTTCTAAAAACACAAATCCCTCCTAAAAACATTCTCGGTTAACTTTAGGTTTGTCTCAAATGACCTTGAATTTGACTAAGGGTGTTGAAATAGTGGTAATCCATCCCATTGTCTCCAGTTCTTATGAAAACCTAACCTAAAACAATCTTTTAAAAACACTATCATTTATCGTTACTGTTTATACAGAACCGATTTTGATCAAATTTCATTAACTAAGTGTAGCTGCTATAAGATGAAAAAAAATTACAACATAAAATCAGCTGTAACAATAATTGTTATCAAATTTAATTTGCATCTAACTTCAAAAATTCGGGTACAAGAGTTATTCGTTAAGAACAAAAAATATGTCCCAGAGCTGTTACAAAATTTGTGTTACTTTTCATTGAAGCCCGATGTTGATAAACTAATTTTAAACTATTAAACATTACGTTAAAAAACATTGCATACTGTTTTTTTTTTTTTTTTTTTTTTTTTACCAGTATACGAGGTAAGTTTGGTAATACTGTAGCAAAAACTTAACCTCCATTTTTTGACGGTTTTCTAGGACATCAAAATAATGATTTTCGACATGGCGTCATTTTTGTGGTTGTCGTTTAAGCTAGAACAAAATTCGGTTGCTAGGTCAACAGATTGGATTTTCGATTGGACAATCGGTCAGTTTATCTACATTTCGGTTTAAAATTCGAAAATTTCAACATTTGAAGCTGTTTTTAAAAAGCTTACTTATATCAACATTTTAGATTATACAACTGTGTGCATTGAAATATGGTCAATACTGAATTTCCTTTAAAAAATAAACTAAAAAAAAAAAAAATCATAAAAACTTCAAGGTGGCTTTGATAATTTTTCTGATAAATCGCAATTCAGGTGACCTTGGAACTAGATTTAAATGTTCTATTCACGTCAAGAGTTAGCTTAAACCATAATCTCACCATCTTTCAATATTCATTGCTCCATTTAAAATTATTACTAAATGTAAATTGTCCAGGTATGTAATAAAACACTTTTCTACCTTTTTTTGTATTTTTATATTTTTATGTATTTCCATGCAATTTTTTCTCTCAATAATTTCAACCATTCGATTAACAACTTAAAGTCGCAAATCAAAGTTGTTATTTTTCATTATTTAAATAACCTTTACATTAGTGTGGACTTCTTGAAATATAATATTTCAAATAACAATGAATTGAATAATTCAAAACATACAGATTACCTAAATAGGGAGGGTGCAGCTGGTTATTTTGATAGACGGAAGGGAAAGAAGATTGAAAATAAAAGTATTTTAATAAAAAACAAAGTTTGATGAAAATCCCTTCAGCAATTTTTGAAAAAATTGGAAATGTTTTAAGAAATACCTAACAACTACAAGAAGAGTCTAACATACACAAACATTATAAACAAATACCAAGAACTCTGACATTGAGCAGCGAGCCTCACACTGCTATGTAAGGGTCCTTGGTGTTCCGCCAAAACTCCCAACATTGGTAACTTTCATTTCATTCCAGAAGAAAAAACACACACTTATTATTTAGTCATTATTTTGGGTACAGACTTGGGCTGATGTTTTGATCGCTTGTTATCTTAATGTGTCTTCATTTTTTTGTCAAACTTATAATAAACACTCATACACTTATCTTGCACAGTAGCTTTTTATGGGTCCATTTTGCCGAAGCATATTTGTGCGTTACAAGAAAAAACATGGGGGGGATGATATATTATAT
Organism: Aphrophora alni; assembly: GCA_963513935.1. Taxonomy (NCBI): domain Eukaryota; kingdom Metazoa; phylum Arthropoda; class Insecta; order Hemiptera; family Aphrophoridae; genus Aphrophora; species Aphrophora alni. Next base: position 36,863,689 of record OY740778.1, read on the forward strand.
GATATGCAAAGGGTACATTATAACAGCAGAAAATATATATCAAATATAACAATTTCATAACCATTCCATTTTGTTATAAATAGCCCCTTTGCATTTTCCCTTACAAGGGGCTATATATCAGACGGTGTTACTAGCAGTCATTCTAATGAAATTAATTGACACAAACATCGACAGCACATTAAATAAATTTCCAATCAACACTAAATATATGACATAGAAACCTCCCTATCGGAGGGTGCGTTAAGCCAATCGTGTCCTTGAAGGGGTTGCCGAGTCTTACGCCGAAAGTGTGGAGGATTGTTTAGTAGACAACGTTCAGTCCTTTCTTTGCTGCTACGGGAAGTTTTTCACCGTGGAGGAATGGGTTGCTGTCCTGAAAAGTAAAAAATTATTTATATATTGTTAGAAATGTATAATCGATTAATAATAAAGAGATTATTTGTTGAAAACGAAGTTACTATCTTCTTGAAGACAAATCTTTATGGTACTGAACTTGCAAAAGATGGAAGCAGAGGAACAATTTGACCACGCCTCCAAGTACATTGTTGTTGAAAGAAAAATCAAGAAAATAACATAACATAAAGACCTCTAACCCTTGAATACTTTAACAGCGTAAGGCTCTGTAAAGAACAAGAGTTGGTTAAGTGAGACCTGATTGTAAAAGGGTGTAGATCCAGCTAGCGTCCATCGGAATTGCTAAGGTCGTACTTACTATAGTGAGAGAGATAGGGCACCAAATACAATGCCATCACAATATAGTAATGGTATTCAGTATAAGATCATTTTTCCAATTTCCAGAGGGACATTCAATAATTAAAGAGAGAAAGTTGGTGTAGATAACAAACTGTGTATTTTTACAAAATGAGACTTTTACTACTTCTCAACATAATCTCCACCAATATTATTAACTTGTCCCAACGATGAAGTAGTTTTTGTATTGCTGATGTAAAGAAGTCTCTGCCTTGTTGTTCGAGCCACTTTCCCACAAATTCTTGTTTAGAAATGGGTGACCTTCTCTTTCAAGTCTGTACACACTTTGAATCTTGTTTCCTTCTGTTGTAACGTTAACTCTTTCGGGACCCCACAATGAACTTGTTTTGCTATACTTGAGCTTGTTACTGATAACGTTATGAACTGTCCCAACACTTACTGAAACTGTTTTTTTTTCTATATGTTCAACTGTAATACGTCGCTCTTCACAATGTCGTCAACGCGGGTTTCAAGCGAAGGAGTCGACACATCAACCGGGCGCCCAGTATGTAGCTCAGCAATCACTGAGGTTCGCCCGTTTTTGAACTGTTCTACCCGTTTATACAAATTTCCGCGGTCCATACAACTTTCACCTTACTTTAAGATTATTCGAGAAAAGATTTTAGCCGGGGTTTCACTCTAAAAACGTTGTTCAACTAATGTGGAAACTTCAAGCGGACATACCATCGTTAAATGCATTATTGAGGTTGTAAAGAAAACAATTTTTATCCGTCAGCTGTTGTCAGCTCATCCCAGTGATGCCAACCTAAATTCATGAAAGTAAAAAACTCCTCCTACAAAATGTTTCATTTCTACATCAACTTGTCTCTTTAATTATTGGATTTGAAACAAAAACATATTTGTACATCAACTGTAATAAGCTACACTTGTGGAAACTTCAATAACCAAATGAATTAAAACACAACTTTTTATTACAAAATTATTTATTTTGTGTAACACAAATACAAGACGACGTTTCAATTACTAAGTCGTCATCTTCATATGCTACATGCACACAAACCCTATACAGTCCATTGTCAGTAAGGTTTGTGTGCATGTAGCAATCTGAGGATGATGACTTAATCATTGAAGTGTCGTCTTGTTACACAAAATAAATAATTTTGTAATAAAAAGTTGTGTTTTAGTTCATTGGATATTTATACATGTTTTTTTCCCGAAAATTTTATTCATCTAATTGTAGGGACAGCGACAAGTTTGCTTTGCATTAGTTCATTCTAAATTGGCTTACCGTCCACCAATGTGAGGAGTTCACATTTAAAATGTATAACTTTTCTCCAAAAATCGTTGCTAGAAAATTGTACACAAAAAAGTAGGTTCCATAGTTTTTCTTCCAAGTTTTATACCCACATAAATATTTTTGTTTTTAAAGTTTTGAAAATGTTTTTTTCAGAATAAGTGGTAATGAAGTTGTTGTAATACATTACAGCTCAGAAAGCAAGTTATAAAAAGGTTTCATTAGTTTATTTAAATACCATAAGACATTCGTACGAATGCCTCCAATGGCAGAAAACTTGTTTAATTTGTTCAAAAATGTCTGTTCTATGAAAAGTGGTGGTTTTTTAACAACAATTCTCTATGAGTGTGTTTTAATGTATATACTGTATAAGCGTGAATAGGTAAAAAATTCTGATTTTAATTTGTTAATTTATTGATTTATTATTATTTCTTTGCATAGTGAAATCACAGTCACATTGTTTGAAAGAATGTCTGAGTATGGGACTAATATTTAATAATAATTGACACCTACACACCTTTAAGGAGGTAGTAAATGCCCTTCTGTATGTTTTCCACAGAACAAATGGTTTTTTAAAAGTTTTTATACTTAAAAGTATAATTTATTACAGTAAGTAGAGATTTTGTTATTTTATTTTAATTGATTGACTGTTTTATTTTATTGTTACGTGGAAAATAAATTCATTTAATTTCATTTAATTATTTTTCTTCTTTCTTTAATCATATGAATTATAATCACTAGAGCACTGTGGTGAATATATAATGAAAGAAAATTCCCCAAAACCACAATAAAACACTAACAACACAAAGACTGCAGAGTTATGTTTATTCTACCTTATTAGTAATCGTAGTTATTAAGGTTAGTGTGTATTGTACCTCTGAAGATGATAGCAGTGCTATTCAAGGTAGAATAAACAAAACTATTCAATATTTTATTGTGGTTTTAATGCTAATCCCACCATGTTCTTCTGCGATAAGTGGATGAAGACTTCAACTTCAAGAAAGTAAAACTTTGAGATTAAGAAGACGCTTCAGGACAAATAACAGTGATATCCGTCCAGCACATTTACACAAATATATCACCAATATCTTAAAACAGAAAGAGAAAATAGGAAAGACTGTCAAAATCTACCATCATGACGTTCTGCAAGAGATAGTAGCAGACGTGGTGAAAATGAGGTTGTTTTCGTCAATAGATTAACAGAGAAAGTTCTACTCTGCATAGGGACTGGCTCTAGGCAAGACTAAACCATGAGAATTTTTCCTTTTCTATAAAAATAAAATAATTAATTATCAACTTACCTTTTTAACGTGGAATTTCTTAGCCACCAAATTCTTGTGCTGATCTTCTACCTGTAATTAATATAACATTATTAATTAATTTATCAAACCACACCGATTTAAATCTTTTGATGGAATAGTTTTCAACAATTTAGATAACTTGTTTTATTTATAGATTTTCGTCATTGCGGTGAACTGTATGGTGTATGGTGTATGGTGGAGTTATAGTTTGATTAGTGTAGCTCATGTATCACTGAAGAGGACGACCTTTTCGTTGAAACGCGCCTGATACTTAGGCGTATTTTTGTGAGAATTGTGTTCTGTGTGTTTGTTATACTGTATAATTTTTCTCATAAGTCAAGCTCAACATTAAATACATGTATGGTGTATGTTAATTTATAGCTAGTTGGAACTGATTATGAGGATCTTTTAAAGGAGTATCTTTTAGACCAAATTAATTACGGTGGGGGGGGGGGGGTTATCCAGCAACCGTAATTCAACTGCGCAATCGTTTCAGCTCAGTCTAGCCAGCTTACATGAACAAATTATCTAGATTAATATTAATATAATTTAAACTACACTTAACTTAATAAATAATTGAGGGGATGACTTAATAAACTAGTGCTCTGACAAAAAAGTCAGGGCCAAAATGGCCGACAAATGACTTTTCCTGAATTTAAATTTTATCGTAATTTATAAACGCACTGTCAAACCCTTTGGGTCGGCTGACCCATACCAAAAACGGCTTACCAAGTGTTCAGTATATCTACATTTTTTAAATTCCCGCTCCAATATTATTTTCATGAAACTGTTTCAACCGGAATTCTGAGAACTCCAGCTTTCTTGGGGTATCCTTTGTCTCTTTCAATCAGTCCAATTTTCAACCTAAAACAGGTAACTGTGTTTCTTCCTAAATCCGCAGATACAAATCCCTTTTTTTCTTTTTATTACATACGCATTTCGGCCAACAACTTCATTAATTGTGACTCATAAACAATTGTCATGTTTAGTATTAAGAAGTCAAGTGTTTTTGTTATGTGTTTTACGATTTACAATTGTATTTAGTTTGTGCGTTTTGAGCAGCTGTTCTCGCGTGTGCACATGAGTCTTGACGACAGAACATTACCAGAAAAGGAACGCCGCCTCTACAAGGTACTGTGACATTAGATCTTAACTAAACATGACAGCAAAATTAATCAAAAACCATTTTATTAGTTGGTAATAATTTCAATTAATGTCAATTAACCATTTCATTTCTTTTTCATTTTTATCTACTTCCCAATCAAAATTAAATTACTAAACCATCCACTTTTATCACAGTCGTTAAACAAACCGCAATATCAAACACCAAGCATTATTTTAATTGCGAACCATGGGGAAGTGAGTTATCTAAAATTATGACCAATGTATCAACGAGCATTTTCCCTTTCATCTCATGTCCACCATTGAACTCTCCAATGCTTAAATCCAGATGACTTCCGCGCATGTGCGTACTTCTATGAACGTAATCAAATAAAAACGCCTTCATTTGGGCTAGTCGGCAATTTGGGATGCATGGTTGCGTAGCAGGCAGCAAAAAGACGTGAAAGGAATTCACCACATCGTACTAAATCGTTTCATTTTCCTTAAATCACCAGACATAAAATTTCAAAATGGACCGAATATCTGTACCAACTTTTGAAGAATAGATTATTTTATTAGTTTACTATTAAAAAAAAATCTTATGTTTTTGCATATTCAATATTTGGGTAAACTTGTTAATAGTAAAACATTTTGACCTTTATTTTTTTATTGATATTCACGTATAACGCGTTTGGAAATCACAAAAATTAAGATATAAAACATTATATATGGTATAGAGGAACTGTTAACTGTTAAGTGCTATAAGGTCAAGAACAGTTCTTGCCTGTTAATTCGTATTTTTAATTTACGATTTCTCACATATAGATGGTCAAAAAATCAATAAAGCATTTTTCAGCTAAGTCTTTCAAAAGTAAGTTAAAACGTTAAATGGTTGTGGTTTTGTTAGTTGTTGTCCAATCAGCGAGAAAAACTCTCTATTGTATGCAGGTATAATTAGGATTTATTAAAACAGCTGTACTTTCAATGAATTTTGTTTGTTGCCATAGCAACGAGTTTTCTCATTGTTGACTAACTTCAAACACAGGAATCCAGTAGGTGGTAAACTTGTAGTAGTTTACAATCAATTGATTTGTTTTTTATTCCATCATGACTTTACCTTTACAAACACGCATTGATTCAGTGTTATTATGAATGTGAACGCAGTTTATCAGCCGAGTTAAGAAAGTTTCGTACTGGCAACGGTTTGAGGGACTGTGCGATGTAGTCGCGTATAGAAAGCTTAGTAAGTTTGAAACCATCGGGTCCGTTGGAGACATCAAGATTTAAGGAGGACATTCAATTATAAGAACTGAAAGAAGCGATTATTCAAAACGAAGCTGAGATAAATGTCAATGCTTTAAGAAATGCTGCGTATATGGTAGGAAAAAGACTACTGCTTATCCAGGAGGGAGAGTGGCGGCCACTTCGAACATTATAACCCTAACAACACTTGTCTTATAACCCTAACAAGTAAGAATTGAGCGTAATTTTAAGTTTTATTTTTTTTATTTTTTTTTTTAACTGGGCTGTGATAACCTCCATCAGAGGCCTCACCGGCGTCGACCTAAAGGTCTTTTGCCGCAAGGTCTTTTGCCGCAAGGTCTTTTTTTAAGTTTTATTTTAAATCCCATTTAGTTTCAAAGGAATTTATAAACTTTATTTTGTTATTAAACAAATTAATTATAGTCAATTAAAGATTGGCTTTCGAAAGACCCTGAAATATGTTTTGAGTTCCCTTGAGTTCAAAAAAGTATTTTTCGAATGATATTTTTGTATGTCGGTTGTACACTCCAAACAGGGGAACCGATTTTGAAGAAATTCCTATGTGAGCACATTTTGCCATTCAGTAAAGAAAAAACAAAATTACAGTTTCTCAGAATCTGTTTTAATTATTTTTCTTAAGTGACTCCTTTAAGATACAATTAATGATCTCACTAAAAATACTGGATGGTAATTTATTGGTAAAACCCATATTTTACCTGTTAAAAAAACCGTATTTTCTCAAAATCGGCTCGACAGATTTAATTGAAATTTTAGTGTAACGTGAAGATGAACGACGCAAACCCATGTGCAAAAGTTACAATTAATAGGAAATTATTGTTCAGGAATAATTTTCAAAAAATTAAAACCAACTTCGACTGCTGACATTTAAACTTTATTCCACCAAATACAATTTATTTAGGGTCGAATATATGACATAATGAAGCAAATATATTGTTTAAAATAATTTGGGGCTCACTATAGTGAGTACGAGAGTGACAATCCCGAAGTATCCTAGCTGGCTCTACACATTTTGAAGTAGTTTTTAGTTAGATCCGTCTCTATCATCTTTCTTATAACGTCTCTTTATTTTATGTTCTTTTCTTCATATTTTATAAAGTGATGATGACCGAGAGGTCTTTAAACAACAAGAAAAAAATAATTCTATTGTTTGCTTACAGCCCAACTGGATTGTTAATAATTAATTACTATTTAATTACCTTGTATTGGTGTGTTACCGTCGAACAATCCTTACTTGTATTTTTCACTATCTTGTATGACGCGTTTCAACTATTTTTCAGTCATTTTCAAATATAGAAACACTTAACGACACATATTAGTTCATATTTAAAAAACACGTCCGTGTATTTATGTTTTTAATCGTGTTTTTTAAATGTGAACTAATATGCGTCGTTAAGTGTTTCTATGTGTTTTTATATATTTGAAAATGACTGAAAAATAGTTGAAACGCGTCATACAAGATAGTGAAAAATACAAGTAAGGATTGTTCGACAGTAACACCTCAATACAATATAATTAAATAGTAATTTTAAAAAATATTTTAAATTTTCATTTTTTTTATTAGTATTTACTTACTTTTGAAAATAAATCTGTGAGAAAGCTGGAGCAAAGTTTTTGCACCGTATCTTTATTCTAGACATTAAGTGGTCTAGACAGACCCAAGTGTTAACATCATTTTCAGTTTGTCTGACTAAGTTTTATCATTGATTGTTACCTGGAACTGTTGGACAATGCGGTCAAGTTCAGATTCAGAGAGGTCAGTGTTCTGATTATCCCGAGGTGAACAGTCAAACATATGTTCAGAGTCACACATGCAGTCTTGCGCAGATTGATATTCCCGGCTGAATGCTGCGGTGTTCTCAAACTGTTCCAGGCAACCATCTTCCATTGCTAAACAAAAACATTTCAAAAATATCAAAACTAAATTGACCCATAGCGTTTATAATCTTATTGTAATATCTGAATGTAAAGATATACCGATGTAGTGGCGGTAATTTATTTATAAACATGACGAAACAAATTTCGACCCCATTTTTTGTAACTTATTTACACATTTCATCCCCTCAGTAAACCGAAAATAAGAATTTTCTACATGTACTACACGTCTAAACATCAGCACGATATTGGCTACAGAAATTATTATAAACATGCAATTCGGTATAGGTGATATAGTAGGGCCGTAGAAATTTATAAATATCTAATCAAAAATTTATATATGACGGCCATTTTAAAAAGTATTTTTCCTCATATCTCATATGTTATTCAGCATACAACAGACTAGTGTAACAATCAGTTATAATTTAGTTATTGTAACTCGTGTATCACTGAAGATGGCGACTTTGTTGTTGAAACGTGTTTGAATAAATAAATCTATTATTAGTGAGAATTTCATGATATCATCACACAAGTTCAGCTCAATATTTATTTACAACTAATAAAACATAAAATTAGATAAAAATTATAGTGAAGTTTGTTAAAAATATAATTTCAAACCCTAATCACTAAAGAAAATACGACATTGATTGGGTTGACTCACCACTACCGGCTAACCGAGTGTAGGCTTCGTCACATAATGTACAACGAGGCTCGCCCAGGACCCAAACACTGACACGAGCAAAGCATGTGTAAACTGTGTAATATAAACATAAGTAGCTGACATAACCTAACCTCCAAAGAAAATACTATATTGGCAGGGCTCAGTCACCACCACTATCTAATTAAGTAGAGGCTTCATCATATACGTACAACAAGGCTCGCCTAGGACCGAAACACTGACACGAGCAAAGCATGTGTAAACTGTGTAATATAAACATAAGTAGCTGACATAACCTAACCTCCAATGAAAATACTATATTGGCAGGGCTCAGTCACCACCACTATCTAATTAAGTAGAGGCTTCATCATATACGTACAACAAGGCTCGCCTAGGACCGAAACACTGACACGAGCAAAGCATGTGTAAACTGTGTAATATAAACATAAGTAGCTGACATAACCTAACCTCCAATGAAAATACTATATTGGCAGGGCTCAGTCACCACCACTATCTAATTAAGTAGAGGCTTCATCATATACGTACAACAAGGCTCGCCTAGGACCGAAACACTGACACGAGCAAAGCATGTGTAAACTGTGTAATATAAACATAAGTAGCTGACATAACCTAACCTCCAATGAAAATACTATATTGGCAGGGCTCAGTCACCACCACTATCTAATTAAGTAGAGGTTTCATCACATACGTACAACAAGGCTCGCCTAGGACCGAAACACTGACACGAGCAAAGCATTTGTAAACTGTGTAATATAAACATAAGTAGCTGACATAACCTAACCTCCAAAGAAAATACTATATTGGCAGGGCTCAGTCACCACCACTATCTAATTAAGTAGAGGTTTCATCACATACGTACAACAAGGCTCGCCTAGGACCGAAACACTGACACGAGCAAAGCATGTGTAAACTGTGTAATATAAACATAAGTAGCTGACATAACCTAACCTCCAAAGAAAATACTATATTGGCAGGGCTCAGTCACCACCACTATCTAATTAAGTAGAGGTTTCATCACATACGTACAACAAGGCTCGCCTAGGACCGAAACACTGACACAAGCAAAGCATGTGTAGACTGTGTAATATAAACATAAGTAGCTGACATAACCTAACCTCCAAAGAAAATACTATATTGGCAGGGCTCAGTCACCACCACTATCTAATTAAGTAGAGGCTTCATCACATACGTACAACAAGGCTCGCCTAGGACCGAAACACCGACACGAGCAAAGCATGTGTAGACTGTGTAATATAAACATAAGTAGCTGACATAACCTAACCTCCAAAGAAAATACTATATTGGCAGGGCTCAGTCACCACCACTATCTAATTAAGTAGAGGCTTCATCACATACGTACAACAAGGCTCGCCTAGGACCGAAACACTGACACGAGCAAAGCATGTGTAAACTGTGTAATATAAAAATAAGTAGCTGACATAACCTAACCTCCAATGAAAATACTATATTGGCAGGGCTCAGTCACCACCACTATCTAATTAAGTAGAGGTTTCATCACATACGTACAACAAGGCTCGCCTAGGACCGAAACACTGACACAAGCAAAGCATGTGTAAACTGTGTAATATAAACATAAGTAGCTGACATAACCTAACCTCCAATGAAAATACTATATTGGCAGGGCTCAGTCACCACCACTATCTAATTAAGTAGAGGTTTCATCACATACGTACAACAAGGCTCGCCTAGGACCGAAACACTGACACGAGCAAAGCTTGTGTAAACTGTGTAATATAAACATAAGTAGCTGACATAACCTAACCTCCAAAGAAAATACTATATTGGCAGGGCTCAGTCACCACCACTATCTAATTAAGTAGAGGTTTCATCACATACGTACAACAAGGCTCGCCTAGGACCGAAACACTGACACGAGCAAAGCATGTGTAAACTGTGTAATATAAACATAAGTAGCTGACATAACCTAACCTCCAAAGAAAATACTATATTGGCAGGGCTCAGTCACCACCACTATCTAATTAAGTAGAGGCTTCATCACATACGTACAACAAGGCTCGCCTAGGACCGAAACACTGACACGAGCAAAGCAAGTGTAGACTGTGTAATATAAACATAAGTAGCTGACATTAAGAAAATAGCGATACACACAATTACGTGACCCAAAAACCTATGTAAGAACAGTTTTAAACAAACTTACCCTACTGGATAATAACCCTTGATCTACCTATACAATTTAACATTTCCTACAAGGTCCAAGAATCCAACTTTTGGGTATTACATTTAGAGATGCTTGTAGGATGGGGCTGGGTAAGTACTATCGCAATGCCCATCGCCTTGTTTTATGTGGAATAATAAAATGAAAATGTGTTCTTTCCTATGAATGTATAATATAATGTGTCAAGCTTCTCGTGAATTTGATATATCGATATATAGTGCAACCACTATTGAAAAAGTGTGAACATGACAGGATAGCTTTATTTTAATAAGCAAAGATTTTAATTTTGTTTTATTTATAGACCACAATGCTTTAAAATGTGTAAATTTGTGGAATATACCTATTTATTTTTTTATAATTTAAATTTAAAAAATTTAATATTTCATACAAGTCGGAAAAATTTAGTTTAAATTGAATTGATGTTGTGAACGTAGTGCAATCAATATTACCACCGCATTTCTCCTCTCTATCCTTTCTAGTTAGGGGGGGGGGGTGAAAGAATATACTTTAAAGTTTAAAACACAAGTCATTCCGTATTATTAAGGCGTGAATTTCCGAATTTCTACACTTCATAATATAGTATGTTTTATTTAAAATACAATATATAGACCTTAAACACAGAACAAAAAGTTATTTATTTATATATGTACGGTAGAATTGATTAAAAAAAAAAAAAGTTATTTATTTATGTATGTACAATCGATTTTAGAAAGATAATTCCTAACTTCGCAGATACTGAAAAAACAAATTGTCAACCCAAATCATAACAAAACTGAAAATGTTTAATATTTTTTTGAGTCTACGTTTGTAGAATTTAAAAGGCACACTTAAGTTATATGTTACATAAGTATTTAAAATTGTAAAGTTGAATTCTCCAATTCCGAAGAGGTTTAAGTAAAGGTTTCGAAATTTATTGTTTTAAAGCGTTTAAATGTGGGAAAATTCTTGAAAAAATATATATATTGGAAGAGATTAAATTCTACAATTTCATGTCAACAAACATCAAAAGTTTTCAAATATAGGAATTTAAAATTATATATCGTACAACTGAATACGTATTTCAACAAGATTATTTAATCAATATTATTTTAGAATCATTCAATTACAAAATGTTAAAAAATTTAATAGCCTTAATGCATTAATGCATAACCTTTAAATGCACTTAATCTCGCGGTACAAAAGTTCAACACACCGTAACTCTTGCTTTGGTTATTTTACAATACTTTTGGTGGACAACACATTGAAGATGTAAACACCTAATGTAAGCAATTAGGATATGTGAAATATCGAAAAATAAGGTGGATAAATGATACAAAAATTGATGATGGATCGTGTTTTAAAAAAATGATATCTATATTCCTTACATCAATAAAAGTTTGCAATTTCAAGTTCCTTTAATGAATTTTGAAAGAGTTGTAGTTTTCCTTGGTTATTATGGATGACTATAATCTGTATGATAGGTGAATTTATCAATCAATTCCATTGAGAGATAAACAAAGTTCAATTTTCCAATCACCAATCTTTCTACGCTCGAATATTATATTTGAGTTACATTGCTGTTTTTTCATCACTAGACAAACACTTAATCTTCCTGAGTGTATAACAAAAACTATGCTGCCTGTTTGAATGCTTTGAATAGAATGAACCAAAACTTTTTTTTTCACTATAGAGACTTTTCCTCCCAAGTGATAATTTTATTCTTTCTCTATCTTTTTTTTTTCTTTTTTGTATTAATGACATAATGTGAATTCTATAACTGTTCTTGTTGCACAAATTATATATTATATGGAGATAAAAAATATGAATGCTCTTTGTGGTATGGGTTTTGGTGTAATAAGTAGTTTTTGGTTGGCGTTAATGAATATGTTTAATTGGCTGATTTTCATATTATGCCTGTATGATCTTATAACTTTGGAACTTCTGCCCGTTACCGAAATACGCTCATTATGATTAAAAGCTTAAAGTAGTGTTTCCTCTTCAGTTTGAACGTTTATGAACAAATTACCGCCTTCTTCAGTTCGCCTTTATATTTCGACAAGAAACTGTATACATTGTCATTGTTCCGTTTATTGTTTGCTTACAAACTTCAAACTTTTTAAGGGAAAGTTTCTTAAACAGAATTCTGTGATCCCAGGACTTACCTGAATAACCCACAGGACAGGGATTCGGCGGGTTGCAATACGCCGGGAGTGAGGCATCTGATTTCACTTGCTTTTGGTTTTGCATAGTCCCATCCGGTTTAAGGCGCTGCTTGCCCTCTCCGGAACCACCTGTAACCAAAAACACCAAATTTTGAAATATTAAATTATGTGTCACGTTGTACTTACACACTATGCGTAGTGTAATTGATATTGTATAGTGTATCCGGTGTAATATACAGGGTGTCCAGCGAAGAGGTCGCTGTTTATTTTAATTAATATGCCGGATATATGCAACACTAGAAACTTGACACTTTACAGTTATGTTACATACATATGTAAATAAGTACCCTTAAGTTTCATTTTGTTATGGTCAACCAAAACAAAATGGCGGAATAACAAAATAATGCTATGTTTTTACCAAAATGATTATATTTGTACAATCATTACAAATTATTGTTAGTTTGCAGATGAAAATTTGTAAAACTTAAAGAAAAATAACAGTGATAAATTATTAATGATCCAAATTTAACTTTATTGATCCGAAAAATATGTATTTGGTTTATGACCTTTAGTATGTTCAAAAATTCTTGTAAGAAATTATTCATCGATTTAAAATACGTGACTGTCCAAAACCTTTTCATATGTAAGTGTCTGTTGCTAGTAAAAAAAAAACCAAATACAATATTTCCTTGTAAAGCAGAGCTTCCATGTTTATTCAACCCGCAATAGGGAAGTCCTTAATTATTTAAACTACCAAAAAAATAGATTTTCTATCTTTAAAAAACATATTATTGAATCAGTATTATAGTCTGTATACTGTAACTTGGCGTCTGAACCCTTGGCTACCTGCGAGCGGTCGAAACCGCCCCCCGTCACTCCCTTCCTCACCCAGCTGTTTCAGTGATGAGTCACCTACTAGCGTTAACACTGCACTGTTACCTTTTTTATGGAGACACAATTTTAAATTTTTTCAGCGTGGTTAAAATGTTTAGGAAAATATAAGCAAATTGATACCAAACACGACACTATTCCGTTTGTAAAAGCCGCCAGTAGAAAGCTCTTTACACAGCTACTTTTTGCATAATCACATACTTATTATTTACATGCTTACGTACTATTTACATACATTTGTGTCGTGTTTGCTATCAATTTGCTTATATTTTCCTAAACATTTTAACCATGCTGAAAAAAATTTAAAATTGTGTCTCCCATAAAAAAGTTAAACAGTGCAGTGTTAACGCTAATAGGTGACTCATCACGGAAACAGCTGGGTGAGGAAGGGAGCGAGGGGGGGACGGCCGGGTCCAGACGCCAAGTTATGGTATATAGACAATACAGTGTTTAATAAACTGCCTATAAGTGTAAAAACTTTAATGAAAATGAATTTTAAAACCCGCATATCTGGATGAAAATTTCCAGCTCCTTTGATTTTGTTGATAAATGGGATTTTGGAGGAAATAAATTTTGAATTATTTTTCCATCGTTTACATACTTGACATGTTTGTTCTAAATTAGAATAAATATTGAAATATTGTATTTTCTTTCGCTTGTAATTTTGCGGTTAGTCTAATAAGTAATGGAAATGATTTGTAATTGTTATAATAATGTCAATTGGATTGATAACATTGTCTCTTCAGCTGTTTTTTATCAGTGTTTTTCATCTGCTTTTGCAAAAATGTTATGTGAAATCAATTATTTCCATTTCTAAACTTTATACAATACAAATTAATATCTTATGCACTGATAGCAGCGAAACAAAAAAATCGCTTTTAAAAATTGCCGAGGTAACAACAATAATTCCTTTTCAATTAGCCTCAATAATTTATCATCTGGGTGAGAATAAACTTTTTCCATCAAAAACCCAAATATGAAACAATCACAGTCAAGTCTGGAGATCTTGAAGGCCAGTACATCTATCGAACGGTTAGGAAAATCTCGATCTAAAACTGCTTTGTTCAATTGGAAATTTCATTTCGAGGTTAGATATCACACATAAACTGATTGAACACCAAAAATTGTTTCATTTTTGTATGTTGACAAAACAACAGTTGATCGAGATTCTACACATTGCAATGCACATTTTAATCCAGAAGATTAAAGTCTTTGTTACTCCACCATTTTGTTTTGATTGACCATACAAAATGAAACTCTGGAGTACTTTTTTTTACATATCTGTGTAACATAACTGTAAAGTGTCAAGTTTGTAGAGTGTTTCATATGTTCGGCGAATTAATTAAAAATAGCAACCGATTCGTTAGAACACACGGTGTAGTGTTTATATGTACAGTTCCTACTGGAGATCAAACATGAACCGATTTATCCACAAAATACTAAAAACATAATTTATCGTTAATAGTATTAGCATAAACAGAATTATTATGGAATTATATAATTATTGTTAGTACATAATAATGCAAAAAGAATTAAATTAGTATTAAAACATCAGTCGCCATTTTGAAACTCTTAAGTTTTTCTATTTCTACACAATAGATATTATTATTACGATGATATTCCTAACTTTAGTTTTTTTTCTTATTTCTAGCTTTTGAATCAACTTCTGAAATATTACTGTGCAATTTCGAACCACCCTGTATAAAAAATCATAACTTTTTTATCGTTATTGAAATTAATTTACGTAGAGGAAACATGTTTGTACGCCATTAAATAAAAAAGATGTCTGTGACTTTATTCCTGTAGTCATTAACATTATTCCCACCTACACCTGTTGTCAAACTTGTCGCTGAAGATTATTCCATTAGAATGCATAGTACTTATTGATTTTGTCTTTTATCTGTTGAGAGAAAATGTATACTGGCTCCAGTCTGTCTGTCTGGGCTTTTTAGGATCGACACGTTTTTATTATTATTATGGTTTAATCGGAGAGTTGCTATCATTTGTATATATAAAAACTAAACAAGCAGAAGTTGTATTGCCAACGTTGTAGTTATTTAACTGTTTTATCTGGTTGAACAACCTTTTGTCTTTTCTTTCAATTGTTGAGGACGTGACCTTGTGATCACCGTTTGTGGTGAATTAACCGGATACTTTTCAGCTTTGTTTGAAATAGATAATTTTATATTTCAATTTTAAATTACGGAAGCTTTAATGGACTTATTTCTTACACAGGTTTGGCTGATAAGATGTATAAGGGGCTTATAAAAGGGGCATTAGCCCCATTAGCTTTATATAAGGGGCTGCAATTATTTGTTTGAGCTCTTACAGACTTCACTTCAGCAAAATTTGATCAAAATCGTCGGAGTCGATTTTAAGAAAATCGTAATTTTAAGTTTTTTGCCATTTAACTACCACAATTGTTTGAGTTTATAAGGAAATCAATTCACATGTTTGGTCTTTAGAGCGCTGGGCAGACAGACATAATTCCAAAAACCACTTTTTTGGAATCTGGAGGCCTCTAAACAGATATCCCAAGCTAAATCAACATCGATTTTTTGACCAATCACAAAACTTTATACTAAACTAATTGACACTAATATTTGCGAGTTCTAATAAGACTATATTTTCCTATAAATATTCGGGTTGGCTAAGTACTATGATAGCATTGAATTCTCTTAACTTTACCCTGTATAGTTCAAGTTAAATCAGCCAGGCGGAGAGACAAGAGTCAGTATAAATGTCCTCTGAACAGATAAAAGACAAAATCAATATGTATTAACTGTTCTAATGACATAATCTGCAGGGACACGGTTGATATCAGGTGTTGGTGGGAGTAAGGTTAATAAACTCAACACAAGTGGATTGTTAAATGCCATCTTTGTAATAACGTCTATTACCCACGTGTATATATATATATATGTGTGTGTGGGGGGTGTGCGTGCGTGTGTGTGTGTGTGTGTTTTCCTTAATTTCAAAATGACTGTTGTTTTAATCCTACTAATTCAAATATTTTTCTAATTATTTATTATTATCACAATATTTTGGTTTTAGACTAATCTTGGGTATTGTAGACAATTACCAAGAAATTGTGTTTTTAGTTTATTGTCGATAACTCGGTTATAGTTTTGAAATAAAAATAATCATTTTGTTTTTTGTTAAAAGAGGAATATTTTTAGTCTTCTGTGTATATTTTTTAAATGTTAACTTACAATATATTGGAAATTTAATATTTTAAACGGCCGCCATTTTTGAAATGTATAAAATAATGGTGAAACTTTACATAAATAATGCGTATATTAAATCTTCACTGAACATCTTATCTAATTACAAAAATATGTTGTTTTTTGTAAAAACACAAATGTAGGAAAATAAAGCGTTCCCTGAGCTATGTTTATGTGCAATTTTTAATATTGGGGGCAATTTTGAATCGGCCTTTATATATCTGCAAATAAACAATATGTTTTCAAACTTATAATTCAAGAGCCGCTCATCCGATTTTCATGAAATTTTCGTTTGTATGTACGTACGTTATTTAGTCAAGTTTCAATTTGTGTTTGGTTAAAATTTGTTCAGTAGTTTCAAAGTTATAACAACATTCATATGCAAAACCGATACGAAAATCAAAATTTAGACATACGCATTTTTATTTTATTTTTTAAAATTTCAGTGACACCAAAATGACTCACCCTGTATAATATGTTGACGAACCTTATTATAGAGTTTCCAAAACCATCAAAATGAGGTGATATAAACAAACATTGTATATAGATTTTTCTTTTGTTTCCTGAATGAGATAGCAACACTTTATTATCAATAAAAATACCAGAAAGGATTGCAGCATATTGTCTGGTGGGAAGACTAAATGAATCGTCGGAATTGTTAAGAGTATTTTCCTGCCAACTGGATGAAATCCAAAAATAGTTTCAACGTAAGGGTTGTGTCGCCCACTCCATTCCTTCTCTCATTCAAGACTTCAATGTTTAATTTATTGTGAAGAAAATAAGTCTAAATTTATTTCCACATTTATAAAATGATTTAGATGAAACTGAGCTATACAATCGTCTGTAATCCCACCACTTTATCGAACGGTTTTAAATATCAGTGCAGTGATAAACTGATAGAATAGGCGGTAATTTGTTTATATACAACCAAACTATCAATTTGTATAAAACACAAATTTTAAATTGTCAGTATAAAGTATTATGTGAAAATTTCAATACACTGGAGTTTATAGAAACAAAATGGTGGCGACAAAAAAAAAGAGCCATTGAAATAAAGTATCACTTTTGTTACGTTTGGAAAAAAATTTGATTGCTACAAAGATAATTTGATTTAAACACAATTTTCTTTTAAAACAAACTAAAAACTCATTATTTGTTTTTAAAACCAATGAAAATAAGATTTTTTAAATTTATTAATTTATGAAAACCCATCCACAGCGACACACTGATAGCAACTCCTAACAAATAACTCGTACGCTCTTGTAAAGTAATTATGTGGGACCCGAAGAAGTTCCTCTTCGATAATGCTCTTCAAATCCACATCATTGTTGCAACTATGAATGTACACTTGATAAATGAAATAGACCTATAAAAAAATCACACACATGGTCAGAAGGGTGGCCATCTAAAAACTGATTTCCACGACCAATCCAACGTCTTTGAAAATTGTTATCTAGTAATTGTTTGACTGAATTTATATAATCTGTAATGAGGCGGAGCACCATATTGTTCTAAATAGCTTGATCCATTTGTCTGTCGCATACCCCGTGTGTCCACGTGTGTCCAGTATCAAGAGCAGAGAATTCAGTCAGCTCCGTGCCACTGGCGTGTCATACTTAACCTCACTTTGCGCTGTTTTTCATTGTCCGTTCTTTTAAACCTACTGAAGATAAACCATTTTGTACTGCGTCAATAAAGATGTATTATTTATATCCTATAATTTTTTTTATATAGGAGGTTCACGTGTTTTTGTGCTTTTATGGACGAGCTGCTACTTACTCTACTTGTTATATGTGGTGGGGGGAACTAGTTTCTCCCCTCCATCACTCTTCTTTTGTTTGTTGTAGACTTATATCATTAAACAAAAAGTATTTAACATATTCTAATACAGAAAACTGTCTCATCATATACTCACCAGTCATGTACTGGTGACCCCAAAGGGAGCTATGCTGCAGATACTCCTGATCCCGGATAGAAGGATTAGGACTATCCTGATAGTAAGAAGTATCATCAAGGTCCTTATCTCCTCGTGCCATGAGAGACCCCATAGACAGACGGGATTGAGGATAGTCCAGATAAGATTCAGCCAGGTCACGTCCCATACGGTCAACAACTTCACGAAGTAGAGAATCAGTGAGGAAATGTTCCTGGAAAAAATAAGTTTTATTTGTAGAATAAGGATTTTTGGTAATTATATAGCAGAGCTGTCTCACTTCAAAATCAATTTTTAAAGGTTTTATTCGTCAAATAAATGTTGGAAAAATATTTTATTATCGAAAAAAAAGTGTCGGAAAGATGATTACATAATATAATTCCACAAGAAAATCTTAATCGGAGTCAAATTCTGCTGCAAATTCAGTAGAAGAGGAATTTATTGAATTTGAATGTATTTCACTCGTAATTCGCCATAAATGATGAAAACGAGTATTATACTCATTGTACTTTCTCTTAAACATAAATTCGGCTATATGGCCATGGAAATGTTGTTTTTAATTTCCATATCGCGGCACATTTCCTCGCACCACCCTCCATTGACGTTCAATTGTCTGCGTATGTGCTTCAGTGTACGCATATGTAGGCCTGTATTATTATAATATATGTCACGAAAGGTTTGGCCAGGTTGCTATATATATATATATATATATATATATATATATATATATATATATATATATATATATATATATATAACCACCTGGCCAAACCTTCCGTACGTTTATTGAAGTGAATGTCATGAGTATGAAAGATAACACAGAGTTAATTTTTTCACGAAAAAACTACTTGTGTAATTGTATTATTGTATTATGTAATCATCTTTCCGACACTTTTTTTCGATAGTAAAATATTTTTCCAACATTTATTTGACGAATAAAACCCATAAAAATTGATTTTGAAGTGAGGCAGCTTTGCTATATAATTACCGGATTTTTTATATTTACTTTTTAGATTTTTGTTTCACAAAGCGAATGATTTAGATTTCACCTCTTCGGTTGTCAGACATTTAAGAATAAAATTCTTTGTAACTAGGTCGATCGGTGTATTTAAATTTGTTCAAAATGGCGGCTATGGTGTCAAAGGATGGACATGGTTGTTCCCACTGTGAATACAGCATGCTATAAAGTATTAAACAATAATGTGAATGAGGCACTACCAGCAGTCTTACAAATAATACTTGAAATGAAATTTGTCAAAATCTTCCCGGGGGAAATTTTCATTTGAACATAAAATAAAATACTTCTCTCAATATCTTTTTGTTTTTTCCCCCCGTTTTTTTCCCCATTTATATGAATTAAAACATTTCCGAGTCTTTTAAACTTACAAAACTATTAAATAAACTGTTATTTATAACAGTTACAGTGTTTTTTCACTGTGATTTCCAGTAAAAATTGTTATAACTACATTTAACTATATAGCTTACATGGTGATTCACAAAAATATTTAATACCTCATTCCTACGTGTTAAAATAAAGAGAAAAAAATCAAATAAATATAGGTCCAAAAACGCTTAGTTTTCCGTCTATCCGCCATTTTGTTTTTTTACAAAAAAAAACATGTTAAAACTATGGAAATATAAAACGAATTTGAGTTCGTATTTGGTACATGCATTATTTATGTTAATTTTGACACACTCAAATAGCCTGTCTATATTATATTCTTTAGTACATTTTATTTTTATCTCAGATTTAAAATAAATAAGTGTGACCGCTGTTTTATTCGATAAGTAAAAAATCTTACAAAATAATTTTAAATGTAACCTTCAGGATTTTTTGGTTTAAAAGTAAAGCTACAAAATTTTTTCATATCATCAGTCATTTTTCCAATATGGCGGTGAACTCAAATTTTCTCACGGCAATTTTGAAAAAAAGATGTCATATTGATAAAATATAAGACTTTTTTATTGATATTTTTTTATATCTTTAGTAGCGTAGGAGCTACAGGACATCAAAGTTTAGAAAATACAAGATTTAAAGCGTTTTCAGAAGTCCATTTTCCGCACCTAAAACAATTGAACCGAATTTAAAATTAAAACATAGATAGACTGTAATTTATACAAAATATTTAAAGTTTGAAAAGCAACTTTTGTTGTTGTTTTTACCCACGTGTCAGGACTAAAAAATGGGAACATTTTTGAGAAATTAATAAATATTTTTTGAATAAAAATGATGTTGGCAATACTTTTTTATAAAATCTCTGGTACTTAATTTATCCCTAAAACAGCTGTTATTCAAAATTATGATGAAAAACATTTTCAACAAATTTTGTTGACGATTTTCAAAGGAGCAATTTTACCAATTTCCTTATTGAATTTTTCTGGCAATTGTCTAGAACATCTATCGCTTACACCAGTTTGTGATTAATGGATGTATTAAACCTTGTGGATAAGACATTATAGTTGAAACAAATGCATTAACAGTGATTAATAATACAATTTATCCTTAATTCACAAGATGTTACATTTAGTAATAAAGAGCTGGTATCAGCCAGTAGATGTTCTAGACAAATACTAGAAAATTATGATTTTTGTTTTCTATCTATATCTCTGTTATTCCTCAAACTACAAAACAAATAAAAATAACAGTAGTGTTGTTATATTACACCTTTTATATTAGCTCTAGTTATATATCACTTTGAGAAATAAGCAAAACCGCCTAAGTGCCTGTAGCTTCTAAACGATTAAACATATCGAAAAATACCCATGAATAAAAAAATCTTAAAATATAAGTTTTATTCGAAATTGCGGTAAAAATAGAAGTCTCTATAATAAAATTCAGAGCTACCGCTATATTGGAAAATGTCAGGTGATATGAAATATTTGGTGATATCTCTAGCTTAAACCAAAAAAAAATTCTAGCTTTTTAAGTTTTTTGTAACATTGATATTGATACAGTTAAACACCAGTCACGCCTTGTTCAATCACCTTTATACACTAAAAATCTAACCTAACCCAAATTGTTTTAGTTTCTTCCTGATCACCAGTTATAACAGTTATAAACATGTAAATTACGATAGGTTAGAATTCTTTCAAACATAAATGTTTTAACTTAACTAGTTTCTTTAGTTAACCTTAACCTACCTTTCCACTAGACATATAGCCCATAGCTCCAAAGCGCAAAGCAATGGCTATGAAAACAGCAAAAACAGCCATCTTGAATTAAACTTTTCTTTTTTTCAATGAAAATAATCTAATCTGTAACAACAAAAAAATAAAGTTATTACTATGAGTCATACAAAGATGTTTTCTGTCATATTTCCCAGATGATGAGTTTTCTAGCAATCAGCTGTTTTGAACTGTTAGGATGCTAACCTAAAATCTAACTTGAAAATCTCGGCATTAATCGATAGGAAACGTTATTTAATTGTAGACCACGATATTGGTAATAATAAAGGTCAATAATTCACAAATCTGAACAAAACTCGATGTTCCATGTAAGAAGGAGCACCAAAAAACTGTTTATAGTGCTACCACTTTGAATTTTTATATTCATTGTTCGTAACTTTTCTTCAATAACTCCACTATATAATGTGCTACGAGACTTTTTGAAGTGTTTCTGAATGATGTCAGTCTTGTCATGTTGTCTTGCAATGTTCTACAGCGGCTGTTTTAATCAAATTTGGTGTGGGCGTATTGGTCAATATCATTTTTTGGATAACTAAAACATTTTGTATAACATAAGTCGAAAATACAAATATGCTCAAAATGTAGCCTCTAAAGAACCAAACAAAACGCAATCTTCCCCCTCAAACGCCGGTTCTTGAGTTGAGTCAATCAAAATTTAGGAATCGTTTAATATTAGAAAGAGCATCTCAACATCAATTCAGTGAAGTCTCTCAAACACCCTATGTTAGAGCGATGTCGAAAGCCTCAGCGGTAGCGGTACATCCGTCGCAAGTAGATAATTAATTTTCTTTTACTTTAACACTACAATGTATGGATAAAGATTTTGTGCGATCACCGAACATGCAGAGACAATGGGCAGCAAGTAGTGCGCTGTTAAAAAATACCTTTGTCAACAATCCGTTTGGCGTAACGTATGTGATCTCTACGTTCTAACATTGTACACTAGGATTGTGTCTGGTGTAAGGGGAGTGTCCTCCCTTCTATTTGCTTCCCTAACCTACAAGACTTAGGGTTTTTGTAGTCTACAACCCTAAGAAAAGTATTTACACAAATTACTGCTTAGCTACGTTTAATTCCTAAAGTTACAACTTTGTGACGGACTTTTGTAAACGTTTTATTCTTATTTACACCGATAAAGAAACGAAAGTAGGGTACGCTTTTACACAGAAGAATTTGATGTCTATATTTTTTTATTGGGGTTGTACCGCTGAAAGTAAACGCAACAAACAAAGTGTGGGGCCCCTCTTTTTCTCTCCACCCAGACACATTCCTACCTGGAGGATACTGTATTTTAAGGATAAAATAAAGCAAAAGCTTAAAGTTTCAAAATTATTTGAAACTTTAAGCTTTTGCTTTATTTTATCCTTGAATATGGAGTTTCAACAAGAAATATCTGCTATTACATTAAAGTTTATACTGTATTTTCCCTATCTCACGGCATAGACACAGTGGGTTTCTTTATTTTTACTCAGTATAGATTCTCATTCAACTTTTATTTTGCAGAGATGAATTAAATGACAATCAACATATTGGTGAGTTACTAATGTTATCAAATGAAAATATACAATTCTAATCTAATGAATTCGGACAAAGTTGGAATTTCAATTAGAAGATTTCAAATCCACAGATCAAACGGAGAGATGTTCAAGAATCAAAGAACATTCTTAGAAAATGAAATCCGACAAAGATGTTTGCGATGATCTTGTATTCCAAGAAAAACAGTGAGGTTATCACAATCTCTTCGTGGGAAGATAAATTAAAAACATACATCTGCCTTAATTCTTCCATTTGGCATTTTGTAAGTTTTTGTAACCGCAAACATTTTCAACCCCCGTGTTTTGTCTGATCTTCAAAATTTTCACGTTTTCAGAAAACAAAAAAAGTTATTTTCTACTTGTCGTCCGTTCGTCATGATGCATCTGCACGTAAGCAGCCTCAAAAGTAAAATTTGCCATATGGGACTTTAGTGTGCTCATACAGAACCTTATATTTAAATTCAGAAAAAAAGAATGGAAAAATCAAAATGGCGGATATTAAAACAGATTTTTGTTCATAAGATACATTTTCGGATTCAATTCTTTATTGTAAGAAATAGCGAAGTTATAGTCAAATATTTATATAATTTCTAATCCTAACTTCCCTAGAAAATGTGATATTAGTATAGTTGCGATATCCAACAGGGGCGAATTACGAAGACGAGCGAAGCGAGTGAAGACCATCTACACTTCTACGAGGCCCGTTATTCAAGGTCAAGAATGTAGTTATATATACAATTACGAGGTTCAGAAAACCTACTGTTTTAAACACACTTACCCTACATTTCCTACAAGGCCCATGAAACCAACATTTAGAAGTTCAGCTTATATTATACTTTGTGACCGGGTTGTGTTAGTACCATAATTTCGTCAAACAACTGGTTTTTATTTTAATTTCTAGAAAGATTCCACTAAAAGAAGTGAGATCATTAAAACAGCTCCTAATGGAGATGTAGATTAAAAAAAACAGCTGTTTTAATCAACCAATTTTTTGTTTTTCTACTGAATATTTATTTTAGTTTTTCTAACGTAGTTTCGGTAAAAACTAAAAGTCTCCCGTAAGTTTTGGTGTTTCTATTTATATGAATTACAACTATTGGAGTTTCATACAGTTGTATTAATATTGTTTACAAGTCAGTCAGACTGTTTTGATTTTCTTTAAAACTTGATATGCATTTTATGTAACTTGTATACAATCAATGAATTATTGTAAGCAGTTGGATTGTCACTTACTCAGTCTAAAGAGAAAACTGTAATATTTATTTTGTACCCACAAACTACTTACAACAATTTTTACGAAAACCAATAAACATTTTATCCATTTACAATTGTTTTGCAATAAACTTAAGGAAATTATGTAATCAGGTTGGCTAAGCAGGTTTTGGATTTGCCATCATTGTGAAAAATAATATAAGAAGAACAAAAGACAACTGTAGTCATATCGTTAAATACAAAAGTGGTCCTAGCACCCACCTTCAAAACAGGAAACCCACCTCCAGAAAACAAAAAATCACTTGTTCCTTGTGTGTCGTGGTATTATCTGATATAGTTTGTTTTAGTCTTAGTTTTGAATCTTCAGGCCTAGTTTGTTATTTTCCCAAATTCCATATGCTATGTTGGTGTTCCCCCCCCCTTTTCTTTTTTTCACCTGATAACGAGAGTTGATTTATACTCTCGAAACGTCGTGTATTAGTTTTTGTGTACACAAATGATGGCAATCGTCCGATAAAAACGTATTAAACCAATATGAATAATTCATCATTATCAAATAACTTTAATAACAGATTAAGACTTTTCTCGTTATGAATTATCCACCCATGATAAAACTTTAAAAAGTCATTATCTTCAAATTTTAATAAACAAAGATAATCAAAATAAATTATAGAAATTCATATGATTTCAAAAATTGAAAATATTCATAAGGTGAGCCCAAAATATTATCTCATTATTTTTGCTACTGAAAAGATTAGAATCATTCTGTTCATATTTTTTTTCGAAGTAAAGCAGATTCCATATTTACAGTCCATTGCAGCTTTGTAAAATAACAATGTTCATTTCTCAAATTTAATTTCTAATATCTCTCTCTCTCACACACACACACACGCATACACACACGCACACACACATACACACACACACACACACACACACATATATATATATTTATATATATATATATATATATATATATATATATATATATATATATATATATATATATATATATATAAGTTATGTGGATGGATAACAAAATTGAGTTTTTTGTGTGTGCCATATCTGCCTTCTGTCAATTCCCTACAATTTACACTAGAAGATTTTTAACAAATTTGTTATGTTATGGAGGGCATATTTTTTTCTATTATGTGTTTATTTCAGAATACTAAGCCAAATTCCAACGCTCATTCAAAACTGAGGCAACATAGTGTCTCTAGGGGTTAGAAGAGAACCCCTACTCTCACCAATATTTTAATTTGGTAAGTGATTTGGAGTTTTGGTATACCTTTGAGAAAGAGTTTCCTTACTTGAAGAAAAATATGTTGTTTTGTGAATGTTTGTATTACACATTGCAAAAACATCATTAGACAAAAAAAACTTTTTCTCAAAATTGACTCGGATGATTTTGATTAAATTTCACTGAACTTTTATATTTAACTACCGAAACCATTTTCTACGAAGCCGTGATATATTAATGGAATAATTTTTCAAAACTGGTTGCACCGATTTCGTTAAAACTTTTGCCAAGATGAATGACTAAAATTAGTGTGTCAAATCGCAAGTAAAATATTACAACATTTTAATCAAATGCATAATATCTAATATTTAATTTTTTTTTTTAATCTACTTAAATAGGAACTTGTCTCCCATTCGACAAAAACTCTATTAAAAAAGGAAACATATTTATTTCTATATTACTTCTTCAATTTAATTAAAGTCTTTAACTATCCTTATATAAACGTTTTTGTGAGAAAGTTAGTACAATATGTTTAACCTTTATCAACTATCCACCTCATAACAAAATTTAAAAAATCACTATTCAAACTCGATTATCACGACACCAATCAAAATAGAAGCTAAAATTTAAAAATTCAAACTTTAAATTAAAAGTGTGAACATATGTTAGCCCTATTGTCCCAGGAGACAAATATCGCCCTAACCAAAAACTGAAATTTTGGGTGTAATACAACCGAAATTCGTTAAACAGTTTTGATTTTTACAATCTATCTTATATTAGACTTAAGACTGTTATTAATTTTACATTTTAAATATTAACAATTGCTTTTTCTAATCTAAAATTCTATAATATATTAGAACAGTTGCTAGCTTACCCAGTGACCACCTGTTTCAGTCCGTCTTCATCCAAGATGGACGCCATCATAGAAGAGCTCTACGCATGCGCCGATCATGTTCATATTGATCCGAGCATTTCATTCATAAAACTAAGCCAAATCCCAACGCCCATTCAAAACTGGGGCAGAGGGGCAATATAGGGTCTCTAGGGGATAGAAGGGTAAAGAGAAGACGTGGGTTTTTTTTAATTTGGGAATTGTGATTCGTAAAGCCTTGGAGAATGGGTTTCTTTACTCGAAGAATACAGATAAAAAATTGTTTTGCAAGAAACACATGAAAACAAAATTTTCTCTTGAAAATAAAATACAATAATTTTAAAGTTTAACGGAACGCTACCGCGTTCCTAATCGAGTCACCATTAGGGACAGCTGTTCGTGTTGATTTGTTGTTGTTTAAAGGCGAAAAGTCTTTCGGTCATCATCACTATTTGAACATATTAAATAAAGACTCCTAGCCCTTGAATACTCTAATAGCATCAGAGTCAGAAGTGAGCATGAGTTGGTCAAGAGAGACCTGATAGAATGTTGAAATAGAGGGATCTAACCCAAGGGTAGGTGAAAAAATACATAGATTCAGCTTTTTGGAATTGCCAAACTCGTAATCATTATAGTGTGTTTCTGACGGTACAAAATATTTATTTTCATAGTTTGTAATGGTTTCAACTGAGCACACACAGCTGTTCATTCTTAAATATTGAACATTTATTTAGTAATTTTAAACTTATACAGAACAACGATTGTATAATATCGTGCTTCTTGGGAAGCTGTGTAATATTTGGAAATTTTTTAATAAAATAATTTGGTAGGATGAAGTTGTGAATTTGAACTGGAAAGACTGGAAGTAGTTTTTCTTTTTAATTAAGAAATAGATGATTGTTATAACAAAATTTAAAACTATAATTAATGTTTTTAAACCATTAAAAACAGACCTACATACTTTGTTTCCTTTGTAAAAGTCTCATTGAACCACTGTACTTTCTTGGTTAATC
This sequence comes from Aphrophora alni, assembly GCA_963513935.1. Classification (NCBI taxonomy): domain Eukaryota; kingdom Metazoa; phylum Arthropoda; class Insecta; order Hemiptera; family Aphrophoridae; genus Aphrophora; species Aphrophora alni. Next base: position 36,891,374 of record OY740778.1, read on the forward strand.
AATTGAAATATTAATTTTGAATACTCAGTATAGAGTAATCGCAAAAAATGTCAACATCTGATTTTTTTATTTTTTTTTTTTACTTTTACATTTCATGGTCTCAGAAAAACGAAAATGTTATTTTTGACATATCAGGCGTCAGTCCTAGTTGTTGTAAACACGATAGTAGCGAAATAAATGAGATAAGAACATGAAATTTTGTAAGAAGGAATAGTGTTATCTCATGTAGAACCCTATTGAAATTCAGAAATGTCAAAAAAGCTTCCATTTTAATCTGTTTCTGTTCATATCTCATGTGTTATGCAACTTATACACTAAATTAGATAAGATTTTTTTTAAATTCTGCATGCAATGGTAACAATACCACCTCTCTTATGACAAATAGCGAATGTATTGTTAACACTATAATTAAGCACCCTAACCTCAAAATAAAATGTGATAATAGTTACGAGATGTGACGAGGTCTCGTCACCGATGAGCGTAGCTTTGAGGTACGTAAGGCCGAGAAACTGACAGAAGTGAACAAGTGGAGACTACACGTATTTACGAGGCCTGTTGGGGCCTACGCGTAGCGATGCACACCATTAAGAGGTTAAGAAAACCATTGTAACAACTGTTTTAAGCAAATGTACCCTACTAGTAGACCCCTTGATCTACCAATACAATTTAACATTCCTGCAAGGTTCAAGAGACTACTATTGGGCATTAAATGTAGAGGATTTGGTTGTATTACAGTACCCTCAGACTAGGAATGTGTCTGGTGTAATGAGGGTGTCCTCCCTTATACTTGCTTTCCTAACCTGATTTGATGGTACAACCCATTCCAACAAAACTCGGTACACAAATTACTGCTTAGCTACATTTAATTCTAAAAGTTTAAGTACAAGTTAATTCTTAAAAGTTTAATTTTTTTAACGTTTTATTCTTATTCATACCGATAAAAGAAACGAAAGTATGGTAGGCGTTTACACAGAAGCATTTGAAGTCTATATTTTTTTATTGGGGTTGTACCGCTGAAAGCAAAGGCAACAAATGAAATGTGGGGCCTCTCTTTTCCTCTCCACCCCAGATACATTCCTACCTTGAGGAGACTGTATATTGTATGAACGAGCTAGGTAACACCATAATTTATTTATGAATTCAGAAGATATTCTTTTGTTGTACAAATATTGTATTGTTTAAAATTTAGTGAAGCTGTATTTTTTTTGGTAAACTTTTTCTGATTATAACTTTTCAATTATTTTTTATTCAAATAAAACTCTCACAAATATTTTGTAAATTCTACATTTATAAGGTCTACCAGAACATGGTTTCGGCTAATAACGTAAGAATAAAATATTGTACACATTTTGAGACAAAGCCCACAGGTCCCGTTACATGATAATGGAACCTGTAGCCATAAACAATAGGTCATATACAATTTTAGACTTGCTTTGATAAAGGTTGAAATAGTTGAGAAAAAGACAAGAATCCTGTTCGATCGTTCAAGACTAAAATTATCATTATTACATGAGAGTCTCTTATATTTCTAACAAAGGTTAAAGATTTTAATATTTTAGAAATATTAGAAATTAAGAAGCTTTCTTATAATAATGTTGATATTTCAAACTCTTGGCGGATCGGTATGAATTCGGGACGATCCTAATGTAGTATCTAAAAAGAGCCACAAATTACTTCCCTCTTTTTATGAATTTGTACTAAGAATAATCGTAATTTATATAAATGCCGATATTAAACACAATTTGAAGATTCCTTTAAAAGTCTATTTTAAAAGTTTGGAATTTTTTATGGAAGGAACTATTAAATCTTTAGTTATAAATGTATATTTAAAGTAAAAATACTCTTAAGTAGCAAATTTAACAAAATCGGTTGAACATTTTATGCGAAATTACTGTGAGCAGACATTTTATTTTATAAAACTTGTTTTTTAGTTTAGTTGAGTCCAAAATTGAAATATTCTCAAAATTTCCGTCAGTTCCCCTTCTCTCCAAATTCTACTCTATTTATATTTTTCTAAAAGGTACAAAATTGTTGATTATTTTGATAAAATACTTTAAATGTCATCAAAATTGGTGGACCGGTTATATAGATTAAACGGACGTCATGTAAAGTAATACAAAAACGTAAAAACGTAGTACTATTTATTTGTGTATAAATAAATATTTGTCAATTTTGTAATTTTACTACATTGTAATTTCGGTACAGTTGCGTTTAAAATAATCCATAAATACAAAATTATTTACACCCCTCGAAAACTCAAAATAGCCCCTATAATGTTTCATTTTTTCCCATGTTGAATAAATAGTTGAATCATTGTTTTTCCTCATGGTGTGAAATTTTATATATAAAGAGTCTTCCAGACTACAGTGTATTTTATTTCGTAATAAATTACACAATGATATACGTAAAATAAAAAGTAATTATTATCTTGGTCTTCTAGAAGACTGCAAGGACTCCAAAATGACATTGAGTATTCTAAAACAAATAACTGGTCAAAATGAGTCAAAGAATAATAAAATAAGTTTGATGGTGGATGGTAAATTGCAGGATAATGCAGAGTTAGTGGCTGATAAGTTTAACACATACGTTTTTCCTGTTGTAGATGAATATCTTGTGAACTAGATTATAAGAATGATTCATATTATGATTCACCCGATCTTGAAGCTTGTTTTGGTGGTAGGTGTGAGGCTTCTTCCATGTTTTTAGATTCAATTTCAGAAAGAGATATTTTTTGCGCGATTAACTGTTTACAAAGTAGAAAATCTCCAGGCATTGATGGTGTTAGCTCTACTATGGTAAAACTTACTTATCGTAAATTTATCGATGACTTGCTATACTTTTTTAACTTTAGTTTTAGTTCTGTCGTTTTCCCTGACCAACTCAAAGAAGCCGTAGTGATTCCTATTCATAAGAAAGGCTCTACTAATGTATGTAATAATTTTAGACCAATATCCCTTGTGTCCACCATTTCAAAAATACTCAAAAAAATAATGAACCGGAAATTAATGAGTTATTTAAACAAAATTAACTTTTTTAGTAGTAACCAATATGGATTCAGAGAAGGTATGAGTACATAGGAAGCTCTTTCAAATTTAATGAGTTGTGTAAATGAAGGCATAAATTGTGGTAAATGTGTGAGTGGCTTTTCTTAGACATTGAAAAAGCTTTTGATACTGTTGATCATTCGATATAGATTCAAAAACTTTCAAATTGTGGTATCAGAAGAGTTGTATTGAGTTGGTTTCAAAGCTATCTTGCTGGAAGGAAACAATGTGTTAGGATAAATGGTGTTATTGGTAAAATAGGTCAAATCAAGTACGGCGTATCCCAAGGGTCTGTTTTGGGCTCTATATTGTTTCTTATATATATATATATATATATATATATATATATATATATATATATATATATATATATATATATATATATATATTAATGACCTTTGTAATGCGCGACTAAATGGCAGCTTAACATCATTTGCGGATGATACTGTTCTATATTATGCTGAATGTACATGGAGTGGTGTTAAACATGCCATGAATAATGACTTAAGAGCCATTAGGTGGTGGTTTTTGAAAAATCTTATGGTCCTGAGTGTGGAAAAAACGAACTATGTTAATTTTATATTATATTGAAGATATGACTTCTAGGAGGATATAATATATCCTTGCTCAAATTGTACGCGTGAAAGAATTTTTTGCAAAAATACGTCTTCAGTTGTTAAAGTAAGTAACTGCTTAAAATATTTGGGTGTATTCCTCGACAATAAATTAAATTGGAAAGTCTATTTGTCTAAGTTAAAATCTATGTTGGGTAGTTTATTAAGAGTGTTTTATTTTCTTAGAAATATGTGTCCTCCGGATGTTAAGCATATGATTTATTTTTCTTTGGTTCAGAGTAGGATAGAGTATGGTTTGCATAGTTGGGGAGGGACTTACATTAGTAATCTAATACCTATAATTATTATTCAGAAAAAGTTTGTCCGGATGATCCTAAACAAAAGTAGGTTTAAACATTCAAAGCCATTATTTCTCTCTTTACGAATATTACCTTTAAGGTACTTGTACATTTACAAAGTAACTTACTTAAGTTATTTTTTATAAAACGTGGAAACCGGCAACTTTCTGACAGGTCTGATGGGAGGAGAGTACGGTTAAGAAGTGCAGGACATTTTGCAGTGCCAAAACTTTTTAAAACTTACTTTATGAAGACTTTTTGTTTCCTCGGGCCAAAATTATTTAATGTTCTGCCTGGTTACATCAAAAGTGAAATTCAATTTCTTTTTTTTTTGCGAAGATTGAAAAGTTGGCTCTTTGAACAGGAGGAGGTTGAACACTTGTTTAATGTATGTAGGTAATAGTTATTGAACAGTATAGTGACCCTTATGTATTATTGCTCTTACATATGTTTTGGAATATGTGTCAATTTTAATAAGATTTAGATTTTTACTTTTTTCTCTCTTTATAAGTAAGAACATGTGAAATTGTTAATATTTGTGTAGAATGCTCGCCGATATTTTTGGGGAAAAGGTAAAGAAAACTCTTTGTAAATTATAATTATTGTTTTAGGAACTATAAATTTTTAAGTTAGTTTTGTCTTACTGCTGTCATATTTTATTAAGAAAAATGTAAGAGTGGCTATCCCCAAAGCGGGCTATGCCTTTAGGGGAGCCGGGTGTTGTTTTTTTTCCTTTTTTTCTTTGTTTTTTTCTCTTCCAGAGAAATGGGGTGGTTTTTCTCTGAACTATATTATATTTTCTATCTAAGCAAATGTTTTTTAAACTTTTAGTTAAATTTTTTAAAAAAACATTCATTTTTTAATATGTTTATTGGCTTAATGTTACTCATTTAACCTTTGGAATTGTATAAAAAATCTCTTGTATGTATTTAACTGTATAATATTTAAAGAGAAAAATGTATACTTAACACGTAAATAAGTGTTATTTCAAAAATATTTTGTCTGAAAATTATTGTTATTTTTATCGAAGACAATTTATTTATGATATTTATATCTCAAAAATTGATTTAGTATGGACTAAAATTTCGGGTATTTTGAATATTATTTCTGTACTTGTACATTTACACATTTGTATCAAGATGGGTCATAAAAATAAAAGCATAAAAAAGATTTAAGGCCCCCGATTCCAAAAAAGTATTAAAACAAATGACCGATTCTCGGATTGTTGGTCTGACACCAAACAAATTGACTGTTTCATAAAACATTTTGTATTTATGTGACTATCAATGTTCTAGTAAATGATCTCTGTATTTTAAGGAAACCATTATCCGATTTTCTCAATTTTATCCCTAATAATTTAATAAAATACCTATATTCTGACTTTTTACCAATTTGTATTTGAATATACCAATTTGGAATTTTTAGTGAAAATGCCATTTTAAAATTTAATAAATCAAAATTGAGTAATGCCAGACGCATGTAAAAGAAAATTGTGGTTAACGTGTAATGGTAAAAAAAAAAAAAAAAAAAACATTACCTTAACCGTTGTCTTTAACATTTCTGTATCATATTATATTTCTTAGAATGTTAATTGTGCTTTTGGTATGGATAATTGTGAAAGTCCATTTATCATTGATAGGTTTTTAATTAAATAGATTTTTTTTTTTAAAGCTAAAGGAAATTCCTAAATATTTATATTTACTACATCAGTGTTCAGTAGCGTTAAAAAAAAGAGAAAAAACAAAAGAAATTAAAAAAATATACAATAGACATAAAGTGTACATGGACCTGTACCATATTCTTAAATATATACACTTACCCCCAATCATACTTACACACCTATACATAAAACTAATACACATATGTTATAACTATAACATTTGCTTATCTAAACTAAATGATAAAATAACATTTACTTGAATAAAAAATATAATATAGTTCAAAGAAAACCCCCCACATTACTCTGGAATAGAAAGAAAAAAAACAAAGAAAAACACCCTGCTTCCCTAAAGGCATAGCCCCTTAATCTAATTTCTCTAGATAGCTTTGCTTTTTCCTTAATTACGTTCTGGGACGATGAGTTTGTCTGTGCTAATGCAACAGCCTCTAATATCTACAACCCTTCGTCTAATTTATTTCTTCCGGATTGAGATCATAACCTAGATTTGATGTTATCTCAGATTGAACTTAAAACATATCTTTCTGAATGAGCTAACTTACGCTCATTTAAATAGTCTCACGTCTCAAGAAATTCCAATACAATCCATCGCTTCTGCTTACAAGAATGTTACATAAACTCCAAAATATCGTGCTCATTTTGAGTACATATCCACGTCTACACTTGTGGAATATTTTGTTCTTATTGTTCAAAGGCAAAAAGCCTCTCAGTCATAACCGCCGTTTAAAATATAGGATGAAAAGAACATTATGATTTTGAATACTCTGATAGCGTCAGGGTCGGAAGAGAACAAGAATTGCTTAAGGAAATACCTGATAGGAAAAATTAAAGACTAATCCAACACTAGATCAAAAATAAGCTCTGATTTTTTTTGTCGTTTGAAGACGAAAAACATTTCAGTTACCATCGCCTATAAAAAAAGGAAAGAAAAGAACATACAATAATTACCCGTAGTCCTCGAATACACTGATAACGTCAGGGTCGAAAAACAACTAGAGAGACCTGATTGGAAGGATGAAAGAGATGGATCTAAGCTAAGACTACATTAAGAAAGTGTTGATCCAGTTAGGCTCTTCGGGATTGCCAAGCTCGTACTCACTATAGCAAGCCCCTTGAGGAGTGATCAGCACGAAATGCATCCTTGTAAAACACTAAGCAGTTGTTTATAATTTTACCTATACCTACCATCTTTTATGGATGGTCGTTACAAAGAGTTTGACCAATGACTACATAAATACTATAAGACATGACATAGGATAGGGAAATAGTCTACGCTTTACGGGTGCTGTTCGTCACAAGTTTGACACACAGCTATCAGAAAGCGCTAGCAGCAGGTGCTTGACTGTACGCATCCCACTTGGTTGAGACTGTACAACTGTTGACCTCTCTCTCACAAACCTTCTCACTTACTTCCGTCAGCATAGTCAGTGTTGTCAGTTCGTGCGCTGAGATAAGCGATTCTCGACCTTCCCTCGCATCTCTGGTCCCATATGTGGCATCAGTGCGTTTTCTTTTACCCGCCTGAAACATTGTTTGACCGTAGAGCCACCTAGCGCCAGTCACATCAACTTCAGATTCTCTAGCAGAGCGACCTAGCGGGTATTGGTCAACTCAAGAATAAGCGTAGAATATTTAACATGGCCATGTCGTGTCTTATAGTATTTATGTAGTCATTGGTTTGACCCATGAAACTCTTCTCAACAAAAAATAAAATCTCACCATATAGACATGATTTTGGATATTGAACATATACTTTAAGTAGTTTTGTAATTATCTTGAATCAAAATAAAATAATCATGTTGACACAATAGTAGGCTAATTTATTTTTAAATAGTCATTTTTTACGTAACGATTTCAATGGAACTTGTGTATTTTTGAGAAGCTGAACTTAAATTTGTCATTGTCTTTTCTCTAAATTAAATGAAAATTAAAACAACTGTAGAGGAGTTCTCTATTGTTTGTATTTTTGAAACTGTATTACAGAAATAGATTTTATTACTTCATGCAATATTACGTCATCCTCTAGAGGTGGTAAACTACTTAAATAAAACGAGAGGGGGGTTGGATGTAATACACTAGTCCAGTTTGAAATTTAGTTTTATGGGAGTTGCCGGAATAGCGACGTGGGCGCTCTGCAAAGTGAGCAGGTCCCATTGACACAGTTCTATATCGATTAGCAAAACCGAGGATAATAACAACGCTATCTAGCGACGTACTAAGGAACTAGTTTAGTTTCGGTATTTTGTACGTAGATGGCAATAGGGGGGATGTTTTGATGTAAATTTATGTTGAATATAGTTTAAACTGTAATAATTCTGTAAAGCTATAAAACATTTAAGTACTTGTATTTCTTAAAATCTGAATTAAAGCTCTCTAGACCTCACCGCCATCGTTTATTATTGTCTATAAGATCAATGTTGAATAATAATGATCTTAAAATGACATGTAATGTATTTTTAAAGGTTAGAGCAATACGGATAATTTTTTTTTTTTTAACATAAAATAAAAACCCCCTAGACTTTGAATACTCTAATAGCATCAGGGGGGTCGGAGAAGTTCAAGAGTTGGTCAAAAGAGACATAATAGGAAAGATAAAAGAGAGGTATCTAACCCAAGACTATATGAAAAAGTGTAGATCCAGCTAGGTACCTCGGGTTTGCTAACTCGTGAGAATAGTACTTTGAGTTTTTGCAGAATATCCAGTTTTAAGCTCTTGACCCCAAAAGTTTTTAAAATGTCTGATCTATCTTGTGCACATCTCTACTGCTCAAATGCTGGGACTCAAATTTTATGTCAGCATATTTTGACTATATCACAGACAGTTTTTCCATTTTTTCGATAACTCGAAATTTAAGAGTAACTGGTGTAAGAAAAAAATATAAAATTACTATTTTACAAGATTTTGATGAAATTTGCTCAAGTGCGGCCTTTATCAACGTAAACTAGTATTGATTTTTTTTCTCTTCAAAAATACCAGTGCATGAGTTATCTTTAAAAAGAAAATCTGGCAATAAAATATGTAATATCTCAAAATCCGCTAGTCCAATTTCGTTCAAATTTTAATGAAGCGTGAAGATTAACTGACTCAAACCTGTGGGAAAATCGTAAGTAAATAAGTATTAAGGTTCATAAATAATTGGTAAAAAATCAAATTGTAACTTAACTATTGTTTTTTAAAATCTATTTACGCTAAGGATGTGTTTACGACACACAGTAAGCAGTTTGAAGCCCTTAAATACACAAGGGTGTTACAAAATTGTGTTTCCAAACTTCTGAAGGTGATTTCCCACATCAAAAATGAGAAACTTTTAACATTTCCTGCAAAAAAATATGTCCAGATTTGCCTGTTTCCTAGATATCCGCCATTTTACTTTTTTTTCAAAAAATATGTTTTATCTCAAGAACGGTTTGACGGATTACATTGAAACTTGGAGTTGTTCCTAATAAGGTAAAGAACTTTTCATTTTTTTTAATAACCAACCTAATCCAAATTTCAAAATGGGCTGCTTAAATTTTTCATAAAATTTGTCGTTGTTGAGTTATTTAGATTTAAAAATTTAGGCGCCATTTTGAAACGGTTTATTGGATTAGGTTTGCTATTTTTTAGATACTATGCCAAGTTTCAATACAATCCGTCACACCGTTCTGGAGGTAAAAATATTTTGTTTTTTAAATAAAATAAGTAAAGTAATAATTGTTAAAGTATTTAACACATTAGTAATCTTCGTTGCCGTACTAAATAGGTACATCTACAAAGTGTTGAGTGTATCATCGTGGTAATTTTAAGTGAATTATTTTATTAATAAATCACGTAGTACTGTGTAGTGTTTGGTGAACATCGTTAACAAGTAATAAAGTGAAAGTTCTTCACTCAACTATCAGCACTGGATTACTTACATAGGAATACAACAAAAGTGGATTTGGTATTGTACTAATTATAGACTTTAATTGGAAACTAAATCTCTGTATTGTTAAAAATTTCACTCACTGTATTAATTGTTCATTAAAGAGCTCCCCCTGAGCAAATAGTGTAAAAATAAAAAACAAAAGCAAATGGAAAATAAGTTCAAATAAAATTAAATATTTCAGAGCTAATGTTAAAAAATATATTTGGACTTCATCATTTAATAACTTTCCTTGTATGTTGACAATCCAAGGTGTGACTAATTAATTCATAATTTTGATTTATATTTACAGGACTTTTTTCTCAGTTTTCTGTATGTACAAATATTTTGTTACAAAAACAAAATGGTGGATATCTGGGAAACTAAGCAATACCGTAAATTATAGGAACTTTGTCTTAGTTTTGATACGGGTCACCACCTTCTGAAGTTTAGAAACACAACTTTGCCACATTCTATATAATTTTTTAAAAAAATTGTCACATGGTACGCCCTGCGTAAAAATATACGTAGTAATATCTAGGCTCCTTACTTCTCTAGCACTACAGTCCTCCACGGTATGTCTGTCAATAACATCTCTCCAGTTCCTTACCATTTCCCATCCCATCTATTTTAGATACCCCTACAACTAAAAAACAAGCTGAAATTTTACCTGTTAAATAGCCACAAGGGGTTGTAACCCGCTCTCGGGCTAGGAAGCTTAATACAACTAACAATAGGCCACTCCCCTAATAGTTTGTCACTCCTTCTGGACCAAGTCACTTGTTGCTGTATCTTTGATACAACAACACGTATTTGACGTTAGTTGTGTGTTACCGTGATTGTGTTTTTTGACTTCTCAGTTTTAGCTCTGAGATGCATGCTTAAATATTAAGGTTGGTCGTATTCATATTTAATTCAATTCTTACATAGGCTTAGTTTCTAGTTTCATGTTTCTTTAGTTTTTAGTCACTTGATAACGGGAATTGATTCTTATTCCCGAAACGTCGTGTTTTGATTTTTAACACACAAATGATGGCAAATGTCCGAAAAATGTATAATAATAAAATCTATTTTGTGGTCTGATCTTCCCTTACACTTCCACTCCTTAATTTTTCTGAAATTTTTTGAAAGTTCCATACGGTACAATGCAATCGACCAAACGTTTTAAATTTAACTAACCTCACTTTGTTCCGTGGTTTATAGAAATGGGCATTTTTTACCGCGTAACAGAAATAGAGGGCGAGCTCACACCTGAAGAGGATGAGGAGTTAAGAGAGGTCGGATGGACAGTGGTATAATGAAGTACCGGCGGAACGTTTTATCAGCTGACGGGAGAAACGGAAGCAAAGCGAGCTGCGCTTCTATATTTCATTTTTATTGATTATTTTAAGTATTTAATATCGTAATTATTGTATTCTCCATATCCCATCATCAGTAAATCCATCACATAAGCTACTTTTTAAATATATTAATCAAATATTCATAGATTATTTTTTAATTTCCCAGCTTCACTTCCATTAGGTCTTAGGATTGAAGTGTATATTATTTTCCTTAGGGGTTCACTATAATGAGTAAGGGCTGCCAACCCCAAGGATTCTAGCTGGATCTACACTTTTTTAACTTAGTCTTGTATTATACATTATAAAACGGGGAATAATGGTCGCTTCACTCTAACGCACGCGCCATCACGCACAGAGTATTAGGACTGCCGTGGGCCACCCTACTGTGCTTCACTTGATCAAACTTTCATTATTTATTTAATTTGATATTTTAAAATAAAATATGTAATATATTTTTATTCTACACTTCATTACTAGAAAAGTGAGTCCAAACAATGTATAATTTACGAGTCCAAAATTCACGATGTTTGCTACAAAATGAATGACAGTATGATGACTAATAAGTGTGAATAAAGAACACTATCGTATATCTTTATCGAAATTTATGTACTTTTTTATTTTAACGAAGCAAAGCAGCACAAAATAATAATAATAGTTTAAAAAATAATATGTACTTTATTCTTTATATTGCGATAAGCTGTCTATGAATAAATATTTATTAAAAAGGTAATATTGGCATTTACACAATTTTGTAGCGAACATTGTTGATTTTGGGCTTTAATTCAGTATATTATACGTTATTTGGTCTCATTTTTCTTGCAATGAAGTGTAAAATAAAAATGTATTACATATTTTATTTTCAAATATTAAATTAAAGTTTTATAAAGTGAAGCCCAGTAGGTGACTCATACTGGTGGCTTGGAGGTAGGTCACCGGACGCCCTAATCATCTGTGCTTGTGTGAGTGAAGCGACACTTCGTTCAACCGCATTCCCAGTGGATGCTAGTATAGATCCCTTTCTTTCTTCTTCACTTTTGACTCCGACGCTATTTGAGTATTCGAAGGGCTGAGGGTCTCTATTTTATTTTATTTTCTATTAAATAAGGGAACGATAATCGAGAGGTTTTCCCCTTTATACAAAAAGGATGAAATATACATTCTTTTCTTTGATGACATACTGGCATCTATGCTTCTCGTCGTCAGTCTTACAGCAAACTTATCATCTCGAATAGAAGGCTCAATCTTGACGCAAGTCATCTATAGTTACAGATATCAAAGCTCACTAAGGGTTTGTTTAAACCAGTAATGAATTACTTTAACAGTTTAACTGAAATTAATTCAATATAACACATACGTAAAGGGTACAAAAATATGCATATGTTCACAAAACCAATTAAATAAATAAAATATTTTCATTCAGTTCGTTAGTTGTTTGCTAAAAAGTAACAATTCATCCGTTTCCAGTTTGTCGTGCGAATTTCTACTGTTTATTTGGAAACACAATAAAGATAAACAGTGCAATTATTTTTCACATACTCAATCCCAGTTGAAATACTAACCTGACAAATTGTCACTTCGATTGGTTTCTGTAAATCAACCCTGGGCTACCTCTTAAAGTTTACATTAGGTAAATATCTATTGTACATCTTCAGCGGATTTTGCTATGACAAATTATAAAATCGTTAACTATTTCCCTTGTATTCAAACAATCAGATCATATTTTATTTCAGAAGACAATAAATGCATTTCTTCACTGTCAAATAACACATTGAAAACAAGGGAATCCAGCTGTTGTTAGGTTAAATACAGGCCTGGTAAGTTTACTACGCTGATTTCAGTTGAGCGTTTATCCGGGCGACGGTTCGTTTGGGAATATTACACGCTGATGAAACTCTTTCCAAAACCATTCTTACATCCAATAAAGACCCCATATTATTTTTAATCACTGAAGCAACCATTTGCTTTGACTGAGAAGACATTATTGTATCAGTTAAAACCTCCGCGCACAGCACAATACCGACCACATCACTACACCCCCGAGAGTGGCGCTACACAGGAAGTGAATCATAGGGTTGTTTCGGCGAATAACTTTCATAATGACGCTTAGTCATGACAGACTTCAAAATGTCGCTGAACTGCGGTTCATTGTTGCTTCGAGCTAGTTGGTAGAACTAATGATAATTAAGATTAAAAAATGATTCAACCAGTTACCCGCACTTACATGAAGAAACTGCGATGTAAAAATATAAGATTATTTTAATTCTGCACTTACAAGTTTCCATTTTAATTTATACATGCTGTGTATCAACGCGCTAAAAATAAATCAATCACATTATATATTGTTACTTGTGTTATATTATAACACACTAAATGTCAAAATGTAACAAACAAATGAATGGTACCCAGGATATTAAATATATAAGACTATAATGCATGTTGAACCTCTTATATTGTCATAATCATACCGTGTTTGGTGTCATTTTTCTTGGAATTGCATGAAGTTTACAAATAAACTAATGTCATTAGTTAAATTTCATATTTTAAAGAAGTAGCAATTACACACTGAGGGCCATAGGTATATCATCTACCTGCCGAGCGGAGCGGACACGAGCAACTGCATTTGTGTGTGTGTATGTGTAAGGGTCTCCTAATCCCTTAGATGCCATGCAAAAGCGGATGCCCTATAGGGTAAAAACTACCCTTGGAGTAAAACATTTTCAAAACCCTTTCTTGGTACGCGTCTACAGACCTACACCAAACCATGTTATAATATGCATAGCTCTAAGCTTCTTGGATCCAGACATATTCTTTAGGGGTAAAAAAACACCCTTGGAGTAAAACATTTTCAAAACCCTTTCTTGGTACGCTTCTACAGACCTACCAAACCATGTTATAATATGCATAGCTCTAAGCTTCTTGGATCCAGACATATGCTTTAGGGGTAAAAAAACACCCTTGAAGTAAAAGATATTCAAAACTCTTTCTTAGTACGCGTCTACAGACCTACCCCAAACCATGATTAAAAAAACATAGCTCTAGGCTTCTTGGAACCAGATATATGCTTTAGGGGTAAAAAAACATCCTTGGAGTGAAACATTTTCAAAACCCTTTCTTGGTACGCGTCTACAGACCTACCAAACCATTTTAAAAATTCATAGCTCTAGGCTTCTTGGATACAGAGATATGCTTTAAGGGTAAAAAACACCCTTGGAGTGGAACATTTTCAAAACTCTTTCTTAGTACGCGTCTACAGACCTACCCCAAACCATGTTAAAAATTCATAGATCTAGGCTTCTTGGATCCAGAGATATGCTTTAGGGGTAAAAAAAACACCCTTGGAGTAAAATATTTTCAAATCCCTTTCTAAGTACGCGTCTACAGACCTACTCCAAATCATGCTAAAAAATTCGTAGCTCTAGGCTTCTTGGATCCAGAGATATGATTTAAGGGTAAAAGAAACACCCTTGGAGTGAAACATTTTCAAAACCCTTTCTTGGTACGCATCAACAGACCTACCAAACCGTGTTAAAATATTCATAGGTCTAGGCTTCTTGGATCCAGAGATATGCTTTAGGGGTAAAAAAACACCCTTGGAGTAAAACATTTTCAAAACCCTTTCTTGGTACGCGTCTACAGACCTACCAAACCATGTTAAAAATTCATAGCTCTAGGCTTCTTGGATATTAAGATTTGCTTTAGGGGTAAAAAAACACCCTTGGAGTAAAACATTTTCAAAACTCTAAGTACGCGTCTACAGCCCTACTCCAAACCATGCTAAAAAATTCATAGCTCTAGGCTTCTTGGATCCAGAGATTTGCTTTAGGGGTAAAAAAAACACCCTTGGAGTAAACTATTTTCAAAACCCTCTCTAAGTACGCGTCTACAGACCTACTCCAAACCATGCTAAAAAATTCGTAGCTCTAGGCTTCTTGGATCCAGAGATATGCTTTAAGGGTAAAAGAAACACCCTTGGAGTGAAACATTTTCAAAGCCCTTTCTAAGTACGCGTCTACAGACCTACTCCAAACCATGCTAAAAAATCATAGCTCTAGGCTTCTTGGATCCATAGATTTGCTTTAGGGGTAAAAAAAACACCCTTGGAGTAAAATATTTTCAAATCCCTTTCTAAGTACGTGTCTACAGACCTACTCCAAATCATGCTAAAAAATTCGTAGCTCTAGGCTTCTTGGATCCAGAGATATGCTTTAAGGGTAAAAGAAACACCCTTGGAGTGAAACATTTTCAAAGCCCTTTCTAAGTACGCGTCTACAGACCTACTCCAAAACATGCTAAAAAATTCATAGCTCTAGGTTTATAGCATCAGAGATATGCTTTAGAGGTAAAAAACACCCTTGGAGTAAAACATTTGCTGATATTACAATTTTAGCGTTGAAGCTCTATAACTGCCCGTCCCTTTTACGAGTCTGTTCCTGGGCTACGTCCCTCTGGTGACCAGTAGCGTATCCAGTCCTTGCCGACGTCTTTAATCCAACTGATCCTCTATCTAGGTCACCAGCAGTTTATATAGAGCTTCACTATCCGTGTCATGCGAATGCAAGTTAAGCAATTGCGACATTTTTACAATTATTTCCCAATAACTACCAGACGTCTGATATTGAAGATTTAACTGGTGCTAACATTTAATCAAATATTTTCTAAACTTATAATAAATATTTTCTTATCTTAAATCCTAACAGTACGCGTCTATAGGCCTACTCCAAACCATGTATACAAATTCATAGCTCTTGGCTTTTGGGATCCTCAGATTTTGTGATCAGTCAGTGGGTTTTGACTTTTATGTAAAGAAAAATACGTAACTTTTCTATTTGATAATCCTTGATTGCCGCTCTAAGTCCTTCAGTCACTAATACATTTAGATATAATGTTAGCCTTTTAATATCATTTGAACGGTGTAGTGAGGTTAGGTAATCAACCCTTGGTAAAAAAACAGTTATTTATATTTTGTTATCTAGGTAACGTGCATTCGATCACAAAAATTAACATTTTAAAAAGAATTTTTTGTGTAATTCCAACTTCTCGTATATAATAATAAAAATAATAAATGTATTTATTTCCTCAATCTGCTACAAATTAATAACAATCATTCCCTTTCTTTTTTATACATAATTAAACAAAAGTCACCAAAATACAAAAATAACTAAACACGTGTCCAAGTTCAAACACTGTAATAAACTTGCCAAGACTGATATCAAAAAATCCATAAAATATGCTTCTATAATAATAGATAAATAACCAAAAAATAATAATATTTCGATAACTCTATCAGTTTTCGTTAACTTGACAAGAAAAGTTTAATTGTCTGTGGTCAAGGTTAGTTTTCTTTTTTGTAAATTATTCGCAATTTTAATTTTCTATTATATACAATGTTTCACATTAGTTTAGTTCAATAACCTTCTCATGTCTCCAAAATTTCAATGACATCGGTAAAGCCTATATTGAGAAATTACATCTTTTACAGCTCAATGGCAAGTTATATCGCTAATAAAATGATATTTTTTTAAAGATGGTAAAGAATAGGTTTTATTTAGATCCTTAGTGGCTACACGTAAGAAAAATTTAATCAAAATCGTTAAAGCAAATTTTGAGAAAATCGTATTTTTGTGTTTTTATTTCAATTTTCTTACGATAGAAAGTCACATATTTTATTTTATTAAATGTAACCAAAATATGCCTTTATCAATCCTGATTAAAATTAGGCTACATTTTTTAGTATCAAAGGACTGTACAAATGGCAGACATACGAAAAACTACTTTTTAGAGTCAAAAACTGTTTTTTACCCCAACACATAACTTTCTCAATACAACGTATATGTGAGAACGTGAACTATTCTTTATTGTAAGATAAGATTTGTGTTATAAACCTACAATACAAATTAATCTCTTTATAATGGGGGGTTAAATAACTTTCCTGCAATGAAACAAACAACTTACTACGCGCACCAGGCTCTGGAGGTAGGGCACGCGTAGGTGTTTTGCACCGCAATGCAGTATCCCGGGCAAACTGTGATTTCTTTAAACAAACTTTTAAATATTTCAACAAAACCAAAATTAGGTTATGCAAGCTGTAGTGAAAACATTATCTTTCACGAATTTCCATTAAAGACATTTATTTTGCTTAATATCTCTGGAGTCGAAACTTGGTAGCATCGTAATGAACAGTTCAAAAAATTATACACATTTCATTAATTTCCTAAATCAAAATAATTTTTCGTCATCTCTTTATTTTGATAGTTTTCCATTAAGTAATAAAAATGAAACATGGAGGAGTCATAGATTTATTTATTATTTTGTTCCTGCTGTTTAAAGGCTATCTTTAAAACCTAACCTAACCTAACAAAAGGAAAAAAGAACAAAAAATAATCACTCTTAGCTGTCTAATAGCGTCAGAGTTGGAAAATAACAAGAGTTGATCTAATATACCTGTTAGGAAAGCCGAAAGAGAGATATCTAACCCAAGAATAGATGGAAAAAAGTATATCCAACTAGGGTTCTTCGGGATTACATGATAGATTTATACAGAATATTTTAAAATAAACTTATACCGCGTTTTTTAAAAGTAAACTAAAACTTTCTAATGGTTTTGGTTTCGTTATTTGTTGTCCAATCCTCCAGAAAAACTCTTTATTGTATGCAGATATAATTCGGATTTATTAAAACAGCTGATAGTATGTTCTTTATTTGTTACCATGGAAACGATTATTCTCATTGTTGACTAATTTCAAACTAAGGAATCTGGTAGGAAGTAAACTTGTAGTGGTTTATAATTAATTGATGTTTTATTCCATCATGACTTTATAAAATTCTTTATAACCACACGTTCTATACTAAATTACAAGTTCCTATCTTAATTTTTTGCTGTCGTACAGACGACAACGACAACAGACGGTCAGCATCTCAAAAAACACTTTTTCTGTTTTACCTGAGGTGTAAAACATAAATATCAGTCAAAAAGTCGAGGTGAAACGTTGACGATTTCGAGACTGAAATTGTACACCAGCTTTTTGACTGAAACAAATATTCAAGGAGATTAATAGAAAAAAATCAGTTTTATTTTATACTTTAAAACATATCAAACATATCAAATTTTAGTCATGTTGTATCTTGTATTGTAAATTCTGTTGAATAAATTTAGGCCAAAGGTGAAGAAACATTATGCTAATTTTATCTTCGAGCTGTAGTCTATAAACAGCCCAACATTATTTGAATTAATTTATTACTTAAAACCTTTTTTATGATTAAAGATCAAGAACAGGGCTCCTGCACGTCATATTTCGTGCCCCAATGTATCATTCATAGTTTTATTATTTTTGAAATTTACGAGGTGTGTAAATTAAATAATGGGACTGTCAATTCATTAAATAGATCGACGGTGTGTCGAAAATAAAACGAAACCTGAGGCCATGAAACGTAATTATCACTCAAAAACAGAGAAAATTTATCTTACTTGGTGTAACTAAAAGGAACGTTAAACTTCATTTTTTTGTCGTTATCTACAGGGTCCCAATTTTTAAGACTTAATCCACATTAAAAACAATATGTAGTCTTCAAAGCAAATATTTTAAAAACCCTGCTTCAGTCAATTTACTCGTTGACAAGGGGTATACCCAATATGAATTGGTCTGTAAAAGAGCCGTATAAGTTGATTATAAGGGATCAAATACATTTTCTAAAATTGTACAATCAATCCGCAACTTCTCTCCTGTCTTCCTTGCTTGTGACAAACAAAATAGACTTGTCCTCTGTGTTTTCACGGGGTTGGACCGTCACGTGGAACGATGAAGTCGTTCATTGTGCCCATATGACAAGCCGGGGGTAAGCAGAAGGCTTACCCCCCTTGTGGAAATAGCTCCAATCCATCGCTATTCCCTGTGACCACCACTCCATTACAAAATTGTGGTCCCCAATTAAATTTTTTGATTGTGATTTTTTGGGTGTTTTTAAGTTTTGACTCCATTTCTAAAAGTGTCATATTCATGCTTTAAGAATCTTTCGACTGCGCCAGTGACCGTCAATACAGGTTTACGGGGGAGCTAACTCCACTCCAGGGACCTCCATTCAAACTTATGTTTACGACCTCGCGAGAGGGTGAAACACACAAACATATATATATATATATATATAGAGAGAGAGAGAGAGAGAGAGAGAGAGAGAGAGAGAGAGAGAGAGAGAGAGAGAGAGAGAGAGAGAGAGAGAGAGAGAGAGAGAGAGAGAGAGAGAGAGAGAGAGAGAGAGAGAGAGAGAGAGAGAGAGAGAGAGAGAGAGAGAGAGAGAGAGAGAGAGAGAGAGAGAGAGAGAGAGAGAGAGAGAGAGAGAGAGAGAGATCCCGTTCAGGTATCTTTATAACATCCCCGCGACTCTCAGACAACAATTTAGGCGAGGACCAAATCGTAATAACATTTTGCACTTTTTAGTGCACATTTACTATCTAGGTAAATATTATCTCGAGGTAATAAACATTTAAGATCTCCGGAATAAGAGAATTTCTCCTCCTGAGGTAATTCCATGACGTACGGATGGATTGCCTAAAAAAAAATGTGCCTTTTGCAATCATTAAGGGAAAAGTATAGTAAAAGCCTTGCACAAGGTGCGTATCATGTCCGTGTTATAAGGTACACCGCCTTCATTTCATCTGATACAGTGGTAACGTGATTGTAACCTTTGTACCGTTCTCTGAGCTTTGTCTTTAAGAACATCAAATTTGTACGGCGGTTTGAAAACTGTGACGCAATGAAAATGATCACCGACTATAGCCAATACTTTGTCTATATATTTGTTGTCGTTATCTTGGAAGGCGTAAAATTCGTGTTTTTTTTAAACAAAGCAATCTTTGTCGTACAATTTGTCCGCTTCTAGGAGCGTACTATATCCTCGCTCCACGCTGACCAAGATCTCAATGATGTAGGAAGGCAAATCTTTCTCAATATAAAACAATTCGGCGACACGTCTAGACACGACAGGCATATTCTCCTCTGGTAACCTCCATTCGACTGTGTTCAAGGTCATACAGTGCTGCCCGGCGTAAAATTAAACGTACCATATAGCGAAAATTGTGTGCATTATTACGTCATCACCGGTACTCAAGATGAATTTACATGTCTCCTTATCGCTAAGATAGGACGTTGTAGATTTTAAATGATGGATAATTCGTCAAGAAGTTTATGATTGAAGAAAACAAAGTTTCTTCTTACACAATTTATTTCCTGGAGACGCTCTACTCTACGTACAGTATCCTCAAGGTAAGAATGTGTCTGGGATGGTGAGGAAAAGAGGGGCCTCACACTTTCTTTGTTGCGTTTACTTTCAGCGGTACAACCCCAATAAAAAAATATAGACCTCAAATGCTTCTATGTAAACCCGTACCCTACTTTCCTTTCTTTTATCGGTGTAAATAAGAATAAAACGTTTACAAAAGTCTGTTAAGAAGTTGTAACTTTAGGAATTAAATGTAGCTAAGCAGTAATTTGTGTACTTAGTTTTCTTGGAATAGATTGTACCGTTAAGTCAGGCTAGAGAAACATGTACTTTAAGAGTTTCAATAGAACAAGTTACTAGAACTAGGAGTGCCGATGTATGTAGAGCTTTTCGGTACGACACCGACACCCACCCCAAGAAAAGAAGGAGAAAGGAGAATATCCACTACCAGCAGCACCACTACCCCCACGAGTCCAACCTCAACTGCATCCGTTAGGGCTCCCATGCCCCGTGGTACCATATTTAGCTATAACTGATTTCTCAGCTTCGCCCCGATGCCCAGAATGGTCGCGGGTCCGTGATCGTAAACAAACCACTATTTACGACCACTACGGTTTCGGTGTCCCTTCATGTTCCGCCTGGGACTTGACGGTACACTCCAGGTTACCTGGTTTTTCGTACCCAATGCTAGGGAAACAAGTAGAAGGGAGATCACGCCCATTACACCAGACACAATCCTAATCTGAGGCTACTGTAATCGCGAAACTATAGATAGCTGTTCTCTCCTCAGCGTTGCTTTGCATTAATCCGCCGAAATTAGTCCATAAAAGATCGTAAGAGACGTCGGAAGCAACGTATCAAGGCTCCTTGGTTTTAAAGTTGAGACAGTAAATATAAATCTCAACTCATCATTATCACTAGTTCCTTTTTTCATCTTGTCAACCAATCATTCAAAGCCTCTTTTTATCTATTCAATTTCTGTTATACTGTCAGGCGCAGGATTAAATTTAAACTGAACTTTAATTATAGTTGATGTTTTGTGTTTGTTTAGTGGCACTAATAGTCAGTTAGACTCTCTACTTAAAACCTTAAATTCTGTAAATACCAAAATTCAGTTCAATATGGAAGTGGGTATAAATAACAACATTAATTTCCTGAACCTTTAACATTAACATCACTGATAGTTATCATAAATTTTAAATTTTCAGAAAACCAACCTATACAGATACAGTAATACTAGCTGATTCTACCATCCTATCAGCCATAAACATGCTGCTTATTCAAAAAACCTTGGTATTTCTGTAAATAAAGAATAAAGGATTCATGCAAAATTGTTGAAAAAATCAATATTAAAAAAGTTAGATGAAATGGTATAATAATAATTTGAAAGTTGAATAAAACTCAAATAAACATAACTTTTGGAAATGTGTTGTATAAGTTTAGTTAGAAGATTTAATAAGGAATCGAAGTAAAAAATCAAAATTTGAATAAAATAGAAATGCTATAGTTTTCATACCCTTGCGTGGGAAGGAATAAAGATAAAATTAAAAAATTAATAAAACATAGGTAAAATTATATATGCTAAAGAATATGTAAGTCCCAGGGTAATCAGTAAATAATAAACCGCTAAACAAAAAAGTGTGAAGTTGAGTGCGAAGTTACGTAAGACAGGAAGGTCAGACAGCATCTTCATTACGGCCAGTGTATTTAATTCGGAAACTCAACAAAACGGTGAAGTTTCAAAACTGTAAATCTAAAGGTGTGAAAAATAAAACTGAAAATTACGTCGATCGTTGCGTAAGGAATTGCGGGAGAACGGTGGGACGGACAAACATCACGCGAAATTCTCGTGAAAGCTGACGCGAAGGGGTACAAAATGCCGACCAAGAAAAAATGAAAAACATCTCAGGAAAACTGTTAGAAGATACATAGACTTATTTATTATTGTACCTCTCTCACCTAGTGACTTCAATGATGAACTAAATGTTGTTAAACAAATTGTTGTTAATAATAAGTACGATGTTAGTTTAATAGATAATATTTTAAGAAAGAAATTAAAGCGAAGAGCTGAAAATTTAGTCTACTCTTCCCATAATGATAGCACTGAAATAGCTAAATATTGTAAATTATCTTATATCAACAGAACTAGTTATAAAATCAGTAACCTTATTTCAACTAAATGTAATCCTAAAGTCGCCTTTTATTGTACGAAAAATCTAGGAGAAATGTTGGTTAATAATAAAGATGGTAGAAAATAGTGGAGTTTATAAAATATCTTGTCAAGATTGTGACTCTGAGTACATAGGTCAATCAGGTAGATCTATAAAAGTTAGAATTAAAGAACATGTAAATAGCTGGAAACATGTCTATAGAAACTCTAACTTTGCTAACCACCATTTGGACTCAGGTCATAGTTTTGATCCAAAATTGAATGTTAAACTCTTACATATAGAAAATAAAAGGAATAAATTAAATAATTTAGAATTATAAGATTTGTTATTCGCCATTCCGAATATTGATATATTAAGTAATAAATAAATGTAAGACTCCCCGTCCATAATATTCTGTTTTGGTCGTTTTTTTATATACGACGGCCGTTTCGGCTATTCAGCTATTATCAAGTTTATTGATGGAGAAGGTCCTCCGTTGTCATAGAACACTCAAAAATAGATAAAATAAATAGATCTATTTCACTTAGACCTATTTTCAACTTAAATGACCAAATTGTATTAAATTCTTCACCCCTTCTAAAACCCATCCTTAACATAGTTCATCAACCTTCATCTACCTGTTAGGTCATACACCTTTCCGATTTCTCTATTATATTTGAAACGAAACCAACTTTTGGGTTACTTACATGGGCTAGGTAAGTACCATGATGACGCCCATAAACTTAACTAAACTTGAGTTGTGGTTTGGTTGGTGCGGCTGGTGTGTCACTGAAGAGGAGGACCTTGTCGTTGAAACGCGTCTGATACTTAGGCGTATTTTTTATGAGAATTGTGTTCTGTGTGTTTGTTATACTGCCCATAAACTTGTTTACTTACCCATTATAAGAAATATAGGGTAATTTTAGTAATCACAAAATATTTCAACCTTTTAACCGTTTTTTACCTTTCATGGCATCAGGAAATACCCCGCACCGTCTGTCGTTCTATTAGCATAAGCTCGGTAGCGACCACACAAATTTAGGATATTAAGATAGGAACATGAAATTTCTTATAGAGGACTATAGTGTCCTATTATAAAACACTATTGAAATACAGAAAATAGAATTTAAAATGTCAAATTAGCGGCCATTTTAAACAGTTTATTGTTCATATCTCAGTGTTATTATACTATATACCAAGTGTCAATAAAGTCCCCCCACCCAATTTTTTATTAATGGAAATAGACAGATTTGCTTTGGGGAAAGTTTAGATAACCAATGGAGGAGTTTTTTGAAGTATCAAAATTTTCAACCTTTACCCCCAAAATGGGGTAGTTTGGGGGTAAGTCAAGAATTTTAAATAGCAACCCCTATTGAGTGATTTCTCATTTTAAAGGTCTTTTCAAAATAAGAATAATGGCGCAAACCAGAGGTCTCTAAGTTCATCCTACCCAACATAGCGACCAATCGAATTGTGAATTTTACGTTAATAATTAGACCGGAAATGTTACGAAATGTACAACAAGATTTTGTGTCCAGAATCTATTTCTGCCAAAAAGTAAATGGTAGCCATTTCAAGAACTTAGTATGAGCTAAAAAAAAAAACAAGGTAAGGCTCTTACCATCATTTAACCAACATAGAGCAGTTTGTAATGTAATTAAAACAACCGGAGTTTGTAGGTTAACATTCACAATTCGATTGGTCGCTATGTTGGATAAGATGAACTTAGAGACCTCTGGTTTGCGCCATTGTTCTTATTTTGAAAATACCTTTAAAATGAGGTATCACTCAATAGGGGTTGCTATTTAAAATTTTTGACTTACTCCCAAACTACCCCATTTTGGGGGTAAGGGTTGACAATTTTGATACTTCAAAAAACTCCTTTGGTTATCTAAACTTTCCTTAAAGCAAATCTATCTATTTCCATTAATAGAAAAAATAAGAGGGGGTGGGACTTTTTGAACACATGGTATATATATATATATATATATATATATATATATATATATATATATATATATATATATATATATATAATAGTATAACAGACTAAAATAAATACAAATTTGTTTATTTTCATTCTACATGTAAATGTTATCAACCCCAACTCTCTATGATAAGAAAGAATTTATAGTCAAAAATGAAATTTCGAACACTCACCTCACAAAAAAATTTGTATTCTTACGAGATCCGGCATTATCGAGTCTCTGACATGAACGTAGTATGTACGTACTGATTCCAGACCGACAGGAGCAGTCAATGGAGACTTCCCAATATATACACATCTACGAACAAGCCAGGGTGTTGCTAATGTCAAGAAAGTAGTAATTCCAAGTTTCAAAAAACCTGTGTAACAACAAACACACCCTACTGGGTAAGACTCCTGATCAACCAATACAATTTAACATTTCCTACAAGGCTGAAGAACCCACTTTTATTTAAAGCATCTCCTTGTTTTAGATTGTACGATCGGGCTGGGTAAGTATCACGATGGCTCCCAGGAAGGATAGAGGGAAAACATTGTTTTAAAAGCTGAATATTCCTGACTAAATTAAAAGTAAAATTGTTAGATTTGAGATTTTATCTGTTTGTAAAATATTTGCAAGGCACAACGCCAAATCTTTCTGTTGCTTATCCTTGTGGTACAGCCACCCTTAAAATTTCCACTGTTATATAATTTGATTCCAGTTTATTTTCGTTTGGAAATAAAGGAAGACCGTTTTATATATTTCCATTTTTTCAAGACACTTTAACAAATGTTAATTCAAGGTTTTTTCCTCACTTTTTTCAAGGTAACAACTCAAAAATCAACCCAACAGACATTTAAATTCAGCATTTATTTTGTTAAATTAAATGCGATAGATACATTAATGAAATTCTGGAAACTTAAACATTTCCAGTTTTTCCAGTCACATTTCTTTTTTTGCTTAAAAGTAAGTTTTTTTTTATTTTATTTTTTAAAATTTTTACAAATCTAATTTTATCAAAATATAACACCGTTAACTATTATATACAATAATTTGTTCATATAAAAATTAACATTGAGACATGAAGCAAGGGATATGTTCAGGTGTATAGTCTATAATATTAGTTAATAACTAGTATAACAAAAATTATTTTCTACAATTTCTATAAATTTACAAAAATATTTGTAATATTCTTTAATACTGGCGAACAAAATTGTTGACTGAAAAATTAAAATATTGTTATATACAAGAAAATGAAAAAGAGTAAATTATATTTTAAGAAATTGCTAAAATAATCAGAGTTAAAGAAAAATATATTGAAAACTTTATAGTGTAATGTATTTACATGGATGTTTAAATTTTTTTGCTTAAAATACACTTTAAAAAAATATAGCTTATTGCACATAATTAATTAGGTTTTGATGAAAGAAGCAGAAAATATATTTTGAAAACAATTTAGGCCTTTCAACTGTAAAGCTTCATGTAATGCACTTGTTAGAGAATTCAACAATGAATTAAAAATAATTAATAGCAAATTAAAATCAAAGATCCTAATCAACATTGAGACTATTATACAATGAATTTCAATCTGTTCCATTCCGTAGTATATTGGAATATCAAGTTATCCCAATATTATAAAAATTTAAAGCAAAATTTTATCAATCCTTAAAACATCAATTATTTTCTACAAGAGGGGATTTATAAAATTAAAAATTAAGAGAAAAAATTTGCAAAAATATAAATTACAATTTAAATAGTACAATTGTTCATAAGATGCAATTATTTTTTTAAACTATCTTTCTAATACATTAAATATGTATTATAGAGAATAACATTTTTCTAAACAAATAAATCAGTTCTGTAGAATTATCACTAAGACAAAACATATTCTAAACTAATTCTGAAAAAAATTAAGCCGTATGATTAAATACATGAGCAACTTTGAAGGAAGAATCATTTAGATTTGACTAAATGACGTTTAGTAATTAAGCAGTTTTATAAACAAATAGCTTAGTTTTATTTCAAATTATCTAATTAGATTATAAATATATATAATAAAGTTTTATGGTCGAGATATCTATAAACTATCCAATAAAAAACAATACATTTTCTAAAACAATTATCACAAAACTGAATCTCAACTTTGTAATTCAGTCACAGAATAAATTTAAACAATACAGAGTGTCTCTGAATGTTTTAAATATATATTTTTTTAAAATTACACTTGATAATGACGAAGTAGATGTTGAAACGTTCAGTTATTAAAATACTTTTATTTAATTATTTATTTTATTTTGTATGGCTAATATTTTTGTAAATTTGTAAACACCTGATGATGACATGACATTTGTCGAAACGTCCTATTTTTTAAAAGAATTATGTTTGAGTGATAAAAATTAAATTTAATGAATTTTTTGTTTTATATCTTATGTATATTAACTGTAATATACGTTTTTTAAACTTTCTTAAATTTTCAAACACCTGATGATGACGAAGCAGTTGTCGAAACGTCCATTAAAATAATTTTGTTTAATTTATTGATGAAAAATAAATTTAAAAGAAAATTCTTGTTTTCATTTTTTTATGTATATGAACGTTTAAACAATGTTTATAGGTTTGCATCTAATGATGACGAGGTAGTTGTCCAAGTATTATCTTGTTAATAAATAATTTAATTTATTGATAGAAAATTAATTTTAAAAGGATTTTTTTGTACATTACCGTTATGTGAACTGCAGCTTGCCTTTTAATCTTTGGTATGTTTATTCTAAACGATGTTTTTTAAACGAGTAGTCAACCTGAATTAAATACAAACTGCCAACTAAATTTGAAACGGAGTGTAGTAGTTTTTTAAACATAGTTATATTTGTAGGGTTTCTAAAATATATTTGAGACACTCTGTATATTGCAAAACCTATTTATAAATAAACATAAACCATAATTCAGCAACTTAAAAATTCAGGGAAAACAATTAGGCCTAAACAATATTTCTACAAAACAATACATATACAATTATTTTTATTACTATTTTTACAATTATTCTTAATTATTTTTTTATGAACAATTAGCGTAACATTAATTAATTACCATTAATTATAACATTAATTAGCACAATTACCAGTCTTAGAGCATAGTCAGTTTAATATCTGACATTATTTACAAGAAAAAGACCGTTAGGAAAAATGGTCAGTTAACAATCACAAGAAACATAGGCTAAGTGAGGTGAGAGGTAGTGTTATACCGCGGTGGCATCCATCTATAGTTTCCGAACAAAACATATTGGTTGCTATCTTGGAAATATCGTTAGGAAGTAGTCCATTCGTTGTAATAAGAAACATAGGCTAAGTGACGTGTCACCATAGCCGAGAGATCTAAGGTGTGTGTTCGTTTCAGTGAGACCTGTTTAGTTTTCCAAACAAAATCAATTATCGTTATCTGCAGATAACCTTTCTAAAATTGTATTTTAACTGTAATAGTAAACTAAAGGGGAAATGAGGTGCTATCAGAGGGTTCTAATAAGAAACATAGACCAAATGAAATACCACCATAACTGAAAGGTCTAAAATGCGTATTCGTTGCTGTGAGGCCACTTTCAAAATTTAGAAACAAAAAAATTTAATTTTTAATTTAATCTGGGCAAGAAACATTGTATAAATGTCTGTTTAAAATCACAAAACGCTAAATGAGGCGATATTAGAGCTGAAACGTCTATTGAGTTGTGTTTGAAAAGTGAGGGTACTCGATCAAACGAAACTAGTTTAGGACAAACCTTTTAGGAAATGTTTTTTTTTAATAATTTAAAAAAATACACAAACTGAAGAATACGCCATCATAACCGAAGGTGAAATCTCACTAATCAGTGGCGATTTTATTAAATTTCTGTCAAAAGAACTTTCTCAAATACAACCTATTTAGTCTGTGTCTGATTAAAACCTGTTGCAAAATGGTCTGTTTTCAACTATAAGAGACACAGGCTGAGACGCTTCATAGCCGAGAAGTCTAAGAAGTTTATTTGTCGCGATCGGATTTGAAGATTTTGATTAAATCTTAAAATTTAATTTGATTTTAATTTAATTTTTAATTTTTAATTAAAGGTGTCTTTAAAAAAATTATATGACTTTTTTATTTTACAAAATGTCTCAGTCAATATACTGTATTCCTAAAAAATTATTTTATATATTTTTAAATAAGATATAAACCTCAACTTAGTCTATATTTCTTTTTTCTTTTTTTTTACTATATTTTTACACATTTTCACTACCATTTCATAATAGAGTATCTAAAAAAAAGAAATATTAACAAATTTTTAACTAATTTACAAATTATACATCCATGTTGGATATAAACTATTTTGACTAAAAACTAAAATATTATTTGACTTTTCTTTAAAAAAAAAATTGTTAAAAATTATAAATCATGTGGAACATTTATTTCATTATCAGAGTGTAGTCTCTCTCCTTTGCGTGAATACTTAATATATATAGTCAACAAAAAAGTACATTTTCCAAATATTAGCTAAAACAAAATGTGCAAACTATTTTCAAAATTTTAGTATTTTAATTTCACCCTTTGGAAGTCGATTTGGAATTACACACGATTTAGAATTATTACGTGAAAAAATTGTGCACTAAATTTCTGACACGGATATCAACAAAATTAAATTCGTACAAAAATTAAACCTCTTTATCCGAAAAATTATTGCTAAGTGAAAGAAAAGATTTTCTTTATTTTAAAGTTTACACAATCAAATCACTAAAATATTAACAAAATCTGTGTAGAATATTTTGTTAAATTATTTTATAATGTCTCTATAGACGATTTGTGTAAATTCGATATATCCAAAAACGGAATTTTAATAAAATGGTAATTAAAAAGTTTTATTTAAATCTTTAGAGGCTACAAAATTTTATAGCAAGTTTTATGATTCTATAAAAAAAATATGAAATCTCTTAATTTCTTTCTGACGAATTATTAAATTTTGTCTGAGAACAATATTTTGTACACCTTATTTTTTTCAAAAAATGTTTGCACAAGAACTCAAACATTGCAAACAGATAAGAAAGAAAAGCTTAAATAGAAACGACACATTTACATATAATTGAACTTTCGTCGAAAGGCATTGTAAAAGTTACTTTTATTTAAAGAAATTTACACAGATTAAATTTTTAAATCTAACAAATATATTGTATTTACATTATAAGTTTTACAATAAAATTACAGGTTGTCACAATTGACATGAATATTTCACAATTTTTTTTTTGCTTTAGAGAATTTTTTTATTATCAGTAATGGTAACTCTTATTTCAAAAATAAAGTTTTTTATCTGCAGCTTATTATTTAAAAAATAATAATTTTTAATCAGTCAATTTTGTTTAACGTAAAATATTTAACCGATATGAATATTTTAGTATGAAAAGCATCTTATTAAATTTTTATCGAAAATCTAACTTAAATTTTTATTCAATTAAACCAAAACATAATATCGTTTTCAAAATCGCAATGCAGTAATCAATGTTGACGCTAATTAAACAAATTTCCTTTTGCAGGAATTTTTTCTGGCAGGTGTAGGAATACCAAAATTTCAATTTAGCTTATATTAGTCTAAAATTTAAATATTTTATCAATATTTTCTATTTACAATTTTCATTACATAAATACACAATGTTGGTTTGAAATTTTCAAGTTCAATCTCCAAAATTTTTATTTTGGATATAACTTTCTTTTATTTTATTGTAGAAAACTGAGCGTACACAATCAGTAGATTTTGGAATAATTAATGGAATTATTTGAAAACAAAAAATACATATTTTAAACGGTAACCATTTTGAAACAAAATGGTTCAAGATAAATTGGAACAATCATTGAGAGGTCTCTATGCAGTAAATATGGTCTACAAGAGAAAATTGACTGGGAAAGGACTTTCTGGACAATTCTAAAGTCCATTGAGCTTTCAAGTGTTCCTGATAATGACTGAGTTCATCACGATAGCGATTATGAGCATGGAAGTCCCGAGGTAACCTTGCTGGATCTACACATTTTCCATGTAGTCTTGAGTTAGATCCCTCTCTTTTTCTTTCCTATTTTTACCAACTCTTGTTCTCTTTAAACACTGACTCTATTAAGAACTATTGGTTTTTATTTTATATTCTTTTCTTTATTTATTTTGTGAGACAATGATAACCAAAAGGCTTTTCGCTTTAAAAAAGTTTTAGGGGGTTATGGCTATTATATATATATATATATATATATATAATATTATGGCTATTACATATATTTTATAAGGCTTTTCCAACCCCAAAATAGCCTTATAATATTCAGCTAAAAAATCTGTATTATATGATATCCGAATTTGTTTCCTACAATAAAAAATAAGAAAGTTTTTGATAATTTTTCTTTTTAAACATAACTTTAAATTAAGAATTCTATTTGCGCATGAATGCGACAGTACTTCTTTATAAATATAAAATTATAATTATATAAACTATACAAATTATATTTATTTTAGGCTTAACAACTATCCTGAGTTTTTACGGATAATATCTCGAAGGCGTAGTTTGTAAATTTTTATTTTTAAGAAAAATTAATCGATTTTTTTTGTGAAATTAAAATTTTCAAACTTGGTTGAACTGTCATAGGTGTTGGATTTGAAGAAGTTAAGCACTTTTCTTTAGACCACCGAGTTGAGCCACCAGAGCGTCTTCATTTGAATTGTACGATCTTTTCTTCTTGTTCTGCATTCGGTTTTCGGATCCATTCTACAACAGAAATGAAAATGATGTAAGAATATTGCACAGGCTTTCTTACGTAAATTTAAAAATAGAAAATAAAGTTTGAAAAATCATTGCACTAACTTTTCAGGATAGCAAACATAAATTAAGATGTTTGTATATTAGTTACTGAAAAGTGATCACCCTTAGAGTAGAATATTTCAAAATCTTCTCAAGTGATAAGGATCAATCTTTCTATTTATACAGTGTTTATTAAGGAAGGTTATAATCTTTTGGAAATGATTTTGGACATCAAAATAAAGAAAAACTTTCTTATAAAAATACCACGTTTTAAAACAGCCCAAAATGTTAATCAAATGTGGTATACATGTACCTAGAATTTTTTTTTTTTTAATTTGGTTGTACCTTCCAAAAAAGAAAAAACACGAAATTTTAATTTCTCAAAATTGGCACCAAAAATGTTGATCAATATTTGTTCGTCTATGGACCCAACTCATTTTCATTTTCACTTTTTTTCTGACAACTACCGAACTGAAATTTTTGGTGACGAATAGTTCTTGTTGGATTATTTTTTCTTTTGGGGGTGGGGGAAGAAATGGTTAAGTAAGAAACTTTATATAATGTTTTTTCATAGTTACTATTTCAATTTTTATTTATTAAATATATATATATATATTAAACACTAAACTAGAGTGGCTAGCCGGCGCAAGATAATATAACCCGAGATTTTAAAAAAAATGTACAAATGGTTTCTCTCTCTAAAAACTAGATTATATTTAATATTTGAATATTCATTTAAAAAAATATTCCATGAATGTAAAGAGGTTAGATTACATAGTATTGATTATATACTTGGGTGGTTTTCCAGGAACGGAGGGGGTTGTGTTCCCATTCATACTGACGTCAGCAACAAGGCTCATTCATGGCCGCCACCCCATCCCCTAGCCTCCCAGAGCAATATTAAAAGTATAAGAATAGTTTTCATCGGAAATTATATTTCATAAAACCCTACGTAGGTTGGCTTATTCCTAGAGGAGTTAATTCCATTTAGACTGACTGACGTCATAATGATGTTTGTATATATGTCTGGTATATTACATTGTTTTAGGGAATATTGGGTACTTGTGTATTATACGAACCCTCCATTTTATGTACTCCAAATAGTAACTAATTAAATAATATTAGACTACAATTAATTATATATTAAAATACTTTATAATATATATTTAAAACTAATTTTGATTCACATTTTCGTTTTCAAAAAAAATGTAATAGGTTATGATATATATTCAAATAGACTGAAGTTATTCAGTTTAAAAAAACTTATATAAGTTATAATATACAACACAAACCATTATTACAAATAAACAATGATTCTCGTAAGAGTGTTCCAGTGGCACTGTCCTCGTAGTGGCAAACTACCGCCATTTAAAATGTAATTCGAGTCTTTGTTTTTGTACACATATAAACGTTAAATTAAAAATGAATATACAAAATCTGAACTTAATACCTTACTTATTTCAAAAGTTATCCAATTTTCAGATTGATCACGTATGGCTGTTTTCAGAGTTTATATGTATGCTGTTTTTTAAATGGTATTACGATGGTATTTCGTGGTCTTGAATCCTTAACGATCATAAAATGTAATATTTTGCATTATTTTCTATTGGGGAAGATGTAAGCTTTTGGCTTTCTTAAATATATAAGTAGTAAAGAATAAAAACATTATTGTCGACTTATCGTAATATATTTTTTCATATATCCCTTCGTTTTGGTATGTGGGTATATTCAAAAACATTTTATCTAAAGCTCAAATTTGTTGGTGGTTGACATAAGGATAAAAACATGGCATAACTAACAATTGAGATCACATTTTTTGTGAAGTTAACCCTTAAAGAACCCAACCAATTAATACAAATACCCTCTTAATACAATTTCATCAAAATCATTTTAGCTAATTTTGAGATTTACGGTGTTTTAAGATGTCTGTAATGGTTTATTTTCACATTTTAACTAAAACTTCGAGACGAAATTTGTTGTATGTCATTAGACGCTTCAATTTCAAAATGTTAGATGAAAATTGCTTTTAGAAAATCGATTTTTTTTTATTTTGCATAAACAGTTACCCCCACCCCATTTTAGTTAAAAACGAAAAAGTGTCATATCTTAAGATACTACCTAAATATGCCTACATGAAAGGTTTTAGATTTATGTAAATAGAAAATACCCACAAATCGTTTTTTTAACGCTATTTCAAACTCGGGGAATCTCAAAAAAGATATTAACTTTAGTAAATAGCATCGATTTTTTTAAAATTAATTAATTCAACGGAAATGTAATAAGAATGTATTTATTCTTAGTGTATTTCACCTACAATATTATCTTTATTCTTACCTGTTCAAGCTGTTCTTGCATATGAAGCAATTTCTTAATCGTATCATACACTGAAGGCTCTCGACTCCTTGTATTAACAAATTTCTGGAAATGTGGCGCCCGAACAGGGGTCGCAGGTCGTGGTAATACAACTTCCTTCTGCCCTTTCTGTGGTTCGACAGTCGATGGTATTTCCGTACTGACAGGACTTCCGGTTGTTTTTGACCTAAGTTTCCTTCCTGTTATCACTTCCTTATCACTTCTCTTATACTGCCATTCTTTCCTGAGTTGTTTCGCGTTATCCATCTGACTACCAAAAATATCATCAACATCATCCCGTCTTGATTTCTTATTTTCAGGTTCTTTCCTCAACAATGATTTCAATTCTCTGACATCTTCGTCTTCTTTACTAACTGGTTCGGTTTTCATTGCTTTCGGTTCACCGTACACCCATGAATCACTTTCATCCTCCTTTATTGGGTAGTTAACATATGGGTACCTTCCGTCATTGTACATTTGAGCCAGGATCAAATTCTGAAGAAAAACTGCATTCGCTTCTGCGTTACCATCTTGAGCGTTACCACCGTACCATGTCTCCTGTCCGTACGGTAACGAATCTCCTCTTTCTTCTCTTTCCTCTTCTAGTATCTCCTCCTGTATATCATCAACCGGATCAGTTCCTTCTTCGTAACCATAGTAACCGTATGGTCGCCTCTGTTCTGAATAATAATACGGGACTAGTGATTGATAAACGGGATATTTCTCCGGAGGTGTAGGGTAGTAACTGTATGGATCCTGTGGGTAGTAATATTCAGGGATGTCTGTGTCGTAGTAGGGAGAAACGAATGGTCTTGAAGCTCTTGGAGGTTGGTAGTATGGTAGCGGCATTGGTGACCAGGATGGTACTGATCTACCATAACGGGATTTGGTTCCAAATACGGGATATGCGCCTGATGAGAATTGGCAGGCAACCAACAATACAGCAAAGTATGAAAGCAGCATCTGCAAAAAGGAAACATTTTTATTTACTTAATTTATTTTAAAATACAATAATTAATTTTCATAAGATTTATTTTCTATTGTAATATTTTTTGTTTTTAAAAGTAAATGATTTAATTTATAGAATAAGGTATTGTTTTAACTCGACGACTTGACATTTTGTCTGTATGTTTTTACGCAGTTACTACCAAACGCTTCAGCTAATATTTATAAAATTTATGAATAATATTCTCTGCATCTAGACCAATTATTGATATATATACAAGGTTTATTCTTTACTTTTTAAAATGGCGGCCATTGGGACTCACTATAGTGAATATAGCAATCCCGACAACATTAACTGGATTTACACCATTTTTATGTAATCTTGAGTTAAACCTTTCTATCATTTTCGTATTTGGTTTCTCTTGACCAACTCTTGTTCTCTTCCTGGTGGTATTAGAGTATGCAAAGGCCATGAATTTTCATTTTATATTCTTTTCTTCCTTTTATTTTAAGACTATGATAATCGAGAGATTTTCGCCTTCAAACAACAAGGAATAAATGGCGGTCGCTCAATAGGAAGTGCACGTAATGAAGGTGAGTGTTTCGAAGACAAATAAAGCTCTCGGTTTAAAATATTTTAATGAGAACGATACATAACGAGCAATCGTAAAAAAACTTCAAAGTAAAAGTCAAATTTGATTTATTTTCTTAAACTTTCTCGTTGGAAACAGCATCAAAAATCTTTCTTGTTTACTACAATGTTTGCATTTGTTTTTATTAAAATATTTACCAGTTTGTTTATTACCTGTTGTCTCCTATAAAACTTAATATAATTTACATGTAACTTGTATATATTCACAATAAATTAGCTTATGAACAATAGTCGGATTGATTACGCTTCCAATGAGAAGTAAGCTTAATTATTGTTAACAAACCTATTAGTATCGAAATATGGAGATCATGATCAACACCTAATGATATCAATTCCATTTTTCTAAGAAAAGAATAACAAATTTGTAACTAAAATTAAAAATTTTGGACACTTACGTTTTAAAATTGAAAAACAATTGATGATAAATAATAAAATATGGTAAAAATAAAAAATCATAAATACAGAAATTTGTTAAATTATAATTTGCTTACCAACTTTATGTATATATATATATATATATATATATATATATATATATATATATATATATATATATATAGTTTGACATTACGTGTGTTAAATGTGTTATTAGAATAATGATAAAAATTTTAGAAGACAATTAAAATATCAAAAAATATAATTAAAACCTTCATAACACCAAAACGTTCGGAAGTAAGTACACTTACATTCAGTCTAAACCAAAAAGTCTGTTTCTACTGTTTTTGCTAGTTTCTTCAATTGTCTATTTGTACACAAAGATTTTTATTTTTAACCTCAAAGTTAAAAATCACAAATTGAAAAGAAGGGTGAAAAATTTCATATCCACTTTTCACTCATAAAAATTACACAAAGAAAAAATTTTGGTGTAAGATTTTTTTTATTTTTTTTATGGGTGGTTTTAATATTAGGCAATAAATTTTTCTTTTCTTTTCAAAATAATTATAACCTGATCACAAAGTAAAAATCTTATTTTTTAATTTTTGTATTAGTTGAACTTAGAGGTCAAAATATGTTTAAAATCATTTGAAATGATTTTAAGAGAATTATATTTGAGTTTTATAGCAGTTATCCATATATTTTGAGTTAACACAAAAATTAAAACACCACCTCGATAGAACAAAACACGCCAAAACATTCTAAATTTTATAAAAATCGGTTCATTTTTTTAACCTGTAACGAACATTCCAAAACTACTCTTCTGATCCCAAAAAATATAAATCCACAACAAAACATTGATTATTTATCCCTTCAGAAAACATTCTATAAACTAAATACATTTAAAAAAAACTAATAGTGCATTCTGTAGAGTAAAAACAAATACAGTTTTTCACTCTTATAGATTTCCTCCACTACATCGCGACTAACAAAACACTCAGAAACTTTTAAATTATCCCCAACTAAACCAATTTAGAGCTCTGGTATCTAAATTAAATTGGAGTTCCAAGTTGGCGACTTAATTGAATATTACAACCCCTCCCGCTTGGTCTGACGTCAAGGGAGGGTTCGTGCGTCATTGTTTTCCCGGGCTGAGGGTTGGAATTAGGCCAAGGACGAGGCTCCGGAGAGTATGATATCAAATAGGTCACAACTATTGTAAGGTCTCTGAATGTAACTAATAAATTTAAATGTATTACTTTTGTGGGAAATAAAGTAGGTCGCGGTATAAAAACATTTTTGTTTTTCAGTTGATCGGTTCATCTGTTTTTGAGATAATACGTTGTTATTTTCCTCCCTTACGATTTGAAGAGAAATTTAGTCAAATTACTAAAAAGATTTCATTAAAACATTTTATAGATCGGACTACCGATTTTTGAAATAATCATTTTCTTCCCTTCTTTTAAACACCTAATAGTAAAGATTTGAAGAGAAATTTAACTTCGTCAAATGTCATCATGGTTTCTTAGGTACATGATGATCATTTTATCATATTCACTATTGGTTTCTCATAAACTCTAGATATTGTAAAAACTTTAAATGAAATTCAATATTTGTTCATGGAATTTAAAAACCCATCTGGCAGCTAGCTTTAACTCATATGGAAAACTCTATTTTTATACATTTATTTGGAATATACATTTTTTTTTTTTTTTTGTTATTCTTGACGATTAATTTTTTATAAGGAGTTTTTTATGTATGCATTTTTGTGACGTTTTGCTTTCGATTACTGGAGATTATTTGATTCCTAACATACTAATCCACAATTTTTACATCCAAAATTCTACAAGAAAAATTATATATTATAATTTTTTTCAAAATAACCCTAACTTTTCACCTACATTTCACTTTTCTCATAAAAATTATTTTTCAAAATGTAATTAAAAAAATATATATATTTTCATACCGGTTTCTACCCACAAATAAATTTAAAACTTTTGTATATAAAAAAATGGAGTAAATACGGTTTCTTGGTTATCAAGGGCAATTTTTTTAATTTTTGACATTTTTTACTGTATTTTTTACTCTTAACATATTAACTCCAAACCGTTACTTATACGACTTTTTTATTTCACTGATGAATTCTATAAATCTTTCTGAGTAAAATGTAACAAGTTGATTTTTGGATAATATTTCTACTATTTTTAATTTTTAAAAAGTAAAGAAAAATGTGCAAAAATGTAATTTAGTTAACACCAGTTGTAGGGTTCAAATTAAAACAACTAACTTTAGGAACATGTAAATCCTAACTTATCTATTGTAGTTATAGGTAGGATTTTTCTGTTCCACAAATTAGTTACTTTAATTTTACTCCAGCATTGGTACTGCCTTGTATGTCATCGTAGAATCGCGTTTGAATGGAAAGAACTGTTGTGGAAAATCGTTCGATCTTTTCAAGAAGAAATAAAAAAACAGTTTTTTTTTAAATTTAAAATTC
The DNA here is from genome assembly GCA_963513935.1 of Aphrophora alni. Taxonomy (NCBI): domain Eukaryota; kingdom Metazoa; phylum Arthropoda; class Insecta; order Hemiptera; family Aphrophoridae; genus Aphrophora; species Aphrophora alni. The sequence goes on from OY740778.1 coordinate 36,929,172, forward strand.
GACAGTTATTTAAAAATTTACCAACCGATATGGTTAACTAACTTGTCTGTTTGTGAAACCATACCTAACTCAATACAAAATGGTCCAAACTAATTGGGATGTACAACACTGCAAAAACGACCTTTTTCAAAACACTTTTTGGATTTAGAATATATTAACAAAAAACTTCAATTTATTTACCATACATAACTTTCTCTGCTACTACTATGAGAATTGGATTCATTAAAACATTGGCTACAAAAACTCTTTCTTTGAATACATTTCCTTGTGAAAATTTCTCTAATGAAGTTATTGTGACAGTTATCCGTCTTCAGAGATAAAATAACAATAGCCTTGTTATGTTATGAAGGCTATTTCAACATGATTAATATATTATGAAGATAATCTTTCTCGATTGTACTTGGTTAATAAAATGTAAATCTTTTTCATTAAGAATTAAACAAACATAATTTTTTCTTATAATGGTATAAAATTATTTAATATGTTAACTGAGAACATAATTTGAAAACAATTTAAACTGAAATAAAACTATTTGTTATTAGAAATGTGTCAAGAATGGCGGGCATATGAAATGAAAGTAGTGGAAAATTTAGTTTGTACAAATTCTTATAATTATTGTTTCAAAATATTTTGTGTAGTATATATTTTAACATTTTATTGCAAAGCTCATGTTTTTATTATCTGTAATTTTATGTTTATATTTTTAATTATTAAATTTCTCCAATGAGTTTTCTTAAATACTTGTTACTCTAAATGAAAATTTCATGTAAGTTATTCTATGGGCTGTTTGTGAAATATTAAATTATATGTTTATATTTACAAAACAGATGTTTATAAATTAGTTAAATTGGTTGCTATGGTAACGATTGTAGAAATAGTTTTCAACTTTCAAGAAACAGACAGCTAGTTTGTTCCTACAGTATATTTGAATTTTTAGTCAATTTGAACCTATTAATTAGGTCAAAAATTTAAAAATCCACTTTCGTTACTACTGACAATTTATCGAGTTTTAATCGTGTTAAAAATATCGATATGTTAGGTAAAATAGTTTTCGATAGCGTTCGTTCCATATCGATTTCAAACCAGTTCTAGTCTCTCTCAAAGTAACACCAACACCAGAGACATCTCTCATGTAACCTAACCTAACCTAACCTACCCATTGTAGATGTATAAAACTTTATTTATTTTCTTATATAAACATAGAATAAAGAAAGTTATGTGCTGTATCAATTTTGAGATCCTCTAGATATAATTAAAAAGGTTTTTGGAATTATGTCTGTCTGTCTCCCTTATGTACAGTGCTCTACAGTTTCAAAAAATGTAAACCAATTTTAATCATACTTGATATGCATGTATGTTGTGACCAAATATCTGAAGATTGTTTTTATTGTTTCGTTAACTCAAAATTTATAAGTAGCTGCTGTCAAAAGAAAAAAATCAAAATTACGATATTCTCTAAATTAGTTCTATTCAATTTTTAACTCCTTAAACTCAAACAAAACATATTGTAAACAATCTCTCCAAAAATAGCAATTTCTGAATTATCAGTGAAAAACCAAAATTCAACCATAAACTTAGCTATACCAAAGGGGGCTATTAAATGTCAATTGCCTATCTTAATTTGATTGCTATTTGGCTTACATACAAACTTTGATGAGTAGAATTTTGAGTGAAAACAATCATTAGAAAATTATGGAATACATTGGAAAATATCACAAAGAACCTGACTGCCATTTTAGTACTTTTCAAAATACTGTAATTTTCTTTTACTTGTAGTGTTCGCATTTATGTATATCATTTATTTTTTTTCTAAAATGGGATCATTTCGGCTGCCGATTTATCATTTTGTTGTTCATTTTTCATCGGTAACGTCTTACTCAAAATATGTGGTTGGCTGTAAATTTTTATTAAATACAATTTTAGTTCTTTCTCTGAGGTGTGTTGAATATTCCAATGTGATATTTTATCCCGGTTGTATGTATTGACAACAGGAGCTGAGTTCTATAAAAAGCAAGTCAGGTTAGGGGATGCAGGGAGGAAGGGGTAGACACGTGTAGATTCTAAGGGTTCAACACCCCTAGCAACCCTGTCCCTTGTCTTATTGATAACTAGCCTCAATTCTTTATTTAAAACAAGTCCTAGGTTACATTGCTTACAGAGCTATTAGGATGGAATCTCTGCTACCAGAAATTTATATCCATCTTTATTGTCGCTTTCTGATTCATTGTTTTATATTAGGTTTGGTTTAACGTATAATTACATTTGGTAACCAGAAAATTTTGTAAATTTCAAAATAATGGTAGTTTATAAATTTACTTTTTCTCAAGTGAAATTTTCACCAAGTAGACATAAAATGTCGCATAATTAATTAATCACTTACTACAAATCCAACAATGTCTAAACGTTTTTGCAATGAGTTCCCACTTATCTGGAACTAAATTTACTTACAGTCTAATATATTAACCAAATTTAATTTTTCAATTTGAAAAAAAAAAACGAGGCTAAAATCATTAAATAATAATTTCTTTACAGAAATAAATACAGTTGTGACATATTTTGTTTTCCTTTGAGCTTATAAAGTTTCCAATAAAGTCTCCAAATTAGGGGAAAAAAATTTTTTGTGAGTTCATTAACAGGCGGATGTTTAAATACAGGAAAAAGCAGGTTAGGATTTTTTTTTAATGGATTCTAAGGTTATTTTTTTTACAAACGGCACATAAAAATTGCACAAACTTTCTATACATAAAAACCAAATATCAACCGATGTGATTATTTAAGGGTGATGACAATAATCGTATTTAATTTATATTTTAAGTTTTTAAGAACAGTCAAAAATGTTATTTTCATATTTTTCAATTATTGTTAACTTTAATTTTCTCCCACAATTTGGAATAATTATTTAGGTCATTACCGACAAAAAAGAACTCGGTTGTCAATATTGAAAAATTGTGTTTTTTTTTTTGTAAATCGTATTTTTTGAAAAATGGCGATGAATGCATTTGTTTCTCCTTAGATGCTTCTAAATTGCAATTTTGAGTTTTTAGTCTTATTTGGTACATTTTGAGTTTGATTTATGTGAGAAAGGTTTTTATGGTTTTTTTTTATCTTGCCAATTATTTCTTTATTGCTATTTTATTTTCACGAACTTCTTTTCTTTATAGTGCGAGGAATTGTTAAGTATTTAGACACGCTGATTTAATCCACATTCCATAATAAATTTACTGAAATCGGTGGAGACAATTTTGAGTAAAATCTTTTAAAACAACTTTAAAGGTTTTTTTTTCACTTATCAAGTATATACGAAATGTAGGGTAAGTTTTGGCAATCGCAAATAAATTTGACCTCTTTTTTGGAAGAAACAGAAAAAGTAAATTTTGACATACCGTCTGTCCGTCGTCGTGAAGGCCAGGAAATTTTATATAAATGACAATAGTGTGTTCATATGAAAATTAGGCGGCCATTGAAAACAGTTATTTGATCATATCTCGTGTGTTATTCAACCTTACATCACGCTAAAGTTATAGAAAAATTTACAGATTTCAATTCCATATCAAATCGTACCAAAAATGTGATTTGCAAACTCGACCTGTCAAGAAAATGTGATATTTGTATGGTTACAAGATCCAGCAGGGAACCAACAAGATCATAGCGAGAGGAGGTTCCTTCACAAATGACAGCTACGAGGCCCGCCAGGTCTGTGACACTGACATGAATGAAGCGAATAGATATTTTTTAATATATACATGATCGTTAGGATGTAGCTGACTTCAATATAGTAGTGATATACACAATTACGAGGTTTAGACTCCTTGATTTACCAAACCCTAAGAAAACAACTTAGGGACATGTAAAAGATCTCCTTGTATTGTATTGCACGATCGGGCTGGGCAAGTAGCATGATGGCGACCATGAACTCCTTTCTTTATTTTAGTCTCCCCCTCTGCTCTTCTCTTATTCTCTCTTTGTCTGCGTCGTTCTTCTCGCTTACTTCCTTCATCCCTCTGTCGCTCACCCTCTCCGTATTAATCTCTCACAATTAATTACCGCTCCATCTCTTTAGTTATATTTTCAAATATCCCTACTCTTCCGAGCCTAATCCAGGCGTACAAAACATGTTTTTGAAGCTTGATGAGATTGCGGACATGCGATCGATTCAGTGCGACATGCGTTTGTTTCTACAGCGCATGCGTAAACACTCAATGCGTGCGCATTTCGAAGGACGATACCATTGGGTTTAGTCTTTTATATTTTTGTTTACTTGTTGCATAACATTCATAATTTATGAGATCAGGAGAACCTTCCATTCTCATATTTCAATAAATCTTCAAACAATTGATAAATAATTCAGTCGGATAAAAGGGTAAATTTATCGTTGAATCGTTACTGTCTTCAATTAATGCATCTGAACGTTTTTAACCAAGCTCTTTTATCGATTTTTATTAAAACATATTCGTGGATGACCTACAAAGAACCATTCATATTCAGGATGAGTGGAAAATGTATATTCAAACAAAATTATTCTACCTGGAATACGTGAATTTAGTAGTGTATGCAATTTATTTTTTCTAAAAGGAAATATAATTTTTAAATACATGAAATATTGAATTTAAATTTGACATACCCAGCTTGTTTATATAAACCAGGCTACTAAAAACGAATACTTTATTATGTATATTTTCAAAAACTATTTGCAAAAACGGTAAATATCTAGTGTACGTCCCGTTGCGATTTAATATTGAAATTTAATGAAATTAATTGTGCTGTACACACCTCATTTTAAAACAATTGGGTTATCCTTTAGGTGGGAAGACCCATATCAAGTATAAAAATCCAATATTTCTATCTAAAATAAGTAATTTAAAAGTACGCAATCTTAGACTTATGAGGTTATGGCATCTGTGTACATTAATTCCTATGGCAACGATGGTGAATATATTGAGTGTCTCATCGCTCAATGTTTATGTTCATCTGCACAAATAGGTCTGGTTAGGTAATTATAGTTACCACACCAGACATTTAGTTCCTTTACTAGGTCTGCCGAGACCTAGTTCACATGATTCTGAATACATACATCGTAGTAATATTTACCTCTTAGAAGACAAAGACGGTTAATGTGCATATATCTATAGTTATATTCTAATTAACTTAACACAATTCTATATAACACAATTAATTATAAACTCACCAATTCTTAACTTATGAAACCTTGACACATAGGCTCATTGTGTGTTTTGAACATCGAATACAAACTTGTAAATTGTTTATTTTTGACAGAAATATTGGATTTTGATACTTGAAAAAGGTCCTTCCAGTTAACGGATGATCCAATTGTTTCAAAAACATGTATGTAAAACACGGTTTCATTAAATTTCAATATTAAATCGCAACGGAGCGTACACTAGACATTAAAAGTTTTTGCAAATAGTTTTGCAAATGTAGACAGTTGTCTACAATACTTACGATTAGGTTAGAAGCAACATTTTCTTTAAATTATATTTTCAGTTTTTTTGTCAATAACTCAACTAACCTTTGACTTGCAGGAAAAATTTGAAACTCATTTTATTAGTAATTAAAAGAGGAAACTTTTTTGTCTCTTGTAGGTTTTTTTGTAAAATTAATGTTTTTCGAGATATTCATCATTAAAAGCTTTCAACGGCCACTATTTTGAAAATAATACAAATACATTCCTCATTTTTTGCACAATTGTAAATCAACACATAAAGAATGCCAATTCTGAACTCAATATCATATGTACTGAAAAATCTATAATGATTTTCGTAAAAAAAAAAAAAAAAAAATAGTGGATTATCTGAAAGAATCAGTTTCGGATACATATTCATATGAACGTTTTTATTTATTTTTAGAAACACCCTGTATATAAATTTTAACATAGATTTGTAGAATCATAAACTCAAAATTGTTACAAGTATTATAAAACATTTTCTAGTTTCTATTTTTCTTTTCTTGTTATTTTGGAAGTTTCATGAGTTTGCCCATATATCTGTTTAATAAATATACAGTAATTAATAGGAGATAGTCCTTTCGAATTATAGTGGATTTGTGTGTGGCAATCTCGAGGTAACCTAGCTGGATGTACCTTTCTTCATGTACTATTGCGTTAGATCCCTTTCTAACATATTTCTTCTCAAGTCTCTCTTGACCAACTCTTGTTCTCTTCTGACCCTGACTATATTCGAGAACAATATGACTCTATTTCATGCTTTCAACATTCTTATGAATTCTTAACCATAAGGTCAATTTAAATTTCACTTTTCCTAAAATCTGTTTTCCCCCCATTAAAATGTCATTTTGGAAAAAGTTAAATATTTAAATTCTGATTGCACCACCGTTTTTAAAACCAGTTTACAAACATTTATCACATGATTACTTAGAAAATTTCAATCCAATATGACGGATTAAAAATGGCGGACGAAAACGGTTCACCTATCAAAATATACTGTTTGGGAATGGAAACAAATATTCAAATTATAAGGTTTTATCGTAACGATTTTTCTTATAATTAATTCCAGACTTTTGTCTCACCCTATATAAAATAGTTACACATGAATATCTTAGTTTGGAGAATAATCAGCTGTTTTTAATTAACTAGTTTAGAGTGAAATTAAAATTTGCATTCTCTTGTTCGTAATAACATTAATTTATGAATCAACAATTTGTTAATTGAGAAACAAATATATTTTAGAGTGAGACAGAAGAGGAGGGGGAGAAACGCTGAAGAAGAATGGACAGAGAAGATAGGAGAATGATAGAATGAGCGCAGGAGTTGATGAGAGAGGGAGAGATTAGAGGGTGGGGGGAGATGACAGAGAGAGGAAATAACAAAATATGTAAACCAATTCAACAAAACAAAATCCATGAACAGTAATTTGGATGACTAAGCTACTTTTTATTGTAATTATGTTTTCTTAATTTGACGATATTTCGGTTAAATTTTGTTTAGCTATTCAAAATTTGTGTATAATTAAATGTAGATTTTAAAACTGTAATAATCCATTACAGGACTTGCAGGAGACGTTATTCCAGAAATATTATTTTAAAGACCACTATTTTTTTATCAACGAGTCCACATGTGAAATTTGAAGGAAATTTTATTTAAAAAATACGTTAAATAGAACAATTATAAAACAATATTATAATAAAGGAGAACTGTGCATCAATTCCATTCAAATACAGTTAAATAGTATTGCAGTAAATTTGTGTGTAAACAGAGGCAATTTTGAACGGCCGTTCTTTTAAATTATAAGTTTTTATCTAAATGTAAATTATCTATTTGTAAATCAATTATGTATCTAAAACATTAGTACAGATACTTTTGAGACAACCTGTATATACATATTAAATAGAATAACATTTCGTACCCTTGTATTTAAAAGCAAAACACCTCCCGTCAGAAAAGAACAAGAGTTGGTTAAGAGAGATCTGATATAATTCAAGACTTAAAAAAGTGTAGATACAGATGGGGTCTTTCGGGATTATAAAGACTCATTAAAATATGCTTCTGAGAGTTAAACACAATACGGCTGTATAATCTGAGCGAAAAGAGTATTTTTATGAGATTTATGTATTATTATTTTAAACCATAATTTTTAAAAAAAATTCTATATAAAGCCATATGAATATTGTTGAATACAGCTTTTAAAGCTTTATAAAACGATCTATTCCACGGTCTTATTCAACGAATAGAGACGAAAATATCGAATAAAAACAACTAAAAGTCCGCCGTTTTGAAACTTACCAACTTATTTTTATAAAACTTGCACATTATACCCCTATATAAATATTAAATAAATTGTATAAATCTTATGTCAATCGGATGACTCGTTCTTTGGTTTTCGTCTTTTCAGAAAATGGCAGTTTTTACGTTTTTTCGTTAAAACGAATTTGATTGAAAAAAAAATTGAAATAAACTACTCTAAATTAATTTTTTAATTGAACTCAAAATATCATTTAGTTTTTCAGTAATAATATACCATTAATAAGTATGGTATGGCTTATAGTATTATACCACACGTAATATTAAATATGCACAATATCATTTAGTTATTGAAATTTTTTAACTTAATAGAGTTACATAAAATATACATTTAAATCCTTAAATCGATGTCAACAAAAATCTAACTATTCTCTCTAAAAACTTTTAAATTTTCAATGAATCGGTTTGTCCAGTTTGAGTTAAAACGCGAACAAAAATTTCACAGACATAGTGAAAGACATTTTTGTTATTATTCATTAAATTTTGTATTTTTTGGCCATAATTTCGAGGCATTTCTTCGTTCATTGATAAATTCAAAATATATTGGTAGCTAAATATAAAAAATTAAAATTGCGATTTTTTACGAACACTGCTTATACGATTTTGATAAAATTTTGTTACAATATAACCTCCAAAACTTAAAGACAATTCTTTATCAGTACATAAAATAAAACAATCTGTCAAATTCTTTTGTGAAAATTTGATGAAAAAAATAACCCAAACTAGTGTACAAAATTTAGAAATAATTGAAATAAAACTAAAATGAAAAACTCAATTATAATCATATTTACTGTTAGAATGAGTTTATGGCACAATCGAAACCCTTAGACCCTATATAAATTTTTAAAAAGTTGTTTAAAGTTTATAAGTCCTTCTATATCAATTCATTTCGCATAAGAAATACAAATAAATAATATTGAACAAAATTATTTTTCTGTCTTAAGTAAATATTTAGTTTTATAATTTTTTTTTTTAATTGTTTTTGTAGTGCCAAATTTGTGTAATGGATTTTTTTTTTAAATCCATTTAAATCCAAAACTATAAAATTACATACAAACTTTTCATTTTCCAAAATCAATTTATTTAAAGTATTTAAAATTATATAATTAAAATTTCTAACAAATTTACATAACTACCACTACAAAATACACTACTCACTATTTTCTTTTGCAATGTTGCTACACCTTGTTACGTAGTACACAATACACTTAGCGCAATCCACACTAAAAGTGTTGCTTCAGCTCACTATCCTAACTCTTATATAGGTTTATTCCCACTACTAGCCTCCTACGCGTTTATCAATGGAACTCAATTCAAGCGGGGTTCAAGCTTTCTGATTGGCCGACGAATACAACATCTCTATTCTGATTGGTCTATAGTCATCATTCGAAGGGAAGGCGGTCAGGTACGACGTCAAGTCTGTTCATAATTTGCGATTGTGTAATGATAATGATTGGGGTTGAAGTGGGGGGGGAGGTTCAAAAATCAAAACCATTAATTAATTTACAATGAATTGTAATTTGTATAATTAATGATGTTTTGGCGATAATACATGTGTTGATAGGCAAGTGAAATTAATTTTCTGTTTATCAGCTTGTTTGTTGTCTTCGCCCTTGATTATGCAGACAGCCAAGTTGCATAAAATGAGAAATTTAAGAACCTAGAAAAGATGTAACTATTGTAAATATTTATTATTTCCCACGTATAGGGTAATATTTAATATTAAGTGATACGTTAAAAAAACAATGTCGGAATTATTTACGAAATCATCCTTTTACAGGATCCCTAGGTTTAAAACGTTGACCCTATATTATCAGTTTTGGTATGTTGATAAAGTTTTCCCATTATCAAAATATTTTTCCCGATAACTTAAAATTGGGCTGTAGCTGTTATAAGAATAAAAGTCAATTTACCTTTATCATTTTTAATTAAATTTCATTTAAACATATCTTCCAAAATCCTAAAATGAAAACTAATGGTCAATATCTCTCCAAATTTCATAGTATGTTTCATTTATAAATAAGCAAACCATTTTGTTTTATACTTTGTAAGTTTTATATGTTTTATTTTATTTATTATAATTGTATTTATAAATAACTAGATAATTTTAATTAAATTTTTTTTTTTTATTGTAAATGTATTTATAAATAAGTAAATATTTTTTAATTATTATGTTTATTTCAATTTGTGTTTATAAATAAGTAAACTATTTTTTTATTTTATATTTCGTAATTATGTTTTATTTGATTTTTAAACCCCTAATTGTATTTATAAATAACTAGATAATTTTAATTAAATATTTTGTATTTTTTTTTATATGGTAAATGTATTTATAAATAAGTAAATATTTTTTAATTATTATGTTTATTTCAATTTGTGTTTATAAATAAGTAAACTATTTTTATTTTATATTTCTTAATTATGTTTTATTTTATTTTTTAAAACCCTAATTGTATTTATAAATAAGTACATGATTTTTATTTTATATTTTGTAATAATTGTACGTATTATTTGAACTTTTTAATTTTATTTATAAATAAGTAGTCAACATTTATTTATATTTTGCAATTATTGTTGTTTTATTTGAATTTTTGTAATTATATTTGTTAAAAAAATAGGCAATTTTTATTTTACATTTTGTAATTATCGTGTATTTTATTTGATTTCTGCAATTATATTTTATAGAAATACGTAAAACATTTGTATTTCATATTTTGTAATTATTATGTGATATATATATATTTTTTAAATTGTATTTATAAATGAGTAGATAATATTTATTTTATATTTTGCAATTAATATATGTGTATTATTTGGGTGAAATCGTTTTTATAAATAAGTAAACCTTTTTTATTTTGTAATTTTATGTATTATTTGATTTTTTTTATTGTATGTATATAACAATAGAAAATTTTTATTTATATTTTGTAATTAATATATGTTTTATTAAATTTTTTGTAGTCTTTTTTTAAAAAATACGTAAACAATTTTTATTTTTATTTGTATTTGTAAATATGTAGACAATTTTTATTTTATATTTTGTAATTACTATGTTTTATTTAATATTTTGTATCGTATCTATAAATAAGTAAACAATTTTAATTTTATGTTTTGTAATTATTAGATGTTTTATTTCAATTGTATATATAAATAGTTAAACAATTTTTATTTTATATTTTATAAATTTTATGTTTTATTCAATTGTTTGTATTTTATTTATAAACCAGTAGACATTTTTCTCTTAAATTTTGTATTTATTACGTTTAATTCGATTTTGGAAAAGCTAATTGTATTTATAAATAAATAGACAATTTTTATTTTTTTTTTTTTCAAGTTTTATGTAATTTATTTTATTTTTGTAATCGTAATTATATATAAGTATATAATGTTTTATATTATATTTCTTTATTATTATTTGTTTTGTTTTGTTTTTTGTAAATGTAATAATAAGTAAGTATACTTTTTAATATTATATTTTGTAATCATTATATGTGTTCATTTGATCTTTTGTAATTTTTTTTTTTTTTTTTTTTTTTTTAAACTGTAGACCATTTTTATTTCATATTGTGTAATCATTCTATGTTTTATTTGATTATATCGATTGGTATTTATAAACAAGTAGAGAAGTTTTATTTAACATTTTGTAATTATTATAATAATATGTTTTATTTAGTCTTTATATGTATATTGTTTTAATATTTTTTATATCTATATTGTAATTGTCGAGGTTAAGTGGGAGGGAAAATTCTGCGATTGTAAATTCGCCTTATAAAATGAACATTGATTATATTTTCAATTCCTATTCGGGGTTATCAGTCAAACACTTATATTTCAAACTCAGATTTGTTCAAATCTTGGGGAAATGTGAAGATTGTTGGGTCAAAACTAGTATTTAAAACAGTTTCTATCCATAGATGTCTGTTTTAGGCATGTACTTTTTTTAATTCTTTTTTTTTTAATGTCTGCAGTCTTCCTTATTTAGCAGCATAATTTTAAATAAAATCTCATTTCGTTCATATGGGCAGTCTCCGTACAAACGTTTTAAGTCGATAATCAAATGGATAAAAGTTTCACAACATATTGCATGAACTTTCAAACACACCCAATACACTAAACCAAATACCAACTACTTTAAAAGAGAGAGAGAGAAGCTGCGCTACAAGACCAAAACTAAATTTTCTTAAACATAACTTATGATTTGAATAAAATTAACTAATCATTAATTAAAACTAAGGCCTAAGGACACAAAATCATTGATTACGAAAAATTAATAAATAAAAGAAATAGAACAAAATGATAGTCTCCACTTAGATGTGCTATAGAGAAAGTTATGTAATAAGTCCAAAATTGAGTAGAGTTTTTGCTGGGACTCTATATTGAGGTCCCTTCTGTCAATAGACGTAGTTTTTGGATTGATATCAGCCTTCATCTGTTCTGTGCTAAACGAGAACAAACTTTGAGAAAATTTTTACTTGGGCATTTTTTCCATATCTGTAAGCTTCGTTTTCCTTTTTTAATAACTTAAAATTTAAAGGCATTAAATACCTGCTATAAAACCAAAACATGAAGTTACGATTTTCTCAAAATCAACTTTAAATATTTCGATCAAAGTCGGTTAAAATAAAACCTCTAAAGATCCAAACACAATCATCTCCATCTTCATCAAAAAGCCAATTTAAAAGTTGTTACAAAGGAAAAATAAACCATGATTACTGTCGTACAAGTTTGTATATTTTAAAATCGGATAAAACGATAAGATCAACCTAAAACGTTATGATTCAAAACAAAAAACCAATGTGCTAAACCGAAAGAAAATGAAATTTCAATTCATGAAATACACTCTAATTACAGAATTTTTGGGAAATGGAACTCAAATGTATTTCACGAAAATTTGATAAAAAACTATAACTCCGTTTGGGCTGTAAAGTAAATAGACGGACAGACTATGACAGAAAACAAATGGAATAAGGACATCAATCCAAAAAAACAATTTTGTATTTTAAGACAAAATTAATACAGATTTTTATATATACCAGATTACTTTCTGTTTACAACGTAGTTTTGTTATAAACAAAACAAATGATGCTAGACGTTGTATAGGCAATCTATGTACACTGTGTATCCGTATTGCATAACCTACCCCGTGTGTTCGATTTCGCTCTTCATCACTAACACTAGATCTGCCAGTTAAATTTCTTTCGTTAAATCTGTAACCATATTTTCATAAAATCGCCATATTTTGGACAAAAATTAAAACTAGTGTTGTAAATACTTTTAGTAAGTGTAACCTGCGTAACAACTTGGTATGAAAATAAAATTTAATGAACTTGTACAAATTCTTACTCACCCGGTGAGAAATGGCGAACAGTACCGATTTGTTTAGGTTCTTAGGAAAAACACTTCAGACAAATTTAATCAAAACCGCTATAGCTGACTTTGAGAAAATCGTAATTTTTTTTCTTGTGACAATTTCTACCCCTAAAATTTTGAGATAACGAATAAATAAAAAAATAATGTACTAAATTTGGTTAAAATCGGTTCAAGCGGTTTTTATTGTAGAACACTACACAGGCTACATACGTCAGATTAAATTCCAAAAAGCAATTTTTTTTAATCGGATTTCAATTAGACAAATACTTTTTGATACATTATGATGAATCACCAAATGAGTTTAAACAGAATTTTGGGTTCATCTCGTAACTTTTTCACTTTTTCATTAGGAAAACCTGATTACAATTTTCTGAAAATCTACCATAACAATTTATGATGAATCACAATTAATTAATTGTGTACAATACAAATACACGACGTTTCCATGACTACGTCATCCTCAGTTGCTACATACACACAAACCTTACTGACGCAAACTCAATACAATCATAATCAAAGTTTACTAATGCGTAACCTAAAAAACCCAAACAAAACATTTTGGTTGTCATCTATCCAACAATTTGTGTTTGTGAGTTATAGATACAAATCCCAAAATCTGTCAGATGTTCTTAAATTATTGAAATGATCGAATAAAATCAAATGACTAGTTTGTAAAATCAAAATTTTAAAATATTATGTTTTAGATTAAATTAGTAAAAAACACAAATGAACTTGACAGGCATCATGAAATCTTAGTTTTAATCTACCATTTACTCAGAGGACGTGCAATTGCATAAGTTTGCACTATTAAAATATATATTGTTTCAAAGATGGCCTCCGCGGTTAATTTTCAATTTTATAACTGACAACTACCGAAGCAACATTTTTGATAACAAAAAAAAACTCGAACACAAGATCTCACAAAAATTACGTTTATTTATAAAAACGCGTTTCAACTACAAAGTCGCCATCCCCAGTGATACATGAGCTACCATAACAAAACTATAACTGTTTAATTTTGAAATAAAATGGTTATATTCCAAACAAGCTAATTTAGAACTTCAAGTGGTTATAGTTTTTTTTATTGTAGCTCGTGTATCACTAAGGATGGCGACTTTGTCGTTGAAACGCGTTTGATTAAATAAACGTAATTTATGTGAGATCTTGTGTTCGAGTTTTTTTTATCTCACAAGCCAAGCTCAATATTTATTTATAAACATTTTTGATGATGATTTTAATTTAGTTTTGAGGATGGGTGATTGATAAAGTTTGTTCAATGTTTTTGTACCACTTGTTACTTAACATTTCTGTAAATAACAGCAATATATTTATACAAATTGATACACCTTCCCAACAAGCAATACAAGCATCTTCTTTAACAAGCGATACACTCTTCAAAGTACTTCTTATTATATAAAATATATTTTTGTAGAATAGATTAATGTAAATCTAAATTCGTATCAATTCCAGACACGTGTGCACAACAATATTTCCTTAGACCAATCACAGCTTGTCTAGCCGCATCACATACTTTTGTAAGGACTCCAATATTTCCCAACCCATGCAATATCTTGCGGTCTCTACAGCTTTCATATATTATTAGATACGTCTACTGCATTTTCATTTATTGTTTGACAATCGCTGCGGCCATTATATCGTCTGGTTAGGTTGCCAAATGTGAGGCCAACAAACCCTAAATGTATTACAGCCCGAGGTCAATACGTTATTGGAGTATAGAGAGTGCCTCCAGGATGACGTTAAAGAGAGTTTCTGGTTTATTTCTAAATTACCCCCCCCCCCACTTTACTCTTAAGAGGTATTTTGAGATTAAGATAATCGCAGGATAAAGATTAATCAGCATTGTACAAAGTTGTAGAGTATTTAAAATAATATTTTTTCGTTTGAATCCTTTCTAAGGTCAAACAGCGTTGGAGAAAATTTGTCAAACCCCAAAACCAAACAAAACTATTTTATCGCCAAAAATTTAAAATATGAACATTTACGCGAACTAAAAAATACCGGGTTATTATAAAGTCTGAACTGATTATAAGGTGTGTTAAAATAAAAATTACCAAGGCTAAAAAATATAATTTCACACAAAAGTATAACAAAAGAGTTTTTATTTACAAAACGTACAAGTTCAGTACACTTCCACGTGTACGCCATTAGTGGTTCGGAGAATATCTACCCGATATGTGCCCACGTCTTGATCAACATCTCTTTTGTGGTTGTTGATACATCGTTGTGTACATATGAGGAACAGGTGTAGCATACACAATGTCTTTTATATAACCCCACACAAAATCCAGAAGTGTGGTATCCGGAGAGTGGGGAAACTAAGCCGTTGGCCCATTTGACTAATCCATAGAGTGGGGGGAAAGATTCATTAAGAAAATCTCTCACATACAAAGCCCGGTAGAAAGGTGCCCCCGTTTTGTTGAAACACTTTTCATGGCTGGAAGTCTCTTTACAGTTTAATCAAATCCAGATAGATAATTCCAGTCACTTTTGAATCAACAAAACAAAATAATGGAGTTGTCCATTACACCGCACAATATATTACCTTTTGAACTATTCCTATCCTACTCTAAAACAACCCTTGGATTTTCATTGCTCCGAAGACGTTGAGCCTATTTACTACACTAGATATGTGAGTAGTAGCCTAGTCTGCAAAAAACACACTTTAAGACTTTAAGGCAAGTCGATGCTGCTTAACATCACAACAGCAAAGGCACCACGGCGCGGGTAATTATTTTGCTTCAAAGTCTGCACAACTAAGTTTGTTGGGATATAACTTGAATTTTTTATGCAAGATCTTATGTACAGTACTACAAGGAATTCCAATTACACTTTAAGCTCGTGAATTGATTTATGAGGACTACGCCCTCACGGCATCAACTGCTTCTGTAACACTAGGCCTACACTTCCAGTTGCCTTCAAATTGATGAAGCATCGTTTAAGGGTATTGATACTTAGTGATTGTCTTCCATTTGCCTTCTAAAATGTTTTTGCACTTGTATCGTAGCTATTTACACTATTTTGACAAAGTTTTAATTGTTGCTATGGCAACATAACAAACGATGGTAATTATCATTACCAACTTATACAAATAAAATTAATAAACACGATACATATTTGTACTTACTGTATCTACTTATAAAAAGGCTTTGAAATCAGCCGTTAATAAGCTTCGGGTGTGGATTAATTAAAATAAAGTTTCTATGAACATGTGCTCGAAACTGCTTACTTTTCAGAGAATCTGCCATTTTATATTTTTACAAAACATTATAGCTTTTGAAGTAGATAAGATATTTAATTTTGATTTAGCGTACACATTTTGTATGTAATGTTTTACAAGTGTGCAAATAATAAAGACTGTATTTGTATTATTTTCAAAAAATGACGAATGTCTCGAGAGACTAGACAATTTCTCCTCTTTTCACTACATATAAAAAGAGTTTTTTTTTCTTTCTGTAAGTCAAAACATAATCTAGTTATTGACAAAAAACTGAAAACATAATTTCTTGTTAGTTGTCTACAACACCTAAGATAAGTCTAAGCAACTTTTTTATTATTATCTTTTTAAATTCTGATAGTTAAACAAAAAACTTGCTTCTAAGTTTAACTGTATATCCGCATCTCAAAAGGTGAATCCTCCTTTGGGGAGATTTGACAGTTCGAAATATGCAAAGAGTTTCTGTCCTGCAAAGAAAAAACTATAAGCCTTATTAGCAGGTCTCAAAAAAACTGAGTCATGTAAGGGTTGTGTTTAAAGAGTTTGGAGCTCTTAAACTCCCTCCCGAGTATACATGTACTTGAAGTGACACTCTATTACAAGTTCAAATGTGAGCATATCCAAAATAAAAATATACATAAGGTGTAGCACCAGACAAGCTAGTAATTGTCGTGCTGCACAGCACAGATTGAATTCATACAACAAACTTCAGTCCCATGATGGTGCTAGACTGATAAGCTTCCACAGAGTATTGATAACCATCAGGATTTTTTGTATTTAAAAACAGCCTTAGACAACTACTATTGTCTAGATCCTTTTACCCTGTGGAGGAGTTTGTGTACTGTATGCCAGGCCCTTGAGATAATAGATGTATTCTCTTTTTCTCCTTTGTATAAAAATTTATATATATGTTTATACTTAAATGTGTCTGTATTATGTATGTTAATATTAATTTACTTTAGCCGATCATTATTTGTTGTTTTTTAGGTTAATTGATTATTGGAATTATCTATGAAATATTGTTTTGTGTTTTGTATTTTGTCTAGTGTGTGTTGACTGACTATTGAACAGTTTTTGTTGTAATGTTTGTGTAATATTTTAAATTGACTAATACTATGCATTTGTTTTTGTCTACGGCCATAAAAATAAATAAATTATAGTAAACGTAGAGTTCATAAAATTTGTACTAAATCGGTTGATTTGATTTTGAGAAATTACGATTTTTTTTTAAACGGTAATGATCAGTATTTTTTACTGATAACTCATGAAGATGAATTTTTTAAGAGTTGGCGACTAATTCTCTAGGACATTTTGTGTTTTATTACTACCCCCTCTCCCCTTCCAACAATTTGATCTATCAAACAAATGGAGGAAAAAGTGCCTAGATAAGGCCAAAATATGCTCACATTCCAAATGTGTTTAAAATCTTTCCACACGTTTAAACTGTAGAGCACTGAGCAGACGACAGACAGACAGAAACACCCCCATTCCACTTTTCATACATCTTTTTTTGACCCACCAAAATACTTTATACTACGTATGTAATCAAATACAAATTGAATACGATATTATATCTACGCTTATAAACAATCAAACTTGCTCAATATTTGTAGATTCATTCCAACACTCCCTTGTTTGTGATATATGACACAACCCAGTCCCATTCAAGCCTAGGGTTGATGATGACGTCAGAACTAGTGGGCTATACGTAGGCGTCCAACAATCGATATCAAGAGTCGACAATGTTCCCAGCTCCAAACTATTGATCACAGCCCTACCCCTATCTTAACATGTATTTCCGGGGTATTGCAACTGGTGTTTCAACCCCCCCCCCCCTTCCTGACGGTATTTCAACCACCTACTCACACCCTCGGTGTGTTCAAGGCCAAAAGATTCCATTCATAAAATGTACTGTTCTTACAGTGTGAAATTTCGTTTATTTATTTTAAGTGAATTTATGTATTTTAGAAAATTTATAATATAGAAAACTAACTATTGTACCCCCGCGGAAACTCCCAAACGGCCATGAAATGTGCAACGATCAAATACGTTAAAATTATCAACTAATTTTGGTTTACGGATAATACTCTGAGAGTCTTAATTTCAATCCTATGTGCGTGGCTTCTAAAATTTTAAAAATTCAGTCAATCTTCAAGTTGCATAAAACCATTTCACTTACCCAGCAAAGGGTAGGTTTGATAATCGTATAAAACTTCGACATCTATTTTACACTGATCTTCATGTCTTGTGACCCCATGTTTCGTGTCGATGTGAGTTTGTAGGTTAGGTTAGGGCTAGGTTAGGTTTGGTTAGGTTAGGTTAGGTTAGGTTAGGTTAGGTTAGGTTAGGTTAGGTTAGGTTAGGTTAGGTTAGATTAAGTTATGACGTCATCGTTGTCGACAGTACGTAAACACAAAGCGGCCACAAAAATTAAAATAGGAACATAAAATTTGGTGGGGAACTATAGTGTGCTCATATTGAATTGAAAATCTCAAAATGGCGGCCATTTTAAACAGTTTATTATTCATATCTAGTGTGTTATTCAAATTTTAACACACTAAATTCGCTGAAAACTTGTGTGTATCAATTCTGCATGTAATGGTATCAACACCACCTCCACCATGACAAAAAGTAAATGTAAAACATTTTAATTCAAACCCTGACTTTAAAAAAAAGTGATACTCCTATAGTTACAGAATACGTCAGTTCCTGCACATATATACAACTTCGAAGCTTCCAGGGCCGAGACACTGGCGCGAACGAAGCGAATGGAAACTTTTTATTAAATACATATCTACTAGGCCCTAATAATTATACAATCAATTATGATAGACACAATTACGGCTTCAGAAAACCTGTATAAATGTTTTAAATAAACTTTCCATACCTTTGATCTACCAATTCTAGTTATCATACAACCCCCAAGAGACCACATTTTTAGCATTACATGTAGAGAATAAGCTAGTATACATTGTACTATGGGGCTGGGTACTTCAATAAAATGTAAAGCGTTAATAAAATTTGTGAAAAACGTACTCAATATTTGAGAAATAATAGCAGTCGATAATTTCAGACAAATTTGTAAGCTATATATTATTTGACTATTAGTTGAATATGGATATATTAAATAATATTTCAAGTGAAAAATATACGATCTAGACTGGGAATTGAACTCAGGTACTTTGGTTTAACGTGGCAACACTCTACCAACTGAGCTATCCTTTGTCGCTTCCCAGCATATCTTCTCACTTCACTGTACTTTTTGCTGTAATTTTCAAGTTATTAAAATAATTACACCGTTAGAAACGATATGAAATTAATATTTTACTCAACTTGCAGCCCTTACATGTGTATTTATTGATTTGAACTCTTATACGTTTTTTTCAACTAGTATTGTTAATTCAATAATATTTCAACGACCTTGACTAGAAATTAACCCAGGACCTTTGGCTTTACGCGCCAATGTTCCACCAACAGAGCGATCCTAGTCGCTTCCCAGCATAGAGCGTACACTTCTCACTTCACTGTACTTTTTGCTGTAATTTTCAAGTTATTAAATTAATTACACCGTTAGAAACGATATTGAAATTAATATTTTACCCAACTTGCAGCCCTTAGTATTCATTGATTTTAACTCTTATACTTTTTTTTCAGCTAGTATTGTTAATACAATAATATTTCAACGACCTAGACTGGGAATTAAACCCAAGACCTTTGGCTTTAAGCGCCAATGCTCTAACAACTGCGCTATCCTAATCGCTTCACAGCACAGGGGCGTAGACATCTCACTTCACTTTACTTTTTGCTGTAATTTTCAAGTTATTAAATTAATTACACCGTAAGAAACAACATTGAACAACATGTTACTCAACTTGCAGTCCTTTCGTATGTATACATTGTTTGTAAATTTATCCATTTTAACGCTTATAATCAATTTAAGAGTTGGTAAAAACGTATAAGCAAGCGTTAAATTTAATAAATTTAAATTTGGCGGTTTTAAAAACCATTGGACAAGTTTGTTAACCGTCAAAATGTTCGGTATATTTGAAAATGGCAGTTAATTTCAAACTTTTTAAATCGTTTTACGAAGATAATTCTTAATGATTACGTTAATATCTCAGTCTGTACAGTTTTAAAGTTTGCATCTAATGATGTGTCGTAGGATGAAAAATAAGAGAATTAAAAATCAAATGAAATTTGTTAAAAACATAACCTCCAATTTGATGATCAACAATAATAATCATCAATTTGTACCCATATTTCGCAAGTAAACTGTGTAACGATATCATGATCCCAATTAAATTAAACTAAATAAAAAACATCAATCATGGAATCTAAAAATAAATTAATTAAAAATAACTTGAATAAAATAATAAATATAGAACCATGTTAAACAAATGAAGAGAAACGGCAGATGCCGCCTGCAATAAAAAATGTACGTGCTAGGTTACAATAGCACTAGGATTTCAAGAACCTTGAAGCCAACACGTGTACAATAACGGAATTCTTGGGGTAGCAGAGTTTTTACTAAAAAAAAAAGAGAAATCAAGGGAAAGCAGCATCATAACGGTATTTAGAAAAACACAAAAACGCAAGGTGAAAGTAGGTCGGCCAATCGGAGACGTTTCAAACTTAAAAAACACAACGGCAAAATTCAAAAACAACCAGTAGGAATCGCGAAAGTTCATATGCAGAGAAAGTTGGTAAAAATCCACAAATCAGCGAACAGGGCGCGAAAACCAGTGTTTTAGAGAAGGAGTGTTAGAAAATAGTTTGTTGAAAAGGGAGTCTTACCAGGGTCGCCGAGACGTAAGGTCGTGTACACAGCTAGAGTGCGCTGTGTACAAAAGAATAGTTTTTTAACAGCGAAATAAGGGACTAGAAGTCTCTTTATATTGAAAAGTTTTTGATAAGTTTAAAGTAAAGTAGAATCGAAGTAAAGGAAGTTTAAATTAGAATAGGAAGTTAGATTTGGAGTTTGTGGAGTTTCTTAATAAAAAGACAGATCAGGAAAAGGAGTTTAAATTCACCAGAGGTAAAGGAGACAAGTTATCGTAGAAAAGGCGCTGTAATTTTTGAACGACATCAGGGAAGGAGAGACCTATATTGGAACGATTTCAGAGAAGGAGAGACCTATTGTGGAACGATATCAGGGAAGGAGAGACAGCGTTAATTACCAACGAATAAAGTGTTTAAGCAGTGTGGTGTTTTTTTGTTTAATAAAAAAGTAAATTAAAGTCATGTGTAGTGTATATTGCTAACCGACCGAGCAGAAGGACCAGCAAAATTGATAAGTACAAAACCAATTGTTAATTATTAAATTCACTTAGAATTGATTTCACTTTCAATTGAGCCATTCAAAAAACCCAAGACCCGAGATAAAGAGATTTTGTTGTTTTTAAATTAATTGTAAAAACTGAGCTAGCCGAGATTAATAAAAAGATGATCAATGTTAATAATAAATTAAAGTATTGAATAAAATTTGTAAAGAAATATAATAAATTAAAAGGAACTGATAATTTGAAGATTTTAACAAGAGTTAAAATAAAGTAAATTTTGTAATTTTAAAATTGTCTATGATAAATATATTAATCTTAAGGAATGAATGAAGAGTAAATGGTTTCTTTAGATAAGTAAGTATTAATTTCATGTATATGTTTATTGCTGTAGTAATTTTGTTCTTTTAAAAAATAAAAGAAAGAGTTGTTTATCCAAATAATCGTTGTTTGTCTATGAGTATAATAATTATAGATAGTCCCTTTAGTAGAAGTAGAGCAGTAATAAAATAATTGATAACATCTTAAATGTTATATTTGGCTCACCAACGTGTGACTTTTAGAATAAATTAAATATTAATTAAAAAAGAATAATATAACGACTTTATTGTTATATTTGGCATTCCAACGTGTGGCTTATAATAATTAAAGGTAAAATTAAAATAACTAGCAAAGCAAGAGTAGCTATTGCTATAACTGTGATTATAAGAAATACAGAGTGTTTTAAAATAATAGATACATCTTCGTGAAATGATTCTGGAGGTAAACATAATACACAAAATTCATACCAACATATTTCCAGAAACGTTTTGTTTTCCGTTTGCAGCCATTTTGTATGTTTTTTTTAAATAATCATAAATTTTAAAATCATTAATATTTCAAGTTTAAATTTGGTACATACATTTTTCATGCTACTTTTTACCAGTCTACTACTAACAAGTTTCACCTACTGGGTAAGACCTTTCGTTCTACCAATACAATTTAACATTTCCTACAAGGCCCATGAGACCAACTTTTGGACATTAAGAGGTAGTCACCTTGTTAGGTAAATTGTTACGTTTAATTTCAACTTATAGTCTTTTGTTTTTTCTCGAATACTGCAGTGCTCTTTGAGAAAACAGTAAATAATTTAGACAAGCATAGATAAAAAAAACTGTATAGAGGTAATATAATTAAAAGCTTTTAACGGAATTCTTATGAAAACATCGACAAACCGTTCTATGAATTCTCCCACCCGTAGGAGTTGAGTGGGCGATACAAAAGCATAGTGGATTAGTGTAATGCTTTTCTGAATAATAAAATAAGTGATTCAATTTTGTGTAAAGTCTGGTTCATTAAAAATAGTAGCTTTAAAAAAATTGGTGCAAAAATATTGCACTAACTTTGTCACACGCTTATACAGAATCTGAATATTACCCAAACAAAATTCATCTGCAAATCTGACGAATTATCTATGTCTTTAAATAAAGACTAAGCTTGTCGCTGCGCCATAAACGAATCTGGGATAACTGTATTTGGGATAAATATACAGTGTACATCGTCACGTGATTTTGCTGTGAAAAATTATGAAATCCTTAACTATTTACCATATTTCCAAACAATCAGATCATATTTGATTTCGGAAGATACTTTTCAAATCCCAAAATGTATTTGTTTAGAGCAAATTTCAATATTAAAGTCTGAAATCGACTTAGCGTCTACGTTGCGTAAGTTACGCAATAGGATGACAATGGTGTATGCGAGGTCTAGCCAGGTGGCTATATATAGTGACAGGTAGCTCGCCCAGCCATTGTCTGGCGGTCCGTCCTTACGCGTGCGAGAGCGAAGGGTCTACTAATTCGATACATGCCATCCGAGACTGGCCAGACTATAGTCATCTGGTCAGATCTAATAAAGTAATAAGTGCTTACCGTTGAAAATATGTTTCTTACTTTATTATTCTGGTAGTTCGTTCATTTGGAATATTAAGTCACACATAAAATTGTTGTATTTCTTGATATTCTCCGACATCAAACAACAACAAATCACAATTTGCACCCGCCATTGCCTACTATAATAGATATACGCCTACAACAGAAAAACACTGCGATAACATATTCCCTGAATTCATACGTATTGACGTAGGTACACGGCATAACCTAATAACAGCTAGATTATTTTAATGTGTTATTTGACAGTGATTTGTGACTTGAAAGTTGTCTTCCGAAATCAAAAATGATCTGATTGTTTGAAAATAAGGTAAATAGTTAAGGATTTCATAATTTTTCATAGCAAAACTGCATGACGATGTATATTTACCGTACGGATTTAATTATAATTAAGTTTTAATGACGGCGATATAAGTTAGTTTTTTTAATTATTCATTAACGGTAATTTTCAGCATTTGGAACATATCAAACTAATTTTGGTTCATTAATCTTCATATTTCACGAAAAATAGATGTAGCCGATTTTCACAAATTACTTATTTTATGACAACCCAATAAAATTTAACCTTGAGGTGGTTATATTTTTTCCCTTGCTCTTTAAAGTGTAAAACGTCTCCACCGTAATCGTCATTGGTGACTAACCTAACCTAGCCAAACATAACCTAAACTAAACTAACCTAACCTAACCCTACCTAATCTAACCTTTTGCCCTTGTTGTTTTAAAAGCGAAAAACGTCTCAGTCAACATCGACAATAGGGGTGGAGATATGGATGTCACTGGTCCTTAAGCTTGTAGAAGTTTATTCCACCATTTATTATTATAAATAGAAGTGGGTTTTACCCTCTACACACTTCAGTCTATAAGACTTTGTATACTTCTTAAATCTTCCTAACTAGCTTATCTTTTTTACCCTTGATTAGGGTCAGGATGTTCGTAACTAGATTGCTTGTTGCTTCAAAGTCACATCTGGGTCATAGATCAGTTGTCTTCTACGTCCTAATGCTTCGCATTTTCGAAGTATATATTCTGCAGTTTCTAGGTGCTAATTACACAATCTGCATTTCAAGTTTCCTTGGTGTTAAGATGCTTCTTGAAAGCGCCTTGACCTGATACGAAGCTTAAGATTTAGTTTAGTTTGTGAAGTGACGAATTTAGAGTTTCAGATCTGGCTGGACCAGCAACCCGTAGTTTTCTCGTGGAGTATTTTGTCCATCGTTCCTCAATTCTAAGTTTAGTCATTATTTTAGACTCTCTTTTTCTGCGACTTTAGTTATTCGACATACAGGTTCTTGGCCTATGAAGGATCTTTTGATCCCAGCATTACATTTATAGGATCTGCTTGTATTACATTAAACGATGGGGCTGGGTGAGTACTATGATGGTTGTTTATTTGGGTGAGAGAAAGTTTGTGCTAATTTCTCTCGGCGTTTATTCTACTTACAGCGTATTCGCCGCGTAGAGGTTTATTCCACTGCACCATAATGCAGTACAAAAATCATTAGAACATAATTGTACCTAGTCTGGAAATAAACTAGTACCAACCCCGTAACAATAAATAATTCTGCGACGTTTTAGAGCTATTTCTGGAACAAAACGGCAATGATTAAAGGGTAATTTGTGTTTAAAGAAGAAGAACAACAACTGAGAAAGTCACGTCAAGTCGCGTGCCGTGGGAGTTCCTCCCAGGAAATACGTTTAGTCAATATTTCTATAGTCTGGTCTTTTTTTAATTTAAGTGGTCATAATAATTTTGCAGACAGCTTTTCTTAACCAATATACGAAGCACAGTAGACGAAATCGTCAAAAATTTAGTGCTTTTTTAAACTGATCTTCATCTTTCATGGCCTCAGGAAATTTAAATATTGATTGTCAACAGGTCGTTGTCGCCTGTACGTAAGCACGATAGCGGCCACTAAATTTAAGCTACAAACATGTAATTTTGTATAGAAGACTATAGTGTGATAATATAGAACTCTTTAAATTCAGAATGGAAAATGTCAAAATGACGACCACTTCAAACAGTTTTGTTCCTAATCTCGTGTAATAAAATCTGGATATTAATTTTTTTTGCATTTTGCTACCAAGTTACTATTATATATTAAACTTCGTCTTGCGACTTCTTGTCGTTATCATTTATGACGACATGATTCGGAGTCTTAACTCCATCATCAGGTCTTATTCACATTAAATCGTCGCACATTAAAATATATTACACATACACATAACACTGACACTAACAAACGAAATTAATAACAGATGCACATGATCAGTGAAGTACTAACACTATTATGCAAGGAGGCCTACAGATGGTTATATCTGTTTATCTTTTGCAAGTGATTGACAGCTGTATCGTATAAATGGTGGAGTGGAACGAAAGTTGGTCATTTAATATGTCGTCTGGTGTTCTTTTTAATGCTTTATAAATTTCATATTCTCCACTAGTATTCATTAGCCTCGCCTTTGTACAAATGTGTAAGACTTCTAAAGTTGAGTGGAAGTCGCCCATAGTATGGGCGAAGTGTCGTGCTTAGTTGGATTTGGCGATGTTGCATCTGCTGTTGGGAAGATGTTCTTTGTACTGGTCACTGAATTCACATTCTGTTTGACCTTTGTAGTATTTATTTCATTCGTGACCAAAACCAACAAGCTGAACAAAGAAGGGGTGGCATAGTTATTATTGTTACAACAGACTGTGCTACAACAAAATTATTTCACATTTAATACACAAGAAGACTGACTAGCAATGTGATCTACAATTTCAGGATTATTAGACGATATATATTTAAATCATTACGTAAAATAATTACTTACTGTCAAATCATAATAAATGCAAACAAAACATTAAGGTCGCTATGTCGACAGCACGTTTGTAGTTTTTAATTAAACTAACCGACAAATTGCCAACCTTACGAATTACATGGACAGTATTAAACCATAAATCCAGTTCACACTCGAAACAGAAAATAATAATCAACTTAACTTTCTTGATTTAAAAATAAGAAAACTTTGAATGCAAACCTACTACAACAGCTGTTACCATCCATGCTCATTCATACCACACACATTCCCAAAAGTTGGCAGCATTTCATAGCTTTGTACACAGACTTGTTACTGTACCTTTGAGCAAGGAAGATTACCAAGAAGAAATTACTATCACAAAACACATAGGCGAGGCCAACGGATACAGTAATACAATTAATTATAAATAAGTTAATTAATAGGCAGAAAAGAACACAAAACGCTCAGAAATTGAAACAATTCCTGATAGTAAATATGTTTCATCTGAATATACAAAAGGTTTTACCCAACGTTCTAAAAATTATATTCAAAAAGCACAACATTACAATATCTTTCCGTTTATTTACATCGCTAAATCAAAAAACCGGCACCCCAATAGAGAATAAGTCCAGAGTTTACAAAATCAATTGTCACGAATGCAATAAATACTACACAGATCAAACAGGAAGAGCGTTCAATGAATGGTACAAAGTACATCTTCCCAATAGCAGATCCAACCATCACAACACCTCGCCGAATTTAACCATACTCAAGGTGAATTCCACTCGAAAACGTGAAAAAAGCGCACAGCCCGCCACGTTGATGTTTGACAATAGTATGACAAGGATTAACCCTTGAGGAAACAAAATTTGACAGGCGACAAAAGAGCACAAACATCGATAACCCTCACCTCGGTGTTGACTAGAAAGATTTGACTTAAGCAACAAACCAATTCTTACTGTTTACATAAAACTTACGACTAGTGGAACCTAACCTAATCTAACGTAACTTAACCTAACCTGCACCGGACCCGACCAAAACTGAAGTAACTATTTTTATTTAACTTCATATCTAGGCTATATTATTTAAATTTTTAAACTACTGTAGATATTGGTTATGTCAGTTTTATATAAAACTATTTCAAACGGAGGATATTTTGAAATTATTATAACCTTTTTATTCAATTACATTGAAGGGATAAACTAGTTTCCTGCTAAAATTCAATATTCTATACTCCGTCACCGTAATTTTTGGGCTGAGTAAGTATAATGATGGCGCCCATAAACTTGTTTGAAATGACATTAGCAATTATAAAACGTAGATTACGTTTAAAATTTGATATATTAGAACTATTACTGCAGTTTTTGTTCTTCTACTTTTATTAGTATGTCTAATTTTCTACCGTTTGTAGTTTGTGTGGAGTGATTTTCATCAAACCCGTGGCTGATTAATAAAATTAAATATATGAGCGTATTTTGGCAATATTTCATTTTGGGATTTTTTTTTAATGATTCAAAATTTGAGGGTACTTGTAATAAAAAAATCACAAAATTAAAATTTGTCACAACATCGGATATACCGATTTTGTTCAAATTTTAATGGATTAATGACCCAAACCCGTGTATAAAATCGTGAGAAAACATGTATTAAGATTCAGAAATAATTATTACACGGTTTTAATCCAATACAATTTATGCTAAGGACCCTATAACACAACCTAAGTAAGCTTGTTAAACCTTGTATAAAACTAGTTTTCCAAAACGGCAACATGGTTTATTGTCACTTTCTGTCGGACAACTACCAAACTGGTATTTCTGGTGAAAAATAGCTTTGGTTGGTTTTGGATATCGGTGAGCGAAAACGTTTGTTCAACATTTTCGCAACTTTTTTTTAAATTTTGCACTAATTTTTAAACATTATGTTTGTTAGTTTTAAGCTTCATGTGAGAAAATTTTGAAAAGTTAATTTTAACATATTTTCCTACGTATAAGATCCTAATCAATGTTTTATATACATGTAAATAACAAAATGGTGGGGCTTAGTAGGGTGGGGGGAGGTTTAGCGTCATACACAGTCAGCAACAAGTGTTGTGGATGCCTGGGGGTGCATACAACCCCTGGCATTGTGTGGGAGGCTCAATCCAGGGTCTCGTACCACCCCCACCCTACCACAGACAGTCTTCCCAAATTATCATTCATATTATTTGACTCGAAATAATGATGTTTCAGTTTTTCACAACCGTGGGCATATGTATGTGACTGTGTTGGTTATAAATATGGAGAAAGTATTACAGTTAATAAAAATATTTAAAAGTACCAGATAACATTTTTAAATAATTAGAATGTACAAAATTTATAGTAGTGAAAATTAACACAGATTCACAAATTTGTAATTGTCTTCTTCAGCTTACGGAATAAAAATAATAAAATTAACTTTGTTTTTCATTGCATAACAACGATACAATGATAGATAAAATGTATTTCATTTAGTGTACAGGAAAATATAATAAAAAATAGCCCCTAAGATACAAAGTCAGAGATAAAAATCACTTTGAACTATTGAAGCCGTTTTAAATAAAAACAGGATTGACAAATGGACTCAATCTGACTACTTTCTGGGGGAAAATAATAAATACTTGGAGAAGAGAAAAAGAAAAACTGAATGACGAGAATGGAATCAGAATATGGTTCAAAAAAATGATACTAGATAGATTGCCTAGCTTACTAGGATAACGTGGGAAAGGACGTCAGAATAGCTATCACTCAAATAGAAAAACGACAAGAAAAGCTGAAAAGGAATCTTAATAAACGTTAAAAAATAGAATATATAAATTTAGGTAACAAGTGAAGGTTAAAATTTAAAGACTATTTTTATCTAAACTAAATTTTAAGACTTCTGACGGATGCATCAAAGAAGTAGAGAATTTTACGTATTTAGGGGAAATCATTATAAAAAACAAGTGAAAACTGGAAATAGATAAAAGTTCCAGAAAATAACGTTCAGACTGTGTCAAAAACGTACAGAACTAAAACACATTATATATTAGAAGGTAAAATATAGACGCTACAGTACAATAGTACAACCGGAGTGTTTGTACGAAGCGGAAGAAATATGTAGAAAGAGATAAGTGAAATATAAAAGAAAGGAAATTCATGAAAAAAAAATCTTAGAAGCCAAAAGAACGTCAACGGTGTTCACATATCAAATCAGAAAAACTGCAAGAAATTTGAGAGAGAAATCAACAACAATGGCCAGGCGGAGACTGACTTTCTGTGGACATTTAAAGAGAATAGACATCGAATGTATAACAAACAAACTTCTACTGCACCAATTATATAAAAAGATCGAATTCCGAGGATTAGATAAGTAACCAAAGATATGATTTACAAAAGTAGAAATTGATGATAGACGCTGGTACAGAAAAACGAAAGCAGAAGTATAGAGTCTGATGGACGAAAAACCCAAGAAAAAGAGAATGGAATTATGAGAGGAGAACAACAAATTGGAAAAAAAGAAGAAAAAAAACAGGGAATACAGATTTAGTCTTTGATGATAGATGATAGAATAAAGCAGAGGTAAAGGGACTGACGAACTAAAAAACTAAGAAAGAAAAATGGTAATATCAGCGAAAAACGACAGATTGGAAGTAACAATAAATACGGAATTATAAATCTATGATAGAGACTGGTACAGAGAGAATAAACCAAAGGCAAAGAGACTGACGCACGAAAAAAGGAAGAAAAGCAAATGGAAATATCAGAGGAAGAACGACAGATTGGAAATAACAAGAAGTTCAGAACTAGAAATAAATTATAATGACTGGTACAGAGAGAAAAAAACAAAGGTAAAAAGACTGACGAACGAAAAAAGGAAGAAAGGAAAATGGAGGTATTAGAGGGGAAACGACAGATTGGAAATAACAAGTAGAACAGAATTATAAATAGATGATAGATGATAGAGACTGGTAGAGAGAGAAGAAAGCAGAGATAAAGGGACAGACGAACGAAATAACTAAGAACTGAAAATGGTTATATTAGATGGAAAACGACAAATAACAAGAAGTACGGAACTGAAATATATGATAGAGACTGGTTAAGAGAGAAGAAAGCATGGCTAAACAGACTGACGGATGTAAAAACCACGTAAGAAAAAGGGTAATATCAAAGAGAAAACGACAAATTGGAAGTAGCAAGAACTACATAATTAGAAATAGATGACAGAGACTGGTACAGAGAGAAGAAACCAAAGGTAAAGAGACTGACTTGCGAAAAAAGGAACAAAGAAAAATAGAAATATCATGAGAAAAACGACAGTTTGTATATAACAAGAAGAACAGAATTATAAATAGATGATAATGACCGGTACAGAGAGAAGAAAGCAGAGGTAAAGGGATTGACGAACGAAAAAACTAAGAACGGAAAATGGTAATATTAGAAGGAAAACGACAAATTGTAAATAACAAGAAGTACCTAACTAGATATACATGATAGAAGGCGGCCTTGTGATCATGGATGTGTTCTCCAATTTTTGTACGAACTATTTTTAATTGTTTTTTTTTTTAATTATTTGTTATATGTCGTTAAATTGTTTAAATTTTGAAACTGTCTCTCTTGTGTATGTTATATTTGTTTTAAAATTGTTGTATGTTGTAACATTTTGTAATAACTTTCTATTAAATTGTGATAAATTCTTATCGATTATTGTACAATTTAAATTTTAATTGCATTTTTAATTTTTAATGCTTGTTCACCCTCCCCCCCCCTTAATAGTAATAATTTCTTAACTTTGTTCAAATTGAATTGTGTTTGGGTATTTTTAATGTTAAGTTATATTAGACGTAGCCTATGAATAATTGTCTTAACTCTCCTAAATAGATAGAAATAAATGGTACAAAAACATTGCACAAACTTTCTCACTCACACATCCTCAAAAACGAATAATAACCCACCAAAACATTACATCGTCTAATTTGTCGGTTAAAAATGAAAATGAACCAAGGACATCATCTTAAAAACACGTTTATATTTCAAATGGGGACTAAAGTGCTTCACTTGTACCATAAGCGAATCAAAGGGTTTTTTTAACTTCTTATTTTGAGATACCGGTACGTTTGTTCACAAACACGTTGTCGGCCATACAAATTATTAAAGGAACAAAAAATTGGCACAGGGGGGGCTATAGATGACCATTTTGTACATATCTAATAACACATTAAATTAGATAAATATTTACATTTTTCGATTCTCATGTGATAATAACAGAACACAACAAATACGAACGTCAAGAAAGTAGAAATATACACAATTACAAGGTTCACAAAACCAGTGTAATAACTGTTTTAAACAAAGTTACCCTACTGGATAAGACCTCTGAATCTACCAATACAATTTAACATTTCTTATAAGGCCCAAGAAACTAACTTTCGAGTATTTCATTTAGAAGATCTGCTTGTATTACATTGTATGGTTGAGGCTGGATAGGTTAGGTTATGGCGACAGTCGAGAATCAAAAAATTTTATTTTAAACTAAATCCAATTTTGTATTGTCCCATTGTACCCTTAACCATCTGTAGTTGTCCATCAGTCTCCCTCCAACTGAAGTCAAATAATTTCAAAACGGCGTCACCGTTAATTCATGAACTTACATCCATGTATTAATAATTGTTAGAAGAAGCAGAGAGAATTGTTTGGTTTTATAGTCGATATTGATTCTGACTTACGTCTGTCTGCCTCCACTCTGTGCTATACGCCAACACGCCGAACTCACCCACATGTAACTGGGAGCTTGATGAACTCTCCTTCATGATTTAAGTTGTAAACAAAAATCCATCCAAACACTACAACGAGACAATTTCAGAGGAATAAAATAATGTTGAGAAAATACGACACTTTTGTGACTTCCTTCTATAGATAACAAGTTAGATTCACCCAGGTTGCTCTAAAATATAATACAAGCAGATTCTTGTAATAGTGATCCACAGAAGTTGGTATGACGTTAAATTAAGTCGCTACGCTCGTGTCCAGTGTCTCGGCTCTAGCGAGCCTGGAAGCTGTATATATGTGATGAAATCTCCACTCGCTACGCTCGGTGACTTGACCTTAGGTCAGTAACTATACCAATATTATATTTTTTTGAGAGATCAAAGTTCAAAATTTACTTCTCTATTTGTTATCATATCTAGGGTCCGGGTAGTACCATAACCTGTAAAATTATAATCTGTAAATTATTACCTAATTTAGTGTGGTATAAGTTGAATAAACCCGTAGAGGTTTGTTTAAAGTGAGTATGAAGTTTGGAAATCACGAGAAAACCTAGTTGGGTTTAAACCTTTTTTTCACGTACTCTTGGGTTAGATCCCTCTCTTTCATCTTTCCTATCAGATTTTCTTATTCAACACTTTCTGTTTTCAGACACTGACACTATTAGAGGATTCGACGTCTAAGAGTCTTTATGTTATGTTTTTCTGACTTTTTTTACAATGCGATGATAACCGAGTTTTTGTTTTTAAGCAAAGAGGAACAAATTATTTAATAACACGCCAGAACGAACAAAAACTGTTTGAAAAGTCCTCCATATTGAAATCTTCATTTAATGATTAAATAAAGCAAAAAAGATAAAGTTTCAAAATTATATTAATAATATAAATGAGCTACAATTTTGTTTCGCCTTGCGGCATCATCTGGCAACTATTTTTTAAAATTTCAATAGGTCCGTTTATAGGCTAGAGGTTCACATTCACTCTACCAGTGTTTCTCTATGTATTCGACAAAAGCTGCATGTATCCACTCCAACCTTTCCCATATATTTGAGATGATAATTCCACTGCGCTGTGTCCTTTGAATAGGCCAGTTATCAGCCTAAGCTCCCTTCTCCTAAGTAATTGTTAACCTTCGTTCGAGAGAAGACTATGAATTTGTTTCCTTATCTGAGACCAGAGTATTCGATCCGCTATTTATTATTGATCTTGTTCCCAGGCGTTAAGTGTTGTTTGGAGTCGAAGTCACTACAAGGAATGGCTCAACAACACTATAAAATATTTTTATGACTATTTAAAAAAAAAACTAAGTTAACCGCTGTTAGAATTCGATCCTTAAAACTGCCTGGGTTCTTTATTTTCAATATAATCAAATAAGGTTCAGTACTCAATTAACCTTTATTATCAATTATCAAGAATAACCACTCCTATCTTATTGCAGTATTCTTATTAAAAATTATTATTATTAATAATCCAGAATGACTTTAATTGTTGTGACTTGCAGATCTGATTCTACCTATTTAATTATCTGACTCTGAAATAATTACAAGTTATTAATACACGAAGTTTGCTCACCCTGTTTACAACTCTTGTGGGTGCTCGTCTGAAGTCTCCATTGTCCAAGGAAGCTCTTACTCGCCAAGTCCGTCTGGCTATCTTCAATAAGTTCTTTCAGCACCATCCCTTGATCAATTCTGGCATACTGAAGGTAAGCTATTTCATCAGTTTTCCAGCTCTGTAACAATAATTACTGTTGTCATTCTAGCTTCTTAAAAACTATCAATCTAACTAAAACTATGACAATTCCTAACACCGCCATATTGGTAAATTTTTCAAAACTTTAGTTGTAAACTTTTAAGCTCAGGACTTGAATAATAAAAGAGTAGCAATGACAGAGCATACCAGAGGTTAGGTTAGACTCAGTACACTTAAACCAGATAAAAAGATGGGAAGGTAGTTTTCCAAATTTCCAGCTTTAGTTAGGATGATCGTTCTGTATTATTATTTAAATTATTTCTATCGTATAGTTTGAAGAAAGTCCTTTAGCGGGTAAAATGTACTGTTCAAAATCTGCATTAATTAAAAAAGAACTGAATTCAAAATTCCTTAAACTCTGTAAGAAGTTTGATCGTAAAACAAACGTCAGTTTCGCATAGCAATTTTTCAAAATTAGCCAACATGTGTCTCTGAAAACTACTGTGCAAGTAGGCTACATTAATATTACGAGCTGAAGAACTAAACATTTAATATAATAAACTTCTAAGCTCTACAAAGATAAGTCAAAATACTTAGTATTTAAAAATATTTCTATAATAAATACGACTGTTTGAGATATCTAGTGGAATTAATTCACAGAACAAACTCCAAAATTAATGCAGGATAGAATAAACCAAATACTATTATCACTTGAGTAGTATCCGTAAGGCTATTGTTTACTGACAGTTTATTTAGTACAGGATAAGTTTGGTAATTGTTAAAAATTTCTACATCAGTTTGTTAACTGTTCTTTATGTTTCAAGACTTCAGTAAACCGAAAAATTGATTTCACTACGCCGTCTGAGTGAGACAGTGATATAAACTGAAAACGTTGACAGGGAATCTGTTGGGAGGATGTAAACTCAGGATACAACTTAAAAGGATCAGAATAGAAAATCATGGGACTCTGGCAAAAGGGGAAGGAGATTCCATACTGTATATTAGTTGAATGCGTTACAGTAATGCACTACAGGGTTACGAATGGAGTTGAGGAGGGTACCAGATTGATGCAGAGGAAGTTGCTGCCCTTCCTAAAGGATTTGGAGTTCAAAATATTGGCAGAAATTGAAGTGTCTGAACAGTCAAAGGTAAGACTACATACAAACATAATCAGATGAAACCATAAAACTATACAAGGGACGGCAAGCAATCCGAGTTCGTATTTAGTCTTAGCTTTGACTGCTCAGGCCAGGTTGTAGGTTTAAGTTCTTTTCTAGGTTAGGATTAATTTAGTTTCCAAATAGGCTATATTGGTGTTCTTTTCTTTAATACTAAAATTTTACTTGATAATGAGAGTTGATATATACTCTCGAAAACTCATGTATACACACAAATGAAGTCAAATGTCCAATAAACCATATTATTTTTTTTATTT
Organism: Aphrophora alni; assembly: GCA_963513935.1. Lineage (NCBI taxonomy): Eukaryota > Metazoa > Arthropoda > Insecta > Hemiptera > Aphrophoridae > Aphrophora > Aphrophora alni. Next base: position 36,964,418 of record OY740778.1, read on the forward strand.
ATGCCAATTATTGCAAAAGGACTTTACATTGATGGGCCTTTTTGGTACAGTAAACATTTTCGTAATTAGATTAACTTTTGTGGACCTTATCGTAAGTGATGTGTTATGACGGACATTTTGTGGTGGACCTTATCTCTTAAACCAATTTGGAAAAAAAAATTTATACATATATATATGAAACTCTTATTCAACGATTTCAAAAACAAAACTAATATATGCTTCTTAAATTATCAATATTTTCGCCAATAGAAATTTGTTTCAATTTAGGAGTTGTTTCACAATCCTTTATGGGCAAGACCTTGCTTTGAAATGCATATTAAAGTAAAGAGACACCTTTAATTATCAAAACCACACAATAACAACAAGTATCCTGATTAAACAAAACATTTCGATTCAGGCGCAGTCTATCCAATATTGTTACACGTGTGTGTATATATTGCATAACTTACCCCGTGTGGTTTGTCCACGCTGTGGAACATTGTCCCAAATTGCCTTCGTTCCCAATGTACACACAACTAAATTAAACTATTCAAAAGCTGCAGTAATTTCCTCACAGAATCAAAACCTATTTAAACAAAAGATAATTGCCTCCATTCCCCCAAAGCTGATTTGGGATCTGTCGAAAAATCAATTAGTTGATGCAGTTTCAGAAGTACATTAAAAGAGGCGATAACGTGCAAATTCTGGTGAAATGTAAGAGTACAAGGTTTTTTGATGAATTCATACGAAAACAGCATAACGATGTTAACCACTTCCCAGGACTAAAGATCTCACTTCTGGTAGCTTTAATTTTAATTTGAGACACATGTACACATCAGAGGCTCATCATATTATGTGTGCTACAATCCCGAGAGATCCTACCTGGATCTACATATTTTTTTCTTGGATTAGATCCCTCTCGTTCATCTTTCATAACAGGTCTCTTTTGACCAACTCTTGGTCTCTCATATTGATACGGTGTTGCAAGACTTCAGCGACACGTCAACCTTAAGGTGTCTCCTTAACAAAGACATGGTTTAAAAGTCACCGAGACGGGCGGAGACTCCAAATATGAACAGCTTCAAGACCTACAAGTGACGAGACACTTACACCAGCGAAGCGAGTGGTGACTTTCAATACTAACACATCTACGCGGCCCTTTATGTCCAATTCAAGGAAGTATCGAGGAATATAATTACGAGGTTCTGAATACCTGTGTATCAAGTTTTTTAAACAAACTCTGCTGAATGAGGCTCCTTTATCTACCAATACAATTTAATACTTCCTAGAACTTTTACGGATTACATTTAGAGAATCTGGTTGTATTACATTCTATGATGGAACTGGGTAAGTAGTATGATGGCGTAGACGAAAAACGTCTCAGTTATAATCGCCTTACTCAAAAAAAAAAAGTGGAAAAAACATAAAATAAATATCTTTACCTAAGGGGACGGAGTCGGAAGAGAACAAGATTTGATCAAGAGAAACCTGACAGGATATAAATATAAGGAGCGAACTGTATACTAATGTGTCTGAGAGAGTAATAGATGTCCATTTTTGCTTTAAAATTGTAACCCCTATCAATCTTATGCTTATATAACTAACTCAAATACACTTGTAACTTACTGCTATACATATTGGGGTAGGTCATGTGATGAACCCTGGCCCCGTTCCCGGTTTCGTATTCTCCCTTCCAATCTACCCTTAGTCGCAATAACGACCTCTTTAAAAGACGCAACCCTTAGTGGCTTTGCCAAAAGGAAAATATATGTGATACTAAAAGCCTTGTAAACGTCCATTGTTGAATATTTTTATTATGCAAATTGTCAAGAATGTTAATTCAACAAGACAAGAATGTAATTTTAGACTTACTGGTGTGATTTTATTGTCCGTAGAAAAATTAAAATAAAGTGGACATTCTTGCCAAATGTTTGTTTGTTATCTTTAAAACCAGGTTTTATTGAAATATACACAAAATAAGTTCCAAAAATTGTTTCTAATACTTTAAACGTGACAACGAAAATGAAAACTTTGCACAAACTTTCTCACTCACCCATCCCCTAAACGAATCAAAACTAACAAAAATATCTATTCTGTGCAAACCAAAAAATGAAACTGAACGCCAAAATATATATACGCTTTTACCAAAAAGAATCCTCAAAATTACAAATATTTTCTGAAGTGTAATTTTTTTTTACTTTCGATTTTACACATAAAATGGTTTTACCAAAATTTAAACAAATTGGTACAAATTGGCCGATTTTTAGAAATTACATTTTTTTATAACAGCTTCAAGCACGATTTTTGGTTTCTCACCGATATAGAGATGGTGAACAATACGTTTTAGAAACAACACTGGCTCAGATGAAAAATTTGATCAAAATCGTTATACCCAAATACAATAAACGATTTTGTTTTTCTTTACGCCAGCTAACTTTCAGTTATGAAACAAATTAAGTTTCGAAACATGACCAAATTTGATTAACGAGCTTTTGAGCTGTAAAAATCTACAGACTTCAAAATCCACTCTTTATTTACTCAGAGGACGTCAAAACTGTTATATTCCCAAAAACATGGACGTAGGTTTTTTGACCCATTTCATAAATTTATACCCTACATACGTACAATAAATGGGGGAAAATATTAATTCCTTAGTGTCTTTCTTATATGAGAGATAAATTGGTGCAGAATGTTAACCGCCCATAATTATTTTGTAAGGTTTTAATGTAAAACATAGCCTTCGTTTATTTCTATTTTTGTTTTTATTATTTATATATATATATATATATATAATAGACCACTGTATAAAGGTAAATTTTGTAAAAATCTGAACACAAAATCCTCTAGACACGAAATTTGTTGGAAAGTTAGGTTTTGGGGTTACTTTAATGGGGGAAAAAATCGGATACTCCAGCTCACTGCTGGACACCGCTGGGCCACCCTGGGGGGGAGGGGGTTAAAAGGTGGGGAAAATGTTTTTTGTAAATATCTTTAAAACTAAGCAAAAAGTGTAATACAAAAGTTGTAATTGACTAAATCTCCCATCCAAAGATGGTCCTTAGAAATTTTTGTGTCAGACACACTTGGACAGAAATATGAGTGCTTAAATTTGAGACTTTTTTTGGAATTGTTCGTATAAGACATTTTTAGCTCGATTTAGTATAGTAAGAAGTTCTAAATATGGGTTTGTACATGTAATAAGAAGTATTTGGATATAAATTTTTGCATGTATATATTTATTCACACATATACAACACACAAACACAACTACAACTACAACTACAAAAATTTGCATTTACACATTTTGCACATTTACATGCATATTACTAACCTAACCTAATCTAATCCATGCGTATAGATGTGCATTTTTTTTATTTAGTCAAGTATAATATATATGCATGAAAATATTTCTCAACTTATTTGCACATATGTGTGTGTATGTATACATGTATACAACTAAAAACGCTTATGTAAAAAAATGCAAGTTTTTGTTGTTGTAGTGTGTGTATATATGTGTACATAAATATAAACATTCAAACATTTATATCCATATAGTTGGTAGTACATGTACAAATACTTAGGTATTCATATTTAGGTCGTTTTACTATACGAAAATTGGCCTAAATTTAAAAAAAAACATGTTTTTTTACAATTGCAAAATAGTTCTCAAATTTGAGCGCTCATACCTTTGTCCCGGTGCGTATTACGAAAACGTTACCAAGAACCATTGATGGGAAATTTAGTCAGCTACAACTTTTGTATTAAACTTTTTTGATATCTTGCTTAGTTTTTGAGATAATTACAAACACCGTTTTGCCTCACTTTTTAACCCCCAGAGGTAAGCTGGAGTATCCGATTTTTTCCCCATTGAAGTAACCCCAAAATCTATCTTTCCACCAAATTTCATATCTGGAGGATTTTTTTCCAGTAAAAATCATTATTCAGTGTTCTATAATAATAAAATATCACATACAGTATGTATATGAAATATGGACTCACTATTTGTTCCAATTCCAAAATATTTAATCCGATTACAAAAAAATATAGAAGAAAAATAAACATCTTCTGTTACATGTTTTTAGAAATATTTTCCTTTACTTTAGTACGAGAAACGCACAACTGAAATATTTACGCTCAAAAAAGACTCGCCCTGTATTTTAGTGCTTGAAATATAGATTTAAAAATCTATCTATGTAGGCATTTTTATTTATCCATTAGACAAAGTATAGGAAGTTTGATAATCGTCAAAAATTATGATCAACATATTTTGACTGATCTTCAAGTTTCACAACCTCAGGAAATCGAAGGAGTGACTTTCAAAACGTCCGTCCGTCCGTCGTCGTTGTCGTCTGTACGATAGCAGCCGCAAAAATTAAGAAAAGAACATGAAATTATATATTGACCAAATAGTGTGCTCATATAAGAACCCGTGTGCTATTCAATTCGAACACACTAAATTTTTTTTTAAATGGTATATTTCAATTCTACATGAAATTGTACCAATTCCACCTCTACACTGTAATAAATAGGTCTGGAGAGCTGGGTTCGAAATGATTTCTTTTTGATAATTGTCACAGTTGCAAAGAGCATAATTTAACGAACGATTTAAATAAAACTCCATCCTTGTAAATAAATCGTCAGATATTTCTCAACAAAAACAATATTTTTTTTTCCAACTTTATAAATGAAATTAATAGAAATCTTTCCCTTAAATTACAAGAAACCCCTAATGAGTGCCCGAAAAAAGCGTACAGAAAAATAATCGTACACCAGCAATCCTGCGAAAAAACCGTACACAACCAAGGTCTGGTAGATGAGTAAGTAAATGGGAAAGTTGTGACGTCACCACATTTTGACTGGCAAAACATGTCAGAAAGTTATTGATTTATAATAATTAGAGAAAAAATGAACATGCCTTGCTTTTTAAACAAATTTAAATATAAAATGAAAAAAATAATAAATGAAGGATATGATTCAGTATAACAAACACACAGAACACAATTCTCATAAAAAAATACGCCTAAGTATCAGACGCGTTTCAACGACAAGGTCGTCCTCTTCAGTGATACACGAGCCACACCAATCAAACTATAACTAAGGCGTAGAGGACGACCTTGTCGTTGAAACGCGTCTGATACTTAGGCATATTTTTTTATGAGAATTGTGTTCTGTGTGTTTGTTATACTGCATAATTTTTCTCATAAGTCAAGCTCAACATTTAATAAGCAAATGATTGTTTAACGTGACTGTACATTTCTATAGTCCAAAACCATTGAACAAATTTTCACACTCACCCATCTTCAAAACTAAACAGAAACAAACTAAAATTATTCATCACCAAAAATATCAGTTTGATAGTAGTTGATAAAAAACCAAAAATAAACCTTGAATATCGATCATCTTTAAACTATGACTTACTTATTTAACTAGGACATAAACCTACTCTACTTGTACAATAATAGTGTTCTCATCTGAAATCGTATCTAATTAAAATCAAGCGCCACTTGATGGCATTCAAGGGACTTTTTTTCTTTTTTTTTTCAATTACTAATGAACTATAATATTTTAACTCACTATTGCAGATGGGTTTAAGTCATTAATCTTCATATATCACTAAAATTGTAACAAAATCGGTAGAGCTGATTTTGAGAAATCATGTTTTATATAACTGCGTCATAGAAAAATGAGGGCCAATAAGTTTTGTTTGGGTTTTTAGAGGCTACATTTGAGCTACATTAGTGGGGGCTGATTTTAAGAAATTAATAATTTTATGTTTTAAATTATGGCAGCAGCTACCTTTAAATTTTAAGTTAGATGATTGAGATTTGGCCAAATTATGCCCACATACAAAATACATTGATACACATACATACCATTGATAGACCTTTTGTACTCAATGGTACAACCTTTGCGATCCAACAATATCGCTCAGTTTCTCAGGGCAGATGATCGTTTAAAATATGTTGTATAAAACCTGATTTCCATCACCCTGATTTCCATCACACCCTAACCTAACCACTGTCCAGGGTTTGTACGCTTTTTTCGCTTATCACATTTATCATTTACCCTAGTCAACCGCCACTCTTTCCTCATGTACGCTTATTTCGCTGTATGCTTTGTTCGACTCCTCTACATATATGCAGTTTCGAGGCCAGTAAGAGCCGAGACACTTGGTATGGCTAAAGAGAGTGAAAACCTTCTTAAATACACCTACAAGGCCCGCAAGGTGACCTGTGTGACAACCTGTTACTGGGTAAAACCCCTCGATCTAACAATTTAACATTTCCTACCATGGCTCAAGTAACCAACTATTTGGCAGAACATTTATAAAGGATCGCTGGTAGTACATTGTACGATCGGACAGGGTGAGTACCATGATGTACTGTGATCATCAGTCCATTCATAGAATGTTTGGTCATTTTATATAAATAATGGCTTGGTTTAGATATAACTCTGTATAAAAATATAATTTGTTTACCGCCAGAAGAGTAATGTTTTTGTTTTGAAGTCGGAGCGCTGTTATTAGATTTCTGAGATAACAAGTTTAGGCATGACTTCTATTTCAGAACTGGAAGTCAATAAGTTGAAAATATAAATAGAAGTCTAGGGGCGGGAGGGGTAACTGTCGACGACTGTTACCATGACGACACTGTTTGTTAGAAGAACCTCAATAAATTACGTTATTTGTGCAGAAGTGTCTTGTTTACTTTTACACATACAGAAAGATGCTGTTTGCGTTGGATTAGGGAGTCTATAATTTAGAGGGCATATTAATTTGAACGCCCTATTTTTATTTCTGGGATATTTTATTATAGGGTAATTTTTTATTAGGAGTTAGGATAGTTTTAAGTTAGGAATATAGTCTAAGTTCTTTTTAAGAAGACAGAATGACAACAAATATTGTGACGACCTGGAAAACTGACGAAATTGCTTACCTTGCAAGCAAGGCAGACACATTGGTGCTACAATGATATATAAACCCTGGGTAGGAGAAACGTGGTCAGTAGTAGCGATGTTGATACTCGGGTGAAATGGATACTCGCATTACTCGGTTTCAAAATGATTTCAATACTCGTATTATTATAAATCGAGTATCTGCGCAGAATGATTTTGCGCATCGGATTCGAACTCAGCTTTACCAATCAGATCGTTTTAGATAAAACTACACTTTTGCGTTCTATCTGTTAGACTGATCCACCAAGTGTTTATTTTTTTTAACAATATGTGATTGACACTTCTAATACGTAATTAAACGTTATCCTGCCTCGACACAAATTCAGTAATTTAACGTAAGTACAATTATTACCAACATTAATAATTTAGTTGTTATTTCAAATAAGTCAATTTACTATATTTTTTATAAAGATGGTAACCTATTAATATTTATTTAAATATAAATAATAACAATTAAATAATAATTTAATTTACATTTTGTTAATGTGGAAATAAATGAATATTATTATTTTTAATTGAACTTGTTACCCAATCTAAATCATTTTAACTCAAAATCGTAATGTTTAATTAATGTGTAGAGAAAAATAAGCTTAGAAACTAACATAACCAAAGTAGAAACACCGAGCATTTTGTTTGGAATTGACACAATACTAACGAATATCGTTGTCCAAGGATTTTATTTCGAATTCATACTCGCACATTATCTCCTCCTTGTTCCTACTTACGAGGATTTCGTTCGAATATTTTAATACGAAACCGAGGATTTTAATACTCGGAATGCTCCGAGGATTTTGATACTCGGAATCACCGAATATTTTAATTCGAACTCGCACATCACTAGTCAGTAGGCCAGGGTTGATCAAAAGACTTGACTTATTTCCTTTTATCTCCTATTGGAGCATAGGGCGTCCAGAAGAGCTCTCCATCTGTCCCTGTCTCCGGCAAGTGCCTTCACTTCTCTCCAAGTCTTATTAACCTCTTTTCCTTCTTTAATAACGGTCCTCTTCCAGGTTTCTCGGGGTCGACCTCTTCTTCTGACACCTTGCGGATTCCAATCTAGGGCCTCTTTCTCAATAGTTCCGTCTGGCTTCCTCAGTGTATGTCCTAACCACCTCCACTTCCTCTCTCGAATCTGCAGTTTGACCCGATTTTGACATGTTTCTCTCCATAAATCCTCGTTTGTAATGATCTCAGGCCAATGAATGGATCAAAAGAAGGTGTGCAGGAATTCTTGAAGATAGCCAGGCGGACTTGACGAGTAAGAGCTTCCTACGAGAATTGAGACTTCGGACGAGCATCCATAAGAATTGCAAACAGTGTGAGCAAACTTCGTGTATTAAACTTGTAATTATTTCAGAGTCAGATAATTAAACTATAACGTAGAATCAGATCTGTGAGTCTGAACAATTGAGTCATTCTGGATTAATAATAAGAAGATAAAGATCATAGCAAAACATGAGAAAAAAAACAAAACATCATTCTAATGAAATAGGAGATGGTTATTCTTGTTAATAAAGGTTAATTGAGTACTGAACCATTCGATTATATTGAAAATTTAAAAAACCACGCAGTTTAAAAGAACGAATCATAGGCTCAAGAAACCGAAAATTTATTCGTCTGTCCGTCCTTAATCGTTGTCGTCTGTATGTAAGCACCTTAGCAGTCATAAAAATAAAGTTATGAATATATAATTAGATAGTGTGCTCATGTTCTAACGTTATTAAAAATTCAGAAAAATTGAATTTAAATTGTCAAAATGGCGGTCATATAAATAGTTTTTTTTAATTATATCGTGTGTTATTCAACTTATAATACACTAAATTAAGTAAATTTACAGTTTTCCATTCTGCATGTAATGGTACCGATCATTCCTCTTTACGATGAGAACGTTGCGAGTGGAGGTTGAATCATGTATAGTTTTGAAACCAAAAATAACCGAGACACTAAAACGAGCGAAGCGAGTGGAGACACATCTAAGAAGCTCTCTGAGACTTAGCTGACAAGAAATTAATTATATATACATTTACGAAGTATTATAAGACCCTTTAATCTACCAATAGAATTTAGCATTTCCTACAAGGTCCAAGAAACCAAAATTTGGCAACACAATTAGATGATCTGGTTGTATTACATTGCATGATGGGATTCGCTAAGGTTAGGTTAGGTTAGGTTAGGTTAGACTATATCGCTATAGTTCTAATCGAAGTCAAGTCCACCAGTAACTGTTTTGACTGGCTATCATTTTAAACCAAACCTCGTAGCCTACATATATAAATTTCATAAATATTGGTTGATAGGTTTGAGCGTAACTGCGTAATTAATTTACAAACGAAATGTCAAATAGTCGTGTAAACAGGACTTAAATTAGTTTGGTTTGGTTAGGTTTGGTTAGGCTAGGTTAGGATAGATTAGGTTAGGTTAGGTTAGGTGTAGAAACTAGTGTACAAAATTGTATTTAAAATAAGCGCGCCATAGAATAATTTTGAAAAAAAAAATTGAGCGTTTACCGGCAACATTATTTAATCTTGACTTCATCTTATAATACTTAAGACCAATTGATCTTACTTCAGTAAATAAATATTGTGTCAAATAATCTACGAAAAGACAAACGGAAAACAAATTGTTCTGTTAGATACACTCATTTCCTCAATTTTAGCAGTGTATTTTCGAATCACACTGTACGAGTGAAAGAATATTTGCGCAATGATTGTGCACATTTTATTATATTGTTGACAATTTTTAAACTTATTAGATTATTTTAAAAATTCTCTGCTCTTGTGACATATACTATTAGAAAGGACGAAGTTGTGGGGAAAGTTTTCCGTCTACACTGATAATATGTCTGTTTTGAGAGCGTCGGGGCTGTTCACCCTACGTCGCGACGGTAAGACGCCGTGATCGTCCCGCCAAAAATCACCTCCCCCCCTCCACGTATAAGTAATTGCTACTTTATGATTTATCTCATAAACGAAGTTAAATAGACAAGGCACTGGTTTCCTTTCTTTTGTTTTTATTCTTTTCCTGCGATTGTAAAAGTGAATTTTGTAAAGACCGTTCCAATAACATCTACATTACTAGACTGTGCCAACGTTTGTTAAAATCTGAGTTAAACGAATCTTTCGTTTAATCAAACGTTTCTCCAATTAAATTATCTTTAATTTAATCGTTCATTAATAAATGATGCAAAAAAGTTGCACAAACTTTCTCGCTCTTCTGACCCCAAAACCAACAAAAGCAGTTCACCAAAAAATGTCAGTTCGGTGAATTAAAAAAAAAAAAAACATGAACACAGTTGGGAAAATGGAACTGTACAAATTTTGGTCATATTTTAGAACCGTTTATTTTCCGATAACTCAAAATTTAAACGGTAACTCACATAAAAAAGGATACAATTAATTATGATTTTCTCAAAATGACACTAATTATGTTGACATAAGCTCAAGCTGTTACGTTTATTTTAAAAACCAAAGAACGATATACAAAACAGTTTTATGAGATAACTAGGAATCTGTTCTGAACTAAAACTAAAAAGTCCAAAGTCAATTCTAAAATTAGCTTACAAATTATTAGAGATTTGTAAAATTTTAAATTTCTCGTTTATAAAAAATATATTTAAGGAATCATGCATTTAAAGTCTGTTTAGTGATGATTCCTCTTTAATTTTCACAGTCCATGAACACGGACAAATAAAAAAAAACACAAGAAACAACTCATTTTAGAATTACCCAATCATAATAGGAACTTCACTTTGGAAAAAAAAAGTTTCGTTAAAAGTTTTTTGTTAAATAAAATTGTAAAATGCGGAGATAATTCAGGGGGGTACTTATATGGGTCAAAATAAAGAAAAACGTTTCCATAAACATATATCCGGAAACGATTCTATTACCGACTATCCGCCATTTTGTTGTTTATTTCTAAATAATGTATCTCTAGAACGGCTCGACCAATTGAGTTGAAATTTTGCACGGTACTTACTAATATAAAAACCTAGTTTCAAAAATATAATCAAATTGTTCCAAGAAAAAATTTTCCAAACGGGGTTATTTAAAAATTCTAAATACGAATAACTCATTTTAAGTTATTTTCATTTAAAATTTTTAAATGGCCGCCATTTTTTAATATATTATTGGAGCAAGTTGATTATTTTTTCAATTGTCTTGAAGGTCGACTTCTCATTAATAGAATTTATTTGATAAATTCAATTTTAAATCATTATAAAATGGCGTTTAAATAAAAGCACAAATTTAACTTTTTTTAATTTTTGAGAGCTCTATCTCCTAAACGGTTGCATTTACAACGTTTATGTCAAGAATTAAAAAGTCTTAAAATGTTATGTAAAATCTAAAATCATAAAATATAGTAAATTATAAAGTTGGCCGCCATATTAGAAAATGCCAAAATTTCAAAATTCCATTTTCATATTTTTAATGGTCATCCATTAAAGTAACTGAAGTCCCCCATTTAAAATTTCCCTGAAATCTAGTTTCAGAGATCACACAATGGAGGCCCAGTTAAAATGGACATCGTGTATATTTTTTACATTTGGAAACGATTTCAATTTTTTTTTTATAACTAAATAAATTGAGAGTAGATCTGAAAAGAAGAAAAAAACTTTAAGATACTATTTTTTTAAAATGGGCTTTAGTAATTTTTGTCAAATTTTGATAAAATGTACACGTTATTATTATTATTATTATTATTTATTTATTTTTTTTTATTATTTTTTTTTATGTCCTGTTACAGTGTTAAAAGTAAAAAAAGGAAATAAAACCATTAATATCGTCGTAAAAATAGGAATAACTCAAAATGTATGCGAGAGATTTTGATCAAATTTTGATGAAGCGTGACGTTTTATAACCCAATTAATGTGTGAAACTAAATACAAATAGAAAATTTAGTTTCTTGAATAATTTATATTTTTCAAAAATGAAACCGCCGTCAAATTTGGTTTGTTTTTCCCCCAAAAAAAACTGTAGTTTAACTTTATTTGGCTCATTGGTGTTGGTGATTAAATATCCACATATCACCAGCATTTCATCGAAATCTGTTGAAAATTTGAGATTTCAACCTTCTAAAACGGAGTCGTTCAATTTAACTTTTGAACGATCACTAACAGATATTTTTGTTGCATTGACGATTAATATTACTCGATTACTTACACGCATCTGAGAAAGTTAGTGCGACATATCTGTCTTTTTATGAATTATGTATTATTATTCGTTTAATAAACAAACACAAATCCTCTCAATGGAAGAGCAGGAGAGCAAGTACATTTATCAATGTGCGGTTTTGTTGGTTGCCATGACAACGCAAGATTCTAAATGTCAAAGTTCAAATTTAGGGATCTTAGGATTCTCACTTTAAGATGAATTTTATTGGTTAAACCAACTGTCAATAACCAATAACAACTAGCTGCTCATAGTTGCATTTTTGTTGCCATTTTAGACCAGTACCGATGTTTTTAGTAATTCACAAATATACCAGAAAGTGGTGTGAAAATTGAATAGATATATATGTTGCACAATCTTTCACACAACTATTTACAATTCGAATAAAACTATTTGTTGACAATTATTTAAGTATTGTAGTTATCTGATAAAAGTCCTTAGAACACTATTTATATATACAGAGTGTCTAGATAATATAGTTCTAAATTACACCAGGCTATTCAACAGGGTGTTACAAAAAGGTTGGGCTGGCTATGCATTTTCATATTCTATGTGTGATTCTAAGCTGAAAATGAAAAATACATTTTTTTCAATTTCCACTTTGTTTAGCAGCTAGACGCCATTTTTTTTTTTTTTTTTTTTTTTTTTACAAAAACTCACTGTAACTGGAAATATATAAGATATCGAGTTCAAATTTGGAACAAGTATTTTACATGTTACGAATAACAAGTGTACAAAGCACAAAGAATTTATTTTTATAATTTTCAAATTGGCGGCCATTACAAATTTTTAACGTGGAATATCTTGAAAACCGTTAACTTTACAACAAATGTACAGGATACAAAATATTTTTATTTTTTTTAAATTTGTAACGGCCGCCATTTTGAAAATTATAAAAATAGATTCTTTGTATTTGGTACACTTGTTAATCGTAATATGTAAAATGCTTATTCCAAATTTGAACTCGATATCTTATATATTTCCAGAGTTTGAGTGAGTTTTTGTAAAAAAATAAAATGGCGTCTAGCTGCTAAACAAAGTGGAAATTGAAAAAAAAAATGTATTCTTCATTTTCAGCTTAGAATCACAAATAGAACATGAAAATGCATAGCCAGCCCAACCTTTTTGTAACACTCTGTATGGGTACAAATAAGAAAAGAATTTCAATAAACATAAGTCCGGAAATGCTTATTTTCAAATTATCCGCCATTTTGTCTTTTTAAATAGAAAAGATATTGAGCTCAAATTTGATGTACGTATTTGTTACGTAACCGTTTACCCCTGTTCAAAAAACTAGAACATTATTTTGTATATTTTCAAAATGGCAGCCATTTAAAATTTTCGATGTCATATATCTCTAAAACCGCTAACTTTACAAAAATATTTCAAAAAACAAAAGCGTTACTTTTTTAATAACAAACTCAACATTTTTTTTCCATAGCGCAAAAGATAACCGAGTTGTCGGCTACAAACTAAAACATAATTTCTACTAATTAAAAAAATAATAATAACATAACTACCAACAAATTATGTTTTTTTTTGTTTTTAGCAGATAACTCAGTTACCTTTTGAGCTACAAATATATATATATATATATATATATATATATATGTCTTTAAAAAATTTTTTTTTATGTTTCTAAATTTTGTTTGTAAAGTTAGCGTTTTTAGAGATATTTGACTAAATTTTATATGGTCGCCATTTTTTAAAATATACAAACGAACGTTTTATTTTTTGTACAGGAGTTAAGGAGTACTATATATAAACATGTACACCAAATTTGAGTTCAATATGTTTTCTATTTTTAAAGAAGATAATTGTTTAGTAAAAAAAAAGAAAAGAAAAAAGCGGATAATTCGAAAACTAAGCATTTACGGATTTATGTTTAGTGAAACTATTTTCACCTATAGCCTGGTGAACTTTGGGGCAATATTTTCTAGACACTCTGTATATAATAGGGTCTAAACTTGTGTCATAAACGTAAATAGTTTTGGTTAAAATCAATCTTTTAATGGCGACGGTCTAGGTTAGTTCCTTGTTAAGTCGACCTGAAGTCTGATAATTCTACTCCAATAAAACAATTTTATTATTTTTACTATCGTGTAACAATAAACAGTAAAACAGGGACGTAATAAATTTCATGATTTTATATGGTAATAATTTTACACAAATTTTCCGTTCGTTAGACAAGATTAAGTTTCGGGGAATTAAAAAATAAATTAAACAAAAAATGAATGAGATTGAAATCAAACCCAATACAGTACCACAATTTAATAAAACAAACTTCTATTTCCTGATGTACATTTCAGTAAAACAGTTACCATACTCAGAGGTTGAGTATTAAACAAACACTAAATCTATAAATTTTATAAAAAGTTGTACAAGTGAGATTACAACCCCACTCCTTCCTGTGGTTAGTTCAACCAATGGCATTGAACCAAGTCATTAGCCTGAAACAACTTTTTATAAAATTTATAGATTTAGTGTTTGTTTAATACTCACCCTCTGTGGATGGTAACTATGTTACTCAAATGTACGTCAGGAAATAAAAGTTTGTTTTTAAATTGTGGTATTGGGTTTTGATTTTAATCTTTAAGTTCGCCATAGTGTGCTTATAAAAGTATTATTAAAAATGAATGCTTTAAATTTCCCTTCAACCTTTCCTGCCCTCAAACACAGACACCCCTAGTTTATAAATATCACAATTTACAGATATTCTATTTTTCAAGACTTTTTTATTCACTTTTTTTCTGATCTAGTATTTTTAAGAAGAAACTGAATAATGTGTTCCTTATTGATCGTAATGATTTTCTGTTTTCAACAAATTATACATTCGCGAATTATTCAAAATCTGTTGTTGCATGTATCTCGACACATTGTTTATTGAAAATTCTGCAACGCAGAAATCAATGCAAGCATGACTGTGGGCAATAGTTATAATTATGTCCTACAAGTTTCCTGATTCGGTTGGGAAGCGAGGGTCAGACATTCCCTGAATAGATCCAACTTGATAGAACTGGCGTATCGAAAACCTAATAGTAAATACTGACAAAACTAGGCGAGCTATTAATTCTTTTCATCGATTCAAATCACTGGGCTCAGCAGGTGGGTTATTTCCGATTTCACTGCAGAAAAGGGAAACATATATTAACACCATCCTGTGCAGACAGTTCCAGAGCCACCAAGTACTGACCTCAAGTGTGGAAGGCAGCCAGAGCAGTATTCATGCCTAATCCAGGATGCACCTCTTATGCTGAGCCCAAGGCTTATAGATCTTTTATTATTCTGAAGACACTGGAAAAACTGGTTGATAAACATATACGCGGGGCCATGATTCCATTGCTTATAAGTCAACATGCGTACCAGTCAGGTGTAGGGTGCACTTCATGGTCTAATTCAAAGACGGGAAGAGACTCTCAGGAACCGTGAATACGTCCTCAGTGTCTTTCTTGGCATTGAGGGAGCTTTTGACAATTACCAAAAAATAATTGAAAATTTCAATATGGCGAAACCTTTTAAAATGTTTTTGGTCAAATCTCGCGTGTTATTTTAAATCATTTTTTTTCGTTGTTTCAAAACGAAAACTAGGTTATGATCGCCTTGAAAAAAAAAGTCAGAAAATAACATAAAATTCAGACCCATAAACGTCGTGTTGTCAGAGTAGGAAAACAACAAATGTTGGTCAAAACAAATCGCAATGCCGTGCTGTGGAAACCCTTGAAGAACTTCAAGTTCGCTTAGAACGTGATCGACAAGAGCGGCAAGAGCGACATGCCAGTCTGGCAGCGTTCGTAAAGATGATCAACAAATATTGTGACAAAATCTGTGAAATCTTTACAAAGCGATGCTATCACAGCCAAGTTGCAACGTTGACATTTGGCGGAACAAAGCCATCCTGTTTGCCCGACGAATTGAAAGATAAAAAATTTGTTTATAACTAAAAAGTAGAGCTTTTTTTTTAATATTGTAAAACCCACTTTTCTAAAATAAATAAATAAAGATAAAAAAGCACAATTAGTACAAAGTACTAATTTTAATTTAAACTACGAAGGAAAGTGTTGATGCTTAAAATTTTAAATTATAATAAATTATGAATTTTAGGAACTCCCACACTTTAGTTTGCAATTTAAATTAGAACTAGTGTTTTGTACTGTGTTTTTTGTTTTTCATCTTTATTTATCTATTAGAAAAGTGGTTTTTAAAAGAAATATTTTTTATTTATTTTTTGTTTTTCATCTAATCCTTTTAGATTATTTTATATCTTTTATATCAGTTTTCTGTTGACCAACATTTGTTCTTTTCCGACACTGACACTATTAGAGTGTTAACGTCTAGGGGTCTTTATTTTATGTTATTTTCTGGCGTTTTTTAACAAGGCGATCATAACCGAGTTTTCGTTTTGAAACAACGCAAAAAAATTAATTTAAAATAACACGCGAGATTTGACAAAAAACTGTTTAAAAGGTCCGCCATATTGAAATTTTAATTCATTTTTTTAAATTCAATTGGGTTCTATATGAGCACACTATAGTCAGCTAAACCAAATTTCATGTACCTATCTATATTTTTGTGACCGCTACTACTTACAAACTGTACCGACAACGACGACGGACAGACGAAAGAAATTTCATTTCCTGAGGCAATAAGACTTAAAGATCAGTCAATAAACTGAGATCATTTCTTGGCGATTACCTAACTTCAAATGTTTTGACTAAGGAAACATCAAAATTAATATTTCCAAGGAAAAATGCATTTCTTTTACAACCCATTAAAACTTTCTCTATACTACGTCTATATAAGGACGTAATGAATGTCCTTAAGGACCTCTTGTACATTTTATGTCAAGTATATTGAGGCCTCTCCTTCATAAAGCAGGACTAGTCTTGTCAGTTTGAACAGAGATAAAGTTTTTTATGTTTTACAATCTCCTTAGAGGGTGTTAAATGTGTGTTTATAGGCGTGATAATTTCATTTTCCTTGAGAAACATCTGTTTAATATATGATTATAACCAGTCATTCCTTCAATTTTTGTTCCTAATTATAATATACTGTTTGAAACTTTCTGTATGATATTTTAACTTTCCTTCTGGGGTTAGTTTATTTAACTTTTCATTTTCATTGTGGCCTTCACTTACAATGAGTACGAAACAATCCCGAGGTTCCCTACTTGGGATCTACACCTTTCTCCGTGGATTAGACAACGTTTTATCAGTATTCTTTTGAACTCTTGAGACCTTGATCCTATGAGAGTAGAGTGTTTGGAGGTTATGACACTTTCCTAAGGTGATTATGATAGCGAAGTTTCAGCCTAAAAACGATAAAGAAAGAAAATATATAAGATTAAACACAAATTAGCAAGGTAGATTTTTAACTTTGTAGTGACCTAAAATTCAGATTTGATTAAAATCAAGCTTTTAATATTGGCGGTCAAGGTTATTTTTGTTTTTTTGCGAATTATATTTTTAGAATCCGTAGGTAAAACTAAGTACGCTTATAATTTCACGCGCCAGTCTGTCAAGTCGCAACCCGTCTATACAGACAAAACGATAAAATTTATATATTTCAAACTTTGCTTTACAAAACATACTATTGGAACCCTTGGGTGTGGTTATTGATGGGAAATTAAACTGGATATCACAATTCAGTTATCTTTAAAATAAGCGTTGTACAGGGTGCTTTGCACTTCCTGCAACGTCAAAAATTGTCATTTTAGCACAAACTAAGATGGAGTATTACGCTTACGTTTACTCAAACGAGGTAATTCTGTAGAATCCGTAAAACTTTTTCGTATACAAAAAAATAGAATAATTTGTAATTTAAAATATAGAGATTCGTGCAGACGTGCATTCCTTGCCTTGTATTTATATTTTGAATGTTTTGCTGTTCCTAAAAACCAACCAATGACTCCCAACATGGGTATTACATATGGCTACAAATAAATACTCCAATACCTAAAAACTATTTGAACATAGTGTGTGCTACTCGGGTATGAAGTTGTACAATGGACTGCCTCAATATTCAAAAGAAATTAATTCTTTTAAGTTTTAGAAGAGCTTAAAATATTACCTCACTAAATGGGTATTTTACTTGGTGGAGGAGTACCTGAACCAGTAGACTATATTTTGAGATGTAGGACTGCTGTTGTTTTGTTCCTTTTTAAATATCTGTGTAATGTTTGTTTTATTTTTATAAATATGCTGAATCTTAAGAAGGAAAATTTCAACTCTTATGTGTACTGCAGTCGTGCTGATTTTGTATAGCAAAGAAGAAAATAATAAATAAATAAATATATTATTTGTATTGTCCCACATATAGGAGAAATATAGCGGTAAAAAAATTACCTCGGGGTACTTAAGGTCCAAAAACTATCGATTTGGAAAAAAAATATATTTTATACATGTGATGTGTGGGGTATCAAATAAAACTAGAAGTTATTCTGATTACGAATATGTATGTTTATTTGACGAACATTTAATATGTTGGCGCTAGACAAAATTTAAAGTATCAGATATCATGCACCTTCCTTCTAGCTTGAACACGGCGCGACCTACACTTTGTAAAAATATTATTTGGATTTTAAATTAAATTTCAGTGCGAAATCATATATTATAGTTTTTTGTATGACAAAAAGAATATAATTTAACCACACAATGAGAAATGTGCAGAGTATAAGTTTTAAAATCAGTTTTTGTGGGATGTGAAACTTACAATTCAATAGCCATTAAAAGATGGATTGTATTTACATTGATTTCTCTTTTTAGAGTCCTTACGTAAAACTAAGGAAACTTATAATTTTACGCGCATGTCTATAAGTCGCAACCAGTCTATATAGACAAGACGATAAAATTTATATATTTCAAAAATTAACATCTAAATTCTTTGTATTGTCCCACATAGGCTATAGGAAAAATATAGCAGTAACAAAAAAATCTCCCAAGAGTAATTAAGGAGCAAAAACTATTGAATTGAAAATTTTTATTTTTGAAAGTTGTATGTGCGGAGTATCATATAAAACTATATCATATATGAGATATATCACTAAACCTACTACCAGAGAAATATCGCAAAAAATTGATAATACAAACATGGCCACTACAAACGTGGCAACATTACAGGGACTTTAAAAAAATTTCTAAAGGAAGTAATCAGTATTACCAATAATCAAAATAGTACCATATACATCACTCTGAAATTTTAAATTGTAGGTTTTTTATTGTAACTTTTTAACTCATTTATGTTTGTTGAGATAATTTTGTTTGTGTTAAAAGTTAAAAGTTTATATTATGAGAAATGTATTAGTTTTTATTTTGCTTAGGGCTAGTGTGTGTTAAATATCGTTCATAACTCGTAACGAAAGTAGTTTTCCAGTTCTTGATCGAATTTCGAGTAAAACAGGATCGCTTACCGGAAAAGGTCACTTTCGATACTAGTAATGAAATATAGTATTTGTTAAAATACGAACACCCATGACTGTAGAGCACTTCATAAATGACACCGATATGATTGCTTGGAGTACCTCAAAATGTGAATATCCTAAATAAACAACCCTACCCGGTACCTTTCGTATAGTTTAATAGCGTCAGGATCGGGAAACAACAAGAGTTGGTCAAGAGAGAC
Organism: Aphrophora alni; assembly: GCA_963513935.1. Lineage (NCBI taxonomy): Eukaryota > Metazoa > Arthropoda > Insecta > Hemiptera > Aphrophoridae > Aphrophora > Aphrophora alni. Next base: position 36,984,136 of record OY740778.1, read on the forward strand.
CGGATAGGAGAGATGAAAGAGAGGGATCTAACCCAAGGCTACATAAAAAAAGTGTACATCCATCTATGTCTTCTCGGGATGGTGTCTTCCTATTTGCGGTCAGTCCTATTTGCGGTCAAGTGTAGTTTTATGAGTGGACGATCAAGGTCCTGGGGTGGAAAGATTTCCTGTTTGCGGTCAGTCCTGTTTGCGGTCAGTCCTATTTGCGGTCAAGTGTAGTTTTATGAAGGGACGATCAAGGTCCTGAGGGTGGAAGGATTTCCAGTTTGCGGTCACGTCTTGAGATGTAGTTAATTTCTCCCCGTCCTTTGCATACCTAGCCACTAAATACATAACAGAATGATTTGACTCTAATCACAAATCATGTCTAGTTATATAGGTTAGGTTAGGTTAGGTTAGAATAGGTTAGGTTAGGTTAGGTTAGTTTATATATATGACCGCAAATGGGACACAACCCTCGGGATTACCTAGTCCGTACTCTCTATAATGAGCCCCGGAGGGTGACATTAGGTTAGGTTAGGTTAGGTTAGGTTAGGTTAGGTTAGGTTATATATATATGACCGCAAATTGGAAAAATATAATTAGTTTAGCCCAAGATATTTTTGGGGTGACCGCTGGCTGGACGATTTTACCCTCGACCGCTAATAGGATTGACCGCAAATGGGACACAACCCTCGGGATTACCTAGTTCGTACTCTCTATAATGAGCCCCTGAGGGTGACATTAGGTTAGGTTAGGTTAGGTTAGGTTAGGTTAGGTTAGGTTAGGTTAGGATAGGTTAGGTTAGGTTAGGTTAGGTTAGGTTAGGTTAGGTTAGGATAGGTTAGGTTAGGTTAGGTTAGGTTAGGTTAGGTTAGATTAGGTTAGGTTATATATATATATATATATATATATATATATATATATATATGACCGCAAATTGGAAAAATATAATTAGTTTAGCCCAAGATATTTTTGGGGTGACCGCTGGCTGGACGATTTTACCCTCGACCGCTAATAGGATTGACCGCAAATGGGACACAACCCTCGGGATTACCTAGTCCGTACTCTCTATAATGAGCCCCTGAGGGTGACATTATTTAACCCATAACACATTAAGAGTAAATACAAAAATAAAATGCCTTCACTATAAAGAAACCAAAATCGTCAAAACATAAATTTCTAAACAAGCGATGTTTTATCGCTTTAAATTACAAAAAAAAATTTGAAACAAATCCATAAATAACAAATAGGGTTAAAACACGAGTTACTTAAGTTTCCAAATAGACTACCTGTTTATACAAAGAGATAAAAGCCTGGCGTCCAAGTAAACAAAGACATTAAACTGTGTCCGTCATGGCGTCTGAATGTTTCCTCAGATCAAATGTTTATAATCTCCCTCCGTCTCTTTAAGCTAAGAAAAGGGCACTGATCCGTTGGAGTAATTTTGTAGCGTGTTTGTCACGGTTTATATACAAGGTGTGGCGTATTTCAATACTGACGATCTTTGATGAGATATATTTTAGAGATAAATTAATTGTTTGTCGTGGGGAACATAAAATGGCGTTGATTCCTTGTCTGGTATACTTTAAAGGTCATTTGAAGGTCAACACAATTTTTTGTACGTAGGTTAGGTTAGAGTGTATTTTAATATATTTTAAATTTCCCGCATGTGTGTAGTGTAGAGAAAGTGATGTTGAAACAAAAACACGTGTCGATTATTTTGAAAAATATTTGTTTGAACTCATACAAATAAAAAAATTAAAAAATTGGGGAATTATGTCCCTCTATATATGTAGCTCAAACTAATGGACAGATTTTAATCAGATTTGATATGTAAACTAGTTGTATTTTGACTCAATTCGAGGACGTATTTTTTTTCTTTTCGATAAATCAATATTTAAGTACCTACGGCAAAAACACAAAATCAGCTCTAACGATTTTGATCATTTTTTTTTTCTAAAATATAGACCCTAAACAAAGCGTATTGGTTGCCATCTTTAAAAAATTTGTTACCTGATTTATCGTTAAAAACCAAAATACGATGCTGTTATAAACAACGTAATTTCTCTAAACAAGCTGAACCTATTTTAGTGAAATGTGATGGACCATTTAGTGTTTGTCTTCAGCGGCAACATTGAATCAAATTTTCATCAAAATGGTTTCAAAAAATCATAACAACAACTTTTGATTTAAAAAGTTTTCCCAAAATGTTGAGTTACTTAAAAAAACGTTCTACCTATTACTAAATATAACAATATGCAATTTCATCAAAATCAGTCTATCGTTAAGGCTTATAGAACTGTTTAAATGTTTAAACTTTTTGGGGCTCAGAGGACTTCAAAACTGAAGTTGACAAATTCTTATATATTGCTGTCACAGTACATGAAACAATAAATACGTTTACATTTTTAAGTGACTCACATTTCCTGGGGGGGGATCTGTTTTGGGTGACGGAAATTAAAATCCAAATGGGATGAATGCAATAAATAGTTGATCAATTGGTCAACATAATATTTATTTTTCTGTAGTAACTCGTTCAAAATTAATCAATCTATTACAAGAATTTTGGAACACCCTGTATATTGAATGAATACACTTTTGTTTGGAGCTAAAAGGCAATATTCTATTACAAATTTATCAAAAAATTATGAATCCCAAAAATCAGCGTTTTTAGTTATTGGAAAAGTGAACAAACAAATTGTTTCTATGACTAAAATATGCACTTGATTTAAATTGCCCTACTCATTTGTTCTGGACAGACAAAACTGCAGGCTGTTTGGTCTTGTTTTAGATTACATGTGTGTGTGCGGTGAATGAAGTTGTGTGAAATAAGAAAAATTGAAGGGCACATTGTAATTTTAATATCTTTTAAGTTTCTTTTTCTGTTTTTTTAACCATGTAATTTTGTGAATGTAATTAAAAAACAGGTATTACCACTGGAGTGCTTAATTTTAGAGTTATATTTGAAAAGTTCATAAGAGGAAAGGGAATAAAATGAGACTGTTGTCATCCTTATCATTGTTTCGATTCTTATCTACGTATATCGCCTCTTCGTTATTTGTTTGTTTATAAAGTTCTGAAAGTGTATTACATTAGAGGTCAAGGGTTTTTAGAATATCATAACAATGGTATGTTTCATCACTAGGACCAAAAGTGAAGCTTTTCTATACAAGCTCAAGGAAAATAAACGAGGATCGAAAAGCTTCTTTTGTCCAAGTAATGAACTATATTTTTCGTTGTACTACAAAATAATATAAGAAAACAATTTCACAAAACTAAAATGTTACAACCTATTTACATTCAAATCGATGGTAACAGCTGTTTTAACGGTTATTTACAATCGAGAGTATCGGTTGTTTTTAAAGATGCTCTACAATCGTTAATTAATTCGTGTAAACGAAGTAACAGCAGATGACCTCGACCTCGGCTGATGTTTTTAGGTCTTAGGACTAAAAATAACAACTTTAGCATCTCAATGCATGTATTGAAAACAGCTGTTTCTGAACCAGTATGACGAAACATTAATTATTTTCTTAGAGACAAAAACAATGTAAAATTAACAATTTATTCAATTTCTTCACTACAGTTGCACTCAGTCTTTGGAATAAATTTCCTGATAAAATCAGGATGTGTAAAACCTTAGAGTATTTTTGAACCTCCTCAAAAGACTGAATTTTGAGCAATGGACGATGCAACGTGGTCCATTAGGCTACTAAACGTGGTTTTTGTGTGTTTATGTGCAAGTTGTGGACTTATGTGTGTTAAGAGTGAAAATGATGAATATTAGAAGTGACTGTACATATGGAAGAAATAATACTATAATCAGTATAATATCAGTACACTATAATAATCAGTATAATATACTGATTGGGAACAGTAAGATGTAGAGCAATTTTCTATTTAATAATATTGTTAAACTTTATTCATTAATACCTGTTTTACTTTTTGTATTCTTTTCTATTCCGCTTTTTGTTGTTCTCTAGTACATTCATTTAGAATGTTCTGACTTTTGTATTTTACTTTATTTGTGGATGTAACAACCCTCTTGAATTATCCTCACTCATTTCTTTAATTTGTTTATTTTGTTTTATCTTTCTCCTCATCACAGTCACTCTGTAACTTCTGAACTGGCTTGCCTTAGAGTTTGCTTAATTTTATTCCCAATAGATAATAATTTAAGTTGCAATGCAAGTTTTGTATTATTTAATATTGTTAGTGTTATTAATTTGTATTTCATTTATTAATCTATTATTTCTATATGTGTATGTGTATATAATCTCTTGAGGGAATAAATATAATAATAATTATTATTATAAAGTTATTTGTGGAGACATTTTTCAAGTTTTTTTTTTTTAATTTTATTTTATGTTTTGTTTTTTTTAATTGTTGTAATGTGTATTAAATTATTACTTTATTTGTATGGTCATTTTCATTGAATACTGTTTTAGATTATCTAGCGTATATGAAACAGTAAAATAACTAGTATTTGAAATTTTTTACTTACAATCCCTGGGGGGGGGGGACTCCGTTTGAAATGAGGGAAATTTAGACGCATGCAAATAGTTTTGATCAATATCTGTATCTCAATTCCCAGGGACATTAATCTTTCAATCAAAATGAACCAGAATATTGAGTACCCTGTACAGTCTAAATAATTTTAAAATTGACGTTTCCTCAATGTAAATTCAACAAATTAAATATTAGATAAATGCAATATGTTTGGTATTAAAAAGCAGGGAAAACTGGTGGGGAAGGGGTGGGGAGTGGGTAGAGAGCCTGGGCTGCCCACGCACTTGCTAAATGTCACAAGTTCACGACCCCTATTCTAGCTAGATGGAGCTGTAAACAGATTTGGAATTTTTGTATATTGGTTATTTTGTAAAATTATAATTAGTATAAATCAAAAATGGTTGGTTTAAATTTTTCAAAAAATGTTTACCAATTACCCAGTTTAGCGTCAGGTTGGTAAACGTAAACAAATTTCAACCTTCTGTTTTTCAGGAAATGTTTTGTGCGTATGTATGGGTGGGAGAAAGTTAGTGCAATATTTTTTTTGATTGTGAGAAAGTATTTACATACATATATGCATAGGCCTACATACATACGTATATATAGTGGAGCGTGACTGGATAAACGAGCGTGACGCGTTACGCAATTTTGTGATGACGGCGCGTGACGGGACAATCAATCGTAATTCGTTGAGGTTAAGTTAGGTTTTACACTGATAGCTTACATAAAATGTTTTGTTCGTGTATGGGTGAGAGAAAGTTAGTCCAATTTTTTTTGTAAATGTGAAATATTATATTATATATATATATATATATCGAAAGTGTGTGAGAGAGAGAGAGAGAGAGAGAGAGAGAGAGAGAGAGAGAGAGAGAGAGAGAGAGAGAGAGAGAGAGAGAGAGAGAGAGAGAGAGAGAGAGAGAGAGAGAGAGAGAGAGAGAGAGAGAGAGAGAAGAGCGTGACAGGACAATGGATCGTGATACATTAATTTATTTTCTCCATACAAAATGCCAAAATATAACGTGCCAAAGGAAATTTTCACTTCTAAAAGTTCGTTTAGAAATAAATAACACTGTCAAAATATAGATTCTTTCTTTTTTTTAAGAAATACACACTTTGTAAACCCTCTTACTGTGCCGTTCCCAGCATGTGATTCATGAATGGTCTGTACTCAAAATCAGCAAAAGGTTGAGATAAGAAAAAGCTGCTTTGAGAGTCTGTAACCAAAAAAAAAATATACATTTGAATAGATCTACACACGTAGAGTTAAAAATTTTTTTTTTCCTTAAAGTTGACAAAACAAATTTAAACAGAGTTCAAACCCTTAAACATAATGATTATGTTTTAAGTTAAATGCTAGTCAAGCAAAAATTGCCTATCAATGCAAGAACACCAGGTTCAAGTTGCTTAACACTGGTCGAAACATAAAATTTAACAAAGCATCCCAAAAATAGAAAATTGTACTATAAAAAGTAAGGCACAGTGATACCAACTTCAGTATTAGTGGGCAGCAATAGTTTCAAAGATTATTCTTAAACGTTTCGTGTGTTTATATTAATTGTGTCAATATCTCATTGTTTAAACCGTTTTAACGATAATTTATTTTAACAGTGTTTATTCAAATATTATTAATTCAATAATAATTACCATTCTCTGTTTGAAGTTATTTGTTAATGATGGAAGTTCAATTTTATTATTATACATTTTTCTAGGCGGTTAGGCCTAGTCGATAAATCGAAAATTGCAAAAGGTCCGAAAACATATATGGTCCGAAAATCACAAATTTAATTGGGAAGAGGCAAAAATCATACACCGGGAAAGTAACCTATACAAACGTAAAATAATTGAAGCCTCATATATAAAACTAACGGACAATCCTATCAGCCAATCAAGTATAGAAGTAAGGCCATTATGGCTCCCATTATTAAAAAAATAACTAAAATTTGATTATAATACCCCTACAACTAAAAAACAAGCTGAAATTTTACCTGTCAAATAGCCACAAGGGGTTGTAACCCGCTCTCGGGTTAGGAAGCTTAATACAAATAACAATAGGCCACTCCCCTAATAGTTTGTCACGCCTTCTGGACCACGTCACTTGTTGCTGTATCTTTGATACAACAACACTTATTTGACGTTAGTTGTTTGTTACCGTGATTGTGTTTTTTGACTTCTCAGTTTAAGCTCCGAGATGCATGCTTAGATATTAAGGTTGGTGGTATTCATATTTCATTTTACTTTTACATAGGCTTAGTTTCTATTTTCATGTTTCTTTAGTTTTTAGTCACTTGATAACGGGAATTGATTCTTATTCCCGAAACGTCGTGTTTTGATTTTTAACACACAAATGATGGCAAATGTCCGAAAAATGTATAATAATAAAATAATTACCAGTATTAAAGGGGCGACGCTTTCGTATGGAACGACTTCACGATGTTTTGATTCTGACGATGGCGGTTTAACTGTCGAAACCAGTTATCCACAAGGATCAAATTTGGATTGTCTGAGAGAAAAATTAACGTTTAACCTATTAATATATTCATAGTTCAAAAGTTTTAAAAAAGCCAGTTAAAAACAAATTGATGGGTACCATCACAGTAGCCTACTTACCCAGCCCCATCATACAATGTAATACAAGCCTCTAAATGTAATGCTAAAAAAAATATTTCTTGGGTCTTTCAGGAAATTAAAAATTGTATTGGTAGATCAATTGGTCTTATCCAGTAGAGTAAGTTTGTTTAAAACCGTTTTTACACAGATTTTCTGAACTTTGTAATTGTGTGTATGTAGATTACTTCCTTCACAACAGCTAAGCCCTGACGGGTCTCTACTCGCTTCGCTCGTGCCTCTGACCTGCCTTGCTGATGAAGGAACTCGCTAAGTTCCTGTAAGTGATTTGGCGTTATAGAATCTCGTAACTAAACGAATGATTTAATTTCTAAACTTTCACTTAACACTTGCTTAACAATTTTCGTAATGATTTTTATGGTTTAATAAACTCATCATTTTTTATTTATGAACTTGTTTAAATTTTTAAACTTAACCCATTTTATTTTGGAATAGCCTTGTTATTACGACTGGTTGGTTTGATTATTGTTGAAAGACTGGCCACTAGTATTGAAGCGTTGTCCCCACTTTATTTTTACCCGCGTAATCATTTCCAATTATCTTGGAAATTCATACCTTGATAATTGCGGACTTTTTTCTTATTGGACCAAGTTTGTATTTTTGAAACTCATTGAGTTCACAGAGGTCAGTTTTCAGGGTTTTGTGTATAGTTTTAAGTTTTAACGTTCCTCTTTGGTAATTGTGTATTTATCTTGAAACTCTTTGAGTTCACAGAGACTAATTCTCAGGGTTTTCTGTATAGTTTACTAGTTTCCTTGGGAACTTCAAGTTGAATAACCATAGTGTCTTATACGTGTGCTTATTGCAATTTGAAACTGTTCTGCATTGCTGTAACTTAGTTTGTATTAATGTTAATTTTATTTCTGTAATATAATAGATATTATTTTTTGAATATATCTCTGACACAATGTAAACATAACCTTAAATCCTATTTAAATCAGTTGTTCAATAATTAACACTGAGTTAAATAGAGCATGATATTCAAAAGCCTTGGTTAGTATGAAATACTTTTGAGATTACCGTGAAATGAGTATTGAACCCAAGTAGGATTCTTAAAGAATGTGACTTAAAGCATTATACTGAACACTTTGGTGGAATCCTTGACACTGTCTTTCTGCTCTGAAGAATTTATAAATATCGACCACAAAACTAACCTTAGACACGTCTCTGAATCAACGGAATTGAGAACGGCAGCCTTTGAATATTCTCACGGTATTACAACAAAATCTCTACCCTAAAATATACATTAAGATAGGTTTGTTTGAGTAAGTTGTTTCTATATGTATGATGTTATTTATTTACACGCTGTTTATGAACATTCATTTATTTACATACACAAAACATTTAAATTTGAAAAGGGAAAGATAAAGAACAATCGATAAACAAACAAACATAACCATAAAATTTATCAATAACACTTTGGATTTGGGCTGTTAAAAAGAAATGGTTAAGATAAAGATTTGGAGATTTCAATTCTACTTCTACCAACTCTCTACGATGACAAATAGCTTAGTTAATAAAGGAAAAGGTGCGCAAAGTGAAACTTCAAAGTGCTACGAACCGAAACACAACTAATTATGTGAGTAGACATTAATTTAAAACATTTATGTAAGAAAGGTCTCATAACTGAAATCATTCAATTAATATTAAAACTAATAATAATAATAAACTTAAAATCAAATTAAAGTCAATACAACAAATCAGATTCACCATAACTGAAATAATCTTTAAATCGCCTATTTGTAACTAACGCTAAGTTTAAAAAAATTCTAAACTCCTTTGGTATAAATTAGCTGAAATAAGGATCTTACGATAGCTTTCAAACAATTTGAAAGGAGTTTAAAAATCAAAAAGCGAATAAAAATTTATGTAAATATCATTCATAAATTACTGCATAACTTTAAGTAATATGAAAATATTTCTTTATGTTAAATTAAGTAAGAAAATGTATATTAGATTGTAATAAAAGTATTTAAACATAATTGTTTGTATAATTAAATGTTGAGTGGGCTGTATAGAAAACATGGCACAGTTCTCACTAGCGAAAATCTGAATATTTTTAATAATAATCAATTCAGTAAATTCTAGTAAGCTAGATAAGTATTGATGTTTAGAGTTAATAAAATTTTGCAAGTCTTGAATTTTTTTTTTTTATTTAAAAGAAATTATAATTATTTCAAATGAAATAATAACACACATGGTTAATCTCGACTCTGCACTTATTTAAAACAGGCAGATAAATCCTATCACAGCCAAGCTGTAGTGATTCGAGAAATGTAATCTGGTGGACCCCCAACATCCATAACTCTTACAAGTCAAACAAAGTCTTACATAGTGGAGCACCTCTTACAAACTCTGATAAAAATCTTACAATTGTTAAGAAGTAGCAACTAGTTTATATATAATTATAATTGAAAGTACATACCTTCAAGAACGTATTAAGTGTAGCATGAACAATTTCACTCTGAGAAATTCTCACTGGTTTCTCAGTGTTGATTAGAAAAATAAGAAAAGATTTCTTGAACGAATTTGAACATCTGTACCAATCACTGTCACACAATTTTTGTGTGAACAATAAACTCTGTAAAAAAGTAAAACATTATTTAACAATAAATAGTCAGCTGATATTGGAAATCAAGTAGAGAATATTTTTTAAATAAGTAGCCAAACTTAGGAAATTTTTGTACAGGAAAAAGGTTGTTTAAACATATATCAAGAAAGTACTTTCCGTACGTCTTCTATTTGGTAATCGCAAACAAATTCGCAGATTAAACCTTATTTCAACTAAATGTAATCGTAAAGTTGCCTTTTATTGTACAAACAATCTAGGGGAAATGTTGGTTAATAACAAAGATAAAAAGGAAATATTAGAAAATAGTGGAGTTTATAAAATATGTTGTCAAGATTGTGACTTTAAGTACATAGGTCAATCAGGTAGATCTGTTAAAGTTAGGATTAAAGAACATGTAAATAGCTGGAAACATGGCTATAGAAACTCTAACTTTGCTAACCACCTTTTGGACTCAGGTCATAATTTTGATCATAAATTGAATGTTAAACTCTTACATATAGAAAATAAAAACAATTGATTAAATAATTTATAATGTTTAGAAATTAATAGATCTATTTCACTTGGGCCTATTTTTAACTTAAATGACCAAATTGTATTAAATTTTTTCACCCCTTCTAAAACCCATCCTTAACATAGTTCATCAACCCTCATCTACCTGCTAAGTCATTCCCCCTATCCTTCCCGATTTCTCTTATATTTCAGTTTCCTGTTACTTGTGTATGTATAAATAGTTGTCAATACCTGTTAATTATCAGTTGCCCGATGGTGCCGAAAGGCGAAACAATTGTAGCTCATTTATATTAAACAAAGACCAGAGCACTGTGGTGACAATATATACAGATACACTTTCAAAAGTCCCTTACCACGCTTGGGAATAAACAAAAAAACAAAAAACAAAATTTAGGGATGATTATATTGTAAACTTTAAAACATCTTTGTATGTTAGAGGATTGGGCCTTCCCCGCTCCAGGTATTTGACAGGTGTTTGAACTGTCAACCCTATTGTTGATAGGTCAATGCACCAGAGGAGTGGGGGTAGGGAAACTGGTCAATTTAGTTGTAAATAGTTTTAATTTAGTCTTTGTTAAGATTACCTCTGAAGATGACAACTTTGTTGTTGTAATAGCTATAAGGGTTTAGTAGGAATAAACATTTTACTTTTGACAAAAATTTTTGTTTTTTGTTATTTTGTTTATTCCCAAGTGTGGTAAGGGACTTTTGAAAGTGTATCTGCACTCATTTATATTATTAAAATATTTTTGAAACTTTAGCTTTATTGCTTTATTTAATCTTTTAATATGGAGTTTCAACAAGAAATATCAGCTGTTACATTAAATATAAAAACATCTATATTAGATAAATGTTTGCTGATTTGTATCATGCTTGTAATGGTATCAACCCAATCTCTATGACCTCCCAAGAAAATGTAATTAATAGTAACAAGATCCGGCGGAATGAAGTCACCGACACGATAGTTGAAAGTGGAAGTTTCATCGTGGTGGCAAGTGGAGACTGTTAATATTTTGGGACAACGTTTATAGAAACTTTTTTTATATATTATTAGATTGCCTTGTATCCAGATCTCCAAACTGATTTGTTATTATTATGAACTGATGAATGAAATATATAAAAAAAGATTTAGAGATTTTTTTTTTAATATTATTTAGTACCACAATATAATTTAACATTTCAAATAAAAAGTATTATTGCTAAAGTTTTCTAATATTAAGGTTATGTTCACAATTTATTTGTTACTTTCCTATATGTACCGTATGATAATTCAAAATGTAACCATACAGATGGGAATAAATCTAAGTCCTTACCAATAAATGGCGGGAAGTTAATATCATTCATAGTTTTATCTACAGGGGATGTGTGGTCTCTACAAGAAGAGGATCAGATGAGTATTGAATGACCAGGGTGGGGATAAACATATGGAGCCATAGTTTAAAATTTAACAAAGAGTTTTGTGAAATTGTAACACCTATAGGCGTAAGTCGTTTATATATTTTAACAAAGATTCAAAACATACAATTTTTTTCATTCTTATAGGTCCATACCTATCACATCCCTGCTAAAAGTTGGGGTACTTCCTTTATATCATCTCAGTACGGCGCCTTGCCTATCAACGAAATGCAGGAAGCTTAGGCAATATTAAAGATAATGTGGTTTTTCTCACACGCTAAGATTTCTGCAATGGACCCATGGAGGGTATAACTTACAGGTTGTGATACCTAAAAAAGGTTAATTTAAATTGAATAATTAAAAGTAGCGGGGAATCGTTTAGAATTAATTTGGGAGGGGGTAAATGGGTTGAAAACATGACTTGTATAATAATTTAAAATAAAGGAAATTAAATTAACTAGATTTCCAAACTAAAATAAATAACAATGTATAAAATATTAGTTATAATTAATAAATAAATTAAATAGATAGTGTGTGTTATAAAATTAAACAAAAGGACTTGCTGTCAAGTGAGAAATATTGAATAGTGTATGCAAATTTATGCAAAGAGTTGCGAGAGATTTTATCACGGGCGTCAGCCGGAATTGAAGGACAATCCTTGTAGCAACGACTGTGAACCCCTGAAATAGAGAAAATGAACTTTTCACCATGCGGTTAGATCAGTCCGAGTTGAGGAGTTAAGATGGTTAGACGTGTTCTGTATGAGTCTGAGTCGAGAGTCATAGTTGGGGAGTTGCAGGAACAAGATGTGTTGAGAGAGTTAGAGTCCAGAGTTTGGGCAGGACAGTAGTAGTTTGAGTCTTAATTTGATTTTGAGGTGTTGATTTTGAGACGTATTGATTGTGCCGAACTATTAAAAAAATGCAGAGTGATCTGTGTTGCGTAAATATTACGTCATTTTATTAACCCTTTTGTTTTGATTAAAAACAAGAAAAAATGATGTATTCAAGTCCAACTAACAAAAACGTATAAATGATATTTAAAAAAAAAACTTCAATTCGCATAGCAACGATTGGTCTTTCTGTTCTTCGTTCAATATAATATTATTAACAATAGCGAGAATCATTGCCAGACTTCAAGTGTGACAAAGCTTTCTTCTTTTGTCAAGTATGAAATAATGGGTGTCAAAAGTTTGGCAACAGCGCTCTAATTTGCCTTGCATTGTTATACCATCTGAATCATACAGTCTACCTGTGAGATGTCACGTACACAGGGTTGCGTCACCAGATCACCCCATATCGTGTCCTTCGGATATTGGATTCTCATTGGTTATTGAAGGCGTCCTTTTTCCACACTTGTCGAGGCCTTGGTTTCGTTACAATCAGTTAGGCATCAGTCTCCGACTCCGTAAGACATCGACGTCATGATGAATTTTACTTCAGTCAACTGAAAAGTGATATTTCGTACTGTCCTAGTATCACAACTCATTCTTTCTCATTTTATCAATGCAGTTCTCTTTTTCTGTGTGTGGATTTGTGCAGTATGTGGAAAGTTGTGGTTTGTGCGTCTAGTGAATGTTAAACTGTGGTACAAAAACTAATATAAATTTTGAGTGTTTTCAGTGTGCACACCTAACAATGCGTCGTAGAGCTGACATTTCAATTATTCACGTAAGTACAAACCTACAATTAAATTAATCATATATTGTCATTTTCTATATGCAGAACTTATGTTTGAACTGTCATTGATTGGTCCTCCGAAAAAATCCATTGTTTTCACTTGGAAATATTCTATTACAAAATCCCACACTTTACCGTACAATCTGTACATTATAGATGAGCGTGTTAAATGGTGTTGGTTTTATTAAACTGGACAAAGTGTTTTAATACGAGCGGCGTGTTTCGCGCAAAGACAATAGACAATTAAAGCGTATCGTATTAAAAATGTGTCGGAAGATGAACAATCGTAAAAGATTTAATGAACTATCAAACTAAAAAACATTCTAAAACACGGTCAGATAGACGAGTGCAATTAAAAAACTCGAATTGTGCGGTTGATGCGATATGGGCGGACGGACATCACTTGTGCTTCTAGGAGGAAAATCCTCAACAAAAAGACGGTAAATCAGCGTAATTAAACGCTGAAAATAAATATTATGTATAAATATATGTAAAAGTTTTATATGTAATGTTTTGTTTTTTTTTAATTTTAAATTTTAATGAGTCACTTATGTTTTTTGAGAAATAAGAATTTTAATAAAGTAAATTTAATAATAATCAAACAGACAACTTTAATCTGTTTGATTTCAGAAATTATTTAACAGTTGCAACTTTAAGATTAATTCAAGATTTAAAAATAGACCTTCTTCAAAGGCATTAAAATTTCAATTCAGCTAGGATGTTAACTATACCCGATTTATTTGATTTCTTTGTAATGATAAATGTTTATGTATAATTATTTTGTTAATAAATTCATGTCAAGTTTCAGCAAAATAAGGATTATTCATTTAACCAGGAAAATCATTGTAAGTACCCTTTCAAAAGAACTTACACCCTGAGATATTTTAATAGTTAACTTCATTTTTAAAATTGATGAGATAATCATCTGGCGCCCTTTAGCTGAGCAAATTTTTAATAAATTAATAAAATAACTTCATTCTTTTCAAAAAATTGACTTAATAAAAAAACCCCCTTCATTTTATCAATTATTACAAGGTCTGGAGGGTATTATTATACCCATGGAGGGTATAGTTAAACCCAGTCTGACGAGCAAGAGAAAGATTGCTGTCAAAACAAAGACGAGAATATTTAACAGCATTGTTAAATCGATACTTTTCTAAGGTTGTTAAAACTTGGAAAGTCATAAAAAGTAAACTGCAAACCTTCATAAACCCTTGATTAAGAAAAAATATTAAATATTTATTGGACAAATATAACAAGCAATGAAGATCTACGGGAAAGAACAAATGAGACACCACGGTAGGTGTGGAAGGGGAAATGGATCTGGATTGGCCATGTCAGAGATATATTCAAAAATTATATTAGATAAATAAAATTAACATTAATACAAACTAAGTTAAAGCAATGCAGAACAGTTTGAAATAGCAATAAGCACACGTGTAAGACACTATGGTTATTCAACTTGAAGTTCCCAAGGGAATTATCAAACTTTTTATATATTTAAATAAAAGCCGAAATTTTCTTCGTTTCTGCCTACAAGACCTAAGCGCAAACTTACAATAATATTTTCAATTTTGTTTTTCGTTAATCAAGACTGATCGTAATATTTTTTTACTTCCAATTTTACACATCGGTTTGGTCACACATTTTTTAATTTCACAAAAATTTTGATGAAATCGGCAGAGCTGATTTTGAGAAATTGTGTATTTTATAATAACCAATAACTCACAAATGATAATTGTTGGAAAGGCGATCAATAATATTTGGGTCCTTAGAGGTTAACACTTGAGCAAAATTTTAATCAAAATCATTAGAACCGATTTTGATAAAATCGTAATTTTCTGTTTTTTTATGTTGATCACGACTGACGCCAGGTAGACATCATTCCAAAACTACTTTTTTACACTCAAGGGACCTCAAATCAAAGGTAATTTTTTACCTATTACATAACTTTCTCTCTCTCTCTCTCTCTCTCTCTCTCTCTCTCTCTCTCTCTCTCTCTCTCTCTCTCTCTCTCTCTCTCTCTCTCTCTCTCTCTCTCTCTCTCTCTCTCTCTCTCTCTCTCTCTCTTCACAAGTAAATGTTATACATGTGAATGAATGTGGCTTCGAAGTTTGACATTTTTAAATGGGACTAACGAATATGCTACATCTGTAATCACTGTCGATAGTTTTGACATTCCGGATTATCCGGACTGTCGAGTTGTGAATATTGACAGGTGTTAAATTACTTTCTAATCAAATTTAACTGATTAACACTGTCATAAATATAATAAGTTCTTTAATGACATTATTGACAAATAGTCGGATTAATTTGTCAAATTTAAAGTTGGGAGAGGGCTTCACTCCTCCCACCCCTCACCCCTTTGGCTATCTGACGAGAATAATTTCAAAATATCTGACTTAATGTTCCACGCTATGTGTGATCTATTGGCGAAGTTGTGCGCCTTGCCTAAGTAAGGTTGTTGTGAACAGGGGAAAGGCAAATTACACAATATAAGTACAGTACTTACGTTAGATTGCAGAGTCTGTCCAAACGAGCAGTAGATAAACAGTTGTACAGTCATTATAGCGAATAAAAACATGGATTTTAGCATCGTCTGCATGTCTTGATCTTGCACAGCCTTTAAAATAAAATTTCAATTTATTAGTGTCTGTTATTAAAACCATCTGTTTCAAGTACACGAGTTTGTCACTCTCTCTCATCCTCATTCTCTCTATTTCGGTCAGTCTTTTACTTTCATTCTCTCTCCGTCCCTGTCTCTCTCTCCGTCTCTGTCTCTTTATTACTCTCCCACTTTCTCTCCCTTATCTTCCACTCCCTCTCTCTTACTCTCCCTCTCTTTCTTCCCTGTTTTCCTCTATTTATTTCTCTTCTATCACGCACTCTCTCCCTTTCCTCCTCTCTCTCCCCATTATCTCGTCTCTCTCCCTTTCTCTCTCTCTCACTCCCTCTCTCCCTTTCTATTAGTTTTTCACTTTCTCCCTTTTTCTCTCTTGCTTTTCTTTCCTTTCTCTCTCATTCACTATCTATTACATTTTCACATTCTCTCTCTATCTTTCTCTTTATTTCTCTCTTTCTCCCTCTCTCATTGTCTCTCTCCTTTATTTCTCCTTCTCACCCTCTTTTTCTTCCTCTCTTCCCTCTGTTTCTCCCTCTTTCTTCATCTTTTTTCTCTTTCTCTCTTTTTCTCCCTATTTCTGTTTCTTTTTCTCTCCCTATCTCTTACTCCGCATCTCTCATTCTTCCCTTTTGTCTTCTCTCTCTCTCTCTCTCTCTCTCTCTCTCTCTCTCTCTCTCTCTCTCTCTCTCTCTCTCTCTCTCTCTCTCTCTCTCTCTCTCTCACTCTCACTCTCACTCTCTCTCACTCTCTCTCACTTTCAGACTCTATTTTTTCACTTTCAGACTCTATATATATATATATCTTTCTTTTCTTTTACTCTTACTCTAAATATTGCTTAGGATTACTACATCAGGGATAATACCACAGAACAATGAGCGCTCAATGCCAAGGAAATCCTATATAAACACTTACGATCTAACTTCTGACAACCTTACTGTAAACTTTAAACACATGTATTCAGTGGTAAAAACTCCAATTTATAATTCATAGAAAATCAATAAAACGATTGACAGTTTCTAACTATTTCAGCTTAAAGTAGTGTTTTCCCTCCTGTAGATAATATATATAAATATCATTACATAATAGCGATAATATAATATTTAGTCTTTTCAACGAATGACACTATGGACGCGTATTTACATCAGTTTATATTTATAAAAGTGGTAATGTCTTTGACGACTACATGAATCTATTTTCATCTTTATATTGCACAGAATTTAGATATGTATAAGGCCGACTGCACAGTAGAGCGATACGATACATATCTTAAGGTCGTAAGCGATGCGCGATAATTATCTTTTAAGATAGGTATAACTAGTGCGCGTTCAAATCGTGTTGTAGTGACTTAACAGATGTACTGCAGTACGATAGCAACATATATCGTAAGACACACGTATTAGGCGACACGTTCTGCCTATCTCTTCGCTTAGTATCGTACGATAATTATTCAAAGTGACAAGATGTAACTCATGGTTACAGGTAATGAACGGACAAGAAAGAAATCTCATAAATCGTATCGCTTGTGCGTGCAGCAAAATTATCTTAAGATAAGAGTCGCGCATCGTAATGATCGTTCGATAAACATCGTATTACTCTGGTGTACAGTCAAATATGTGTACCGAAAACAATCAACATTAGTGACAGTAAAATTACAAATTTGAAAAAGTTAGTGCAACAACCACCTTACCTGTATGAACTGATATCCTGAGAAACAAATGAGAAGCTCACTGACCGATACGAGTTCCAGAATTATTACTCCATAAATAGAAATTACTTCCTTTTCAAATCTGAAAAATAGAAAAACAAAATATTGAATGGACGACGTTGTGGTACTTACCCAACCCGGTAATACAAATCAATCATTTCTCTTTTTCACTATTATATTAAGATTTCCCGTTCTACTAAATGTAATGTACTAAATTAGGGTCAAATTACAAGTCTGCGTGTAATAGTACCAACCCTACATCTCTAATAATGAAGTTGTTGACAAAAATGTAATTTCGAAACCTAACCTCAAAAGTAAATATGATATTTGTATAATTACGTGATCTAGCAGAGTAGAGTCACCGACGCGAGTAGAAGCTCCTTCACGTATGAATGAACAGGTTTCATCTGAGCTGTGGAGTTTGGGTGGGCAGTGGGTCTAAGCGTCAGTAAGGTGGTGGGGGAAGCGGCCGCCTCAGTCTGTGTTGGGTGTTGGTACTAACAACAATGTCTACAAGACCGCTGGATCGGGGACAGTACCCGTCGCCGACTGTTTCCCCTACAATGCCTCAGTCCCCACGCTGCCTCGAACTACAAACTTGTACCTCCCCTCCACGCGCTGGTCTCAGCTCAGATGAAACCTGTCCATTTATACAGCTTCGATGCCTGTTATGGCAGACACTGACACTAGTGAAGCTAGTGGAACCTTTTGAATACACACTAAGAAGGCCATTTTAAAAAGTAATCAAAACCTGTGTAGCAACTGTTTTAAACAAACACACTACTGGATAAGACCCCGTGATCTACCAATGCAATTTAACATTTCCTACAAAACCGAAAAATCAACTCGAGCGTTACATTTAGAGGATTTTGCTCGTATCACATTTTATGATGAGGCTGGGAACGTACTATGATGGTGACCATTACTTTGTTTTTGTAAAAAAAAATCTGGACATCAATAAAATGCTAATTTTAAAACTGAATAATTTACCAACCTACTTTATTTGACAAAACTGAGCTAAAAAGGACCAAAATACGGACCTCTAGAGCGTTTAACATATATACAGTGAGATACAACATTAAAGGTGTCAAATTACCCCAATACAGTGGCGGTTAGTCCGATGACCGGGTGAAGTGTTGTTTCAAATGTATAAAAATGTGCGTCAACGATGGTGTCAGTATATCGCCACGGCGGCGTCCATACAAGTAGATAATAAAATTCTTTCTACGTCAACGCCACATACAGACCTTTTTTGTGCGCTCATCGGCCATGCAGGAACGTTAGGCGGTAGTTAGTTTCACAAACACGTTTGATTAACCAAAATGTAACGTGTGTAGTCGTTTACGGTCGAACTTTGTACCCGCGACACAAACGCGATTTTGCACTTGATAACGACAGTTGATTTATACTCTCGAAATGTCGTGTATTAGTTTTTATACACGCAAATTATATCAAGCTGGCCGTATAAAATCTCTAAAAATGGAGAAAGTCTGCAAAATACTTACTTTTTCATCAAAATATGCGCGCCAATGCACTGTTGAAGTAGCCAATTCTGCAACTCTTCCATTTCTTTTTCACTTAATACATTTCCAGACTGTTTATTTCTAGAACTGATAATCCTAAACTTTTCCAAATGATGTATATGTCTCATAACATTGCTTATAATATCAGTCATAGCGCTATAAAAGTTAGCACAACCTCCAAATAATCCACAACTCATAACATGAACGTTCAGATGTGTGAAGAAAATGAGAATCTGTATAACCAAAGCTAAATAGTACAACCAACCCCTCGTGTCGAACGGAAACCATAAGGGATATAATAATTGACTTTGTTTCAAATCAAAAGTGTAAAAATTTGTTTGGAATATGTAAACTATATCTGCAGTGAAAACCAAATAATAAAACAAATTCGTCTGGATTAGCGTTCTTCTTTCTTCAACTTTCCAAACATTGCTTTTTTCGTTAAATAAATCTTCAAAATTATAAAATTCCTCGTTTAATATATTCAGCAACCATTTTGTAGATTTTTGATTGTAGATGAAAATCAAATAAACGAACAGCGAATGCACCGACACAGCAATGTGCAGTAAAATGTCTGTATTTATTTCAAAATTATTGTAATTTAAATAAAACATGTAAGAACCGTTGACAATTCCAATCAGTAGTAAACTGACAATTACCGTAAATTTAAACCAGTTTACTTCTTTTATTGTTTGACTTTTCCAAATCCCGATTCTTTTATAGAACAATGATTCTCTTTTAACGAATAAACTTTCTTTTGAATTTTCTTCCATTGTACCGAAAAATAATTCTGTTATCAACATATTTAGAAAATTCTGAATTTTGTTTAAAACTTGTAGGTACATTTTGTCATTTGTAGCCTAAAAGACAAATTCTCTTTTAGTACTTTTAGCCCTAATCGAAATCTAGAATGTTTTATTAGTTATGTTAGGTTAGGTTATGTTAGCTAAGTTTAGGTTAGGTTAGGTTATGTTAAGTTAGGTTAGGTTACAACCGGCCTTTAGTAAAACAGGTTATATTAATCCAATAAACTGTGGCTATTCATACAAGGTGTCGAATCCACACAAAATTATATTAAGTTTTATCTGTCGTGTAACATAACCTAAAAAATCAGTTTGAATTGTACTGAACTTGACTCCAGATATAGTAAGCGTATTGTTTTTGTAGAGTTTTTACTTACTTTGAAAGCAACTTAAAGATGAAATAATCTTTTATTTCAATTGTATTTTTGAAAAGAAATATAAAAAGACAAAAAATTTATATGTAAAGAAACAGCTGTTTAAAACTATGTAATTTTCAAATTCTTTTAATTGAACTGTTCTATCAAATATATTGTATAAAAAACAACAACAAAAACACATAAACAACACTAATTGTTCTTGATAATTAAAGAGATCATAATTTGGTCTTCGCTGTCGACTGAACAAATTATTCAACTATCTGATGGAGGCCTACTTCAATCCAACTCCCAGTGTGGTTTTTTTGCTAGCAAACACTAAGGCACTGTTGAAAACTGCCTGGCACCAAGGGAAGCTTAAACATTATTTATTAAAAAATTAAATTAAAACTTTCTACACCCAATTACAAAAGTTTTGATTTGTTATAATGAGAAGGAAATATGTTTATAATTGCTTAAACTAATGGTACACGCTTATATTTATTGGTTATGAATTATAAATTGATGGCGCTTGCAATTTGATAACTTTTTAGGTTAGTTTCAACAATAAAGTTTGGATAAATGAATGTTTTTAAACAATCCTATATCGGAGTTTATAATTACCTTATTAACCTATAAACTACTTGCTATTGATTTCAAATTTTAAAGGCAAGCCGATTACTGTAACAGTAAATTGCCAATTTTCATTATCGATAAATCGCACAATGTCGCCAAATAATTAAAGAAACCCAGTCCTTGCTGTGTGCTAGTCTCACAAAAATGTGTACCACAATGTACCACAGTGAGCTGTGCTGTGCACCTCAATGTCGCTACACCATTAAAGAAACCCAGTCCTTGCTGTGTGCTAGTCTCACAAAAATGTGTTTCACAGTGAGCTGTGCTGTGCACCACAATGTCACCAAACCATTAAAGAAACCCAGTCCTTGCTGTGTGCTAGTCTCACAAAAATGTGTACCACAATGTATCACAGTGAGTTGTGCTGTGCACCTCTATGTCGCCACACCATTAAAGAAACCCAGTCCTTGCTGTGTGCTAGTCTCACTAGAATGTGTACCACAATGTACCACAGTGAGCTGTGCTGTGCACCACAATGTCACCAAACCATTAAAGAAACCCAGTCCTTGCTGTGTGCTAGTCTCACAAAAATGTGTACCACAATGTACCACAGTGAGCTGTGCTGTGCACCACAATGTCACCAAACCATTAAAGATTCCCAGTCCTTGCTAGCTGTGTGCGAGTCACACTCTAACGTGTACCAAAACTAATAGTGAGCTGTGCCGTGCATCACAATGTCACCAAACCATTAAAGATTCCCAGTCCTTCTAACTGCATGTGAGTCTCACTAGAATGTGTACCAAAACTAATAGTGAGCTATACTGTGCACCACAATGTCACCAAAACAATAAAGAATCCCAGTCCTTGCTAACTGTGTGCGAGTCTCACTAGAACATGTACCAAAACTAATAGTGAGCTATGCCGTGCACCACAATGTCACCAAACCATTAAAGATTCCCAGTCCTTGCTAACTGTATGCGAGTCTGATTAGAACATGTACCAAAACTAATAGTGAGCTATGCCGTGCACCACAATGTCACCAAACCATTAAAGATTTCCAGTCCTTGCTAACTGTGTGCGAGTCTGACTAGAACATGTACCAAAACTAATAGTGAGCTATGCCGTGCACCACAATGTCACCAAACCATTAAAGATTCCCAGTCCTTCCTAACTGTGTGCGAGTGTCACTAGAACGTGTAACAAAACTAATAGTGAGCTGTGCCGTGCACCTCAATGTCGCCACAACATTAAAGATTCCCAGTCCTTGCTAACCTTGTGCGAGTCTGACTAGAACATGTACCAAAATTAATAGTGAGCTATGCCGTGCACCACAATGTCACCAAACCATTAAAGATTCCCAGTCCTTGCTAACTGTGTGCGAGTCTGACTAGAACATGTACCAAAACTAATAGTGAGCTATGCCGTGCACCACAATGTCACCAAACCATTAAAGATTCCCAGTCCTTCCTAACTGTGTGCGAGTGTCACTAGAACGTGTAACAAAACTAATAGTGATCTGTGCCATGCACCTCAATGTCGCCACAACATTAAAGATTCCCAGTCCTTGTTAACCTTGTGCGAGTCTCACTAGAATGTATAACAAAACTAATAGTGAGCTGTGCTGTGCACCTCAATGTCGCCACAACATTAAAGATTCCCAGTCCTTGCTAACCTTGTGCGAGTCTCACTAGAACGTATAACAAAACTAATAGTGAGCTGTGCTGTGCACCACGTTGTCGCCAAACCATAAAAGATTCATATATTTTCAGACCTGGAAGAATGTGGGATGAAGATGGGTTAGTTGAAAAGGGAATTGTGCCCTTTCCAACAAGAAAAATTATTAAAAGTTAATATCAGGATATCTTCCTTATTATTTAACTTTTTTTTATGTTAGTCTGTAATAATATGTGTTATTAAAATGAAAATTTGAACAAAGAATTAAAGTTTCTCATATTGTGTTTCTTTTTCAGTTGATTTTCTATTAGGATTTTTTTTCTATCATTTGCTGTTGAATTTCCTGCAGTTCGAATTACTTCAACAGGACAAATCTCTGCAGTTGAGGACTTAATAATTCTTTTATTTCTTCATTTTCGTACAGCAACAATTTCTTCTTACTACTGGGTCTTTGTAATTTGTTGACTTATTTACCCTATCGACAATTTGAAGTGTTGTTTGAAGACACTGTACCTTCATTACGCTGATCATTAAATGACGCAGAACTATAATCCTGTCACTGTGAAGGAAAACGGGTCAATACCTCTAATTTTTTTATAACTAAATCGATTTTGCTAAAAATTGGAATTAGGCTTATCTTACCTCCCGCTTCAAAAGTTATATACGCACTATAAGGGGATGAAAACCACCCCAAATGCGCCACCCCATGCAAATAAGGGGTGAAAACCACCCCTTATTGAAAAAAAATTTAATTAATATTAAAGCATTTTATTGATTTATTTATGTTAAATTATGCAATTTTCAATTACAATAATGGCTATTGTACAAATTCTCAACCCTTGAAAATTCTTAAAAACCACCCCTTTTAATAAAATTTTATTTTTAATCGTTTAACAGGTTCAAACGTTTTTGTAGTGCATTTATCACATTCAATTTAATTCTCTGCTTATATAAAATAATTTTGGTTAATTGTAACACTTCAACCTTTAAAAACTACGCCTTGTGTCAAAACGTCATAAAAAAATTGTGATAATTTCAAACGCTTTAATCTTGTATTTATATTCCAGAATAAAAAGTGTATATATAGTCAAAATTCAATCTATTGTTTTACAGTTTTAACGTACTTGTCTCAAATATTAATTTTAACATTTCGCCAAAATTTGATTCAAATTAAAGTTTTCCGTTTTCGCCTCCCTCCCCCTCTATATAACACTCCACTTACCATTTTCGAGAATCTGTCCACATTTACCTATTGTGCGAGTCCTTAGAAGCTTCATTTTATCAAAATCGTTGGAGCTTATGTTTAGAAAATCCCCATTTTTGGACTGGAGAACTTCACAAGACGACAGACACATATTTTAAAAAACAACAGATATACAGTAGTGAAATCCACATATAAGGTGTAGAAATAGTTTTTAGTTGAAATATAATAAAAGAGATGCTCAAGCTCTACCTTGTGATCAATATATAAACTAACTAACTATGTTACTTTGTAGTTTATACAGCTGGAAGAGACGCAAACGCTCCCTGTTGACCAATCTATAAACTACCGCTACAGCTATGCCTGAACTACCTACGAATTACTATTGCTATGTGTACATCCATTAAAAGTATATTCAATGACTTTTTTTCTTTTTTTTTTTAATCTGTTTATGTTATCATAACATCATTATGAAACAATGTTCCAACAAGACTTATACAAAAAAAACTAAGGTTATGTTCAAATTTTTTTTTTAATTTTTAGGATTTTTTGAGTATTTACAAGCCTGATACATTTAAATCAATGTCAAATTCGAACTCAGTATTAAAATATACAGAAATATTACAAAATGATAAAAAAATCAAATTATTCATAAAAAAATTTTCACTCATTGGGGAAAACCTGGTTTTCTATCCTCTGTCTTTTAAAAACAGAATTTTTTTTTCCTTGGGGACATATTGCTGAAGTTCTATTAGCCTCCGGCACTTCCACTATGAACCTATTGTGCTCCCCTTTCTTGTTCAGCTTACACCGACCCTAGTGCCTCTAACAAGCTTCAGGATCTTGTGTAGGGTGTTTTTGTCAAAATTTATGTTTGGTTGCTGAGGTCCAAAGATTCTCCTTCTTTTGGGCTCCAGGACCTCACAATCAAACAAAATGTGTACTACACGAGACCACAAAGACGACAGCTAGGTCAGACTTGTAGTTGTCCTATCTTATTTAATTGGCTCAGGAAATGGTCATGTCCAGTAATCATTGCAACAATCTATCTCAGGGACTTCCTGTCATACTGAACCAGCACCTTTGTCAGCGCAGAATCTGGTCCCGAGAGAAGACACCCAATCTCTGGCCAGGAAAATGTCTCCATCGTTTGATGTGCTCTTCCTTGGCCCATTTTCTTACCGCTCATCTTGTTGTTGAATGACTAATCCCACAAGGTAGCCAGCAGCCTCTTTCTTTGCCAACAGATCCGCCCTCTCATTACCCTTGATCCTACAACACCTAGGTACCCATCCCAAGTGCGCCATATTGGCAGTGGACAGGACACATAGAGCATGGAGAGAATTCCATACCAATTTGGATGAGATTTCTACAGAGCTGAGAGCTTTAATTGCCACTTGGCTATCTGAGAGAATTAGAATGTCTTTACCTCTAAGGCCTTCTTCTAATCCTTGATGAACGCAAGCTGTGATTGCACAAATCTCAACCTGGAATACTGTATAATACCTTCTAGGCTAGCTTTGAAAGTTGCCCCAGTGGTTTGACAGTATCATCCATATCCAGACTGTTGATCATGTAGTGATCCATCTGTATACCAAACAAGCTGTCCTGGATATCCCGGTAGCTTGCCATCTTTTCCAGTACACTCTTGTGTTTAACACATTTACTGCGGTAAAAATGACCATTAGGGTTGGATAATACTAAAATTATAATTTATCACCAAACCTTACCTTTGTAATGTAGAAGTTCAGATTTAGGGTTTAAAACTCAATTCCAGCTCGACTTCCATCAAATCCAGGATGTTGAAGTCATGACCCGCCTGCATCCTGGCCGTATCCTACCGCGTCCACCATTGCCCGTCACTGAAGTCTTGGCCACGCCCCGCCACGGTCAGTTTCAATGAGTCTGCTGCGCCGCACTATACATTTATGTTTGATGATCGATTGACTGATCATCTAAGTTTCACATTACTAGTATACATATTTCACATATTTACAACTATATACAACCCACCCCCCTCCACCCGAGAGTTCACGTCTTACAATGATATTTGTCAAAACACGCACGGAGGCAAAGCCCTGGTTTATCGGGACATGTTCCGCAAAAGTTTGTCGTTTTTGTTGATTTTCCCTCTTTCCAGCAGGTTCGGCAGTTTTTCCTTATGATCCTGTTCCTGTGGTCACATTCAGTAAATTTCTCCAATTTGTGAGCCTCGTTTCTATTCTTTTTCTGAGCAGGACTTTCGATAGTTAGAGTTATAGGAGGTGGCAAGATGGCTTTGATTACATTGATTCTAAAATTATAATAAGACATTTTCCTCGTGTTCATGTTGTACAAAGCATGTGTGAATTCAGCAAAAACATTTGCAGAATGTGTATAAAGATTTTTTTATACCATCTAAGCGTTTTTCGCTCACATGGATAATACGAGAGCATTTGATCTGCTCTATCGATTCCGCTCATATGTGCGTTATATTTTATTATTGGAAGAGGTTTTTTCTTTAGGTTGCCTCTTTTGTCAGTGAAGTCAATCATAACATTCTCATGCTCAGTGAAAATATAGTGGACAATACGCTTATCTTTCCACTTCCCAATCATGACGCTATCACCTCGCAACTGTCTTGCCTTTTTTCAAGTTGGCATTTTTCACTTCAGGTGGAATAAATTTCCAGTCACTTCTGAGAGTCCCGGTGCAATAGGTCTTGCGAGACAACAGTTTTGCAGCTAAGGTGAAGCTATTGTAAAAATGATCCATATAAACCGAATGGCCCATGTCAAGTTTATCCCGTAAAAGTTTCATTACTACTTTTTCTGTGTGACCTGGACTCCCGACATCTTTGTCACCTTTTCCGGCATAAATGAGAAACTTCAATTTTGAGAGAGAGAGAGAGAGAGAGAGAGAGAGAGAGAGAGAGAGAGAGAGAGAGAGAGAGAGAACTTCCAGGGGAATTAGATCATCAGAAGACATACACGAGAACTGCTAAAAAGATAAGCAAACTTTATGTAGAGAAATACTTGTGATTATCCAAAAATAATTGAGGAACATAGAATCAGGTTTATCGATCACAATAGTTGGATTCATCCTGGATTTTTAATTATAATGATTAAACTTTGATTGAACCGTTTAAAGGTGAATAGAAGAGATATATTTTATAACCATAATAAAGAGATATATACTTATTGTAGACTGGACTATTGTTGTTTAATTGAAATGAAAGAACCCAGGCAGAAATCTCATTTGATTCCTAACAGTACAAAAATAAATACATTTTGGACAACAACTTAATTATTTCTCACCGCAGAGAGATAAGATTGTTACCATAAATGCAGAACTGAAATCTGCAAATTTCTATCTAATTTAATGTGTTAAAAGTTGTTTTTTTTAAACTCGAACACAAGATCTCACAAAATTACATTTATTTAAAGAAACACATCTCAACGACAATGATGCCATCCTCAGTGATACATGAGCTACAATAATAAAACTAAAACAGAGGTATTGTGTTCAAGTTTTTTTTTTTTTTTTTTTTATCTAATTCCTCATAAGTCAAGCTCAATATTTATTTATATGTTAAAAGTTGAACAACATATGATATATGAATAAAAAAACTGTTTAAAATAGCTTCGATTTTGACAATTTCAATTCAATTTTTATAAAACTGTTAAGTTGGTTTAATAACATATTTCAGTAAAACAACAATTTAATTTCATTAAAACAACATTAATTATGCACAAAATTAGTCAAACTTCGAGGTTTCTCATAACTTGTAAGCTATAAAATCAATTACCAAAAATATATTAAAATTGTATTCAGTTATTTCTTACAGTATTAAAACCAAACAAACATATGACATGACCTCTTCAATGTCTGATAACAGGACCAATAAAAACTAGAAGTAAACTGAAATGAAAAAGTTAATTTTCTTTCCCATTTCTGTTCTATGAAGTTACATTTGTCGTTAGTTTACATTTTAGAAAGAGTTTTTAGTTTTAGTCATAATTGTTTTATAATTGAATAAATTATTAAATTCATAGTTAACTTACATTTTAATAATGACTGCATCTTGAATCCTATAGGACAATAGGATAACTCTGGATCTGGAATAATATAATATAACATATTATATATATAATATTTGTCACCATATCTCCCACAATTTTTATTTATACAGGAAGAAAATAATCTTTAAAATTTATTGTTTACTCCTCTTCTCAACATATAGCATATTTTAAAAACAATTTCAAAAGATATTTTCAAATTAAGCCTAATCTTGTATCATAAACTAATCCTAAGCATAAATAGAATTTGAGTTTTAAATGACGGGTGTCAAGATTCATTTTTTTATTTGTTAATTATTCCTAAACTCTAATTTCTCTCACAGGCTCACTATAATGAGTATAGACGTGGGAATCCGGACATTCCTAGCTCGATCTACACTTCCATGTAGTTTTGTATTAGATCTTTCTCTTTCATCTTTCCTATCAGGTCTGTCTTGACCAACTCTTCTTCTCTTCCAATCCTGTTGCTATTAGAGTATTCAAGGGATAGAAGTTTTTTAAATGTTCTTTTCTTCCCTTTTTCATAAGGTTATGATGACCAAGAGTTTTTTCACCATTAAACAACAAGAAAACAAAACTAAACCTTTTTTTTTTTTTACTTGAGATTGATGCACTGATCTGCAGGATATTAATCTTTACATTTAACTCAAATTTGAAAGAAATTATTAGAGTTTATTTTGTAAAATTAGGTATTGTAGATAGATAACATAGAAGATTGGGTTTTTTTTATTGATAACACATGAACCAAAGTTTTTTGGGATAGCACAACTAACACCTTTTGTTTGAGTGCTAGCAACTACATTTATTAAAATTCTATCTAAATCATAGAGAAATTTGGTTTAGACTACATAGAACTATAATGATAACAAATCTATACATAGACAGTGATCTGATGTGGCCCAGCCAAGGAGCCCACCAAATAAAAACTATAATAAGTATAAATTAGGATGTAATGGGAAGGGATTCTAAATAATAAAATATCAATTGACACTTGCAATTTTGTTGAGCAGTGCAAGATTACGTAGAAGGGGGGAGAGACGAGGAGTGGAGGGCATGAACCAGCGAGCCGGGAGAGAGTCTGTTCTGAGAGCTGCAAGAAGGAAGTCGAATGGCAGACCGCTACGGGACGAGGTGAGTCCATTTTCTGCCACGTGCTATATAATTAATCGGTATGCTTTTCAGCCACTATTAAGGCTTTATCTAGCCGTTATGTCTTTTTTATAAATTATAAATATTTCTGTAATCTTCTAATTCGGCGCTCAAATAAAAGGTAACATTTAATTTAACTTGGGTTGCGCGCGTTCATTAGTGTCCTAACCCGACTCCTTGGCCCATCCTGACAAGATTCGGCTAAAGTGTACGCGGTCTCCAGCCAGTCGGAGATTCCAGCTGGTCAAAAGAAGTTGAGACAGTCATACTAAGAACTATTTTGGGAGCTCAGGGGACTTCAAAATGGATATTTCCTTGAAAAACTCAATGACAACCTTTTGAAGTATCACGTAAGTTTCTCTGTATTGGAACATAATTGCTATCAAAATATTAATAGCTAGTTTGAGATAAAAGCATCTCCATAAAATCAAAAATGTTTGTATATATGTATCAATTTTATTATTACAACACATCACAAACTTAGGTAATGTATGAGATTGAGGTAGAATTAAAGGTGAAGAAATGATGGCTTAGGGTGTTAAACTGGAAAACAAAATTAAATAAAGGAATATGATAGAGACAGGTTTGCATTACGAGAGTTTAAAAGAAAAAGTGAAAAAATAAAGTCTCAGGTGGAGTGAAACAAGTTGATTATGAAAAGGAAAGACTAAAACAAGAGAGTAATTTTTTTTTTAGAATCATAGTGAATGCCCACAATTAACAGCAGTTGGTTTTTGTTTTTCTTGTTACTTAAAAGTGAAAAACTTCTCATTATTATCACCTTATAAAGAAGAAAGAAGATAAATTAAAGACGCCTAGCCCTAGAATACTCTAATAAGTTCAGAGTCGAAAAAAAGTTGGTAAAAAGAAACCTGACAAGAAAGATGAAAGAGAAAGATCTATCCAAAGATGAAAGGAAGTGATCTAACCCAAGACTATATGAAAAAAGTATAGCTCCAGTTAGGGTTCTTTGAGATTGCAAAGCCTTTACTCACTTAAAGCCACTGAGGACAGCAGTAGCTAGAAAAGGACAAGAATATGAATATATCTATTAAAATTTTATATGGACTGGAAAAACAGGCTTAACTTGGAAAATGGTCCTTGGTACTGTATTACCTAGTAGTACACAAATAGAAAAACATACAATAAAACGCTAAAATTCTCTTCGTAAACATTGGTTCCTTTCTCAAACAATGAAGAGTATAAAAAGAGACTAAGGATAAACAAATTGCAAGATCTTCTGCAACCAAACTACAACAATTTAGTCTTCTTTTTATATTCTCTACTGATTGAGAAAATGAACACTGTTTCAGTATTTTATTATTTGTGCACTACCGTACTATGTAATATTTACACGTTGACTGCTAGTGTCCACGATCATGGACTCAGGAGGGCGCTGCCATGTGTGCGCGTCTACGATCGTGGACGCCGTAGTTATGCTGCTTAGATTCGTCAGTGTGTCTAGCATTTGTGTGGTGTGGGCGACTGGTTTTGTGCATGTGGGGAGATAGTTTTCTTACATTTTTGCGATCGTAGTTTTCAGTTCCCATGTTTCCATGGTAACATATGTGTTATGTGGACGTCTCCAGGTGCTCACGTCAACGATAGTGGACACAGACTAAAATGGCTAAAATACATTTTTTTGCCCAAATTGTCTTCCTACATGTTTTTCCATCATAATACATCTGATATTAAGTAAAAATATTTTTTTTAATTTTTAGCATGTGCCAACCAATATTACATGACTTTTAGCAGTCAATGTGTTAAGAACCACTTTCTAAGGTAAGCTCGTGCCACCCATCCATACAAAATTTAAACATAATAGGCTATGTGCCCTGGTAAACCTAACCTATATACGTAATAAATAATCTTTCTGTTTTTTACAAAATTAATTTTCTCAAATCAGAAAACACTACTCACTAAATAAAATAAAAGCTGACATAAAACCACTAACCTTCATAACGACTGATGAAATGTAAATAAGGATTTACAGAAATAACAGCCTCGTAATCTAACTTTAGACGTAGAACTATATTTTATGATACTGTTCACATAAGCTGAGGATATAAGATAATTTTGTTACATATTTCAACTAGCAATAACTCTGAGATTATCAGGGATGTAGTGACAGTAATAGTATCAAAGGACAGATCACATATAACTCATCTAGTGACAATAATTATAAATGGTGGATTTGGCAGAAAAATGGACTTGTATTTTTTTTTCTTGTTGTTTAAAAACCTCTCTGTCATCATCACTTTATTAAAAAAGGAAGAAAGGAACATACAATAAAGACCCATAGCTCTCAAATAGCGTAAGGGTCAGAAAAGAATGAGAGTTAAAGAGAAACTTGGTAGGATAGATAACCAAAAGGATCTGATCTAAGACTACATGGAAAATGGTATGAATCCTCGGGATTGCCAAGACCATACTCATTACAATGAGACCCTTAGGATATGACAGCTTGTAACAGCATCACAAAGTATGTTTATACTCTGCGATGCAAGTGTTTGGTTTTATTTTCAATCAAACTTCTGTACTAAAGGTGATTGAACATTGTAGATTTGTCGTTTGAACTAAAAAATTGTCACCTGTAACCATTTAAATCATAAGTTTGTTCACAGGTTTGTGGAATTAGTAAAAAAATACATGAATATGCAAAGTTGAGCGTAGAAAAGAGGTTCAAAAATTGAAAAATGTTTAGACAAGAAAATTGTGAAGCGAAGAATCATCAGTTGCCAATTTTGAGCACTGAAAATGATGTTAACATGGTGCCACTTCTTTGAAACGCTGTATATTTTATTCAGGATGTTATCATAGGCACAAGATAGGTGATAAATAGTGTTATATTTAAACACACTATTTTGCTTTAATCTATTTCAGCTCCAACCCAATTTCTTTTGGTCGTGTTTTATAAAAACACACACAGTATCCTAAATGACATATCCTAAAACATATTTATTTACCTATTATCATCTGGCCCTCCTCTGCCCACAGTTATCCAAGTCTAAGAAGTACTCTGACTTTGTGAATTTCTTCAATTACAAAGCTCTCCGAATTTAGAGAGTTAACCAAATCTATGAAGTCACCTGACTTCAATGAATGGTTAACGGTTTTCAAGTAAAACAATCCAATGAAAACCTATTTGACAATAACAATAACAGATTAATTTTATTCTGATAAATAAAATATGCCTTACATTCACACACATACAAACATTTCCCCAGTGAGGGTAACATGATCTGAAACCATCACAATAGAGAAGATATAAGCGGATAACTGTGGCTCAATCTATTTAATCTCACCACAGCAAACCAACGACCTATCAACTTTGATTGTGATAATACCAACCAATGGATTCACACACACACTCACAAACTCACATATTGTAAAACAAAAACATTATTATTTGAATACTCACCATATGTATCGTAGCAGAGCAGCGTATTCTTCAAATTGAAAATCTTCACGTTTGGTCTTAGAAACCAAAAATGTAATTCTGTTTTTTAAAAAAACATAAAACTAAAAGAGCCCTTGCGATGATGTAGCTAATCATTAGACATTTTCTAATGAACCTGATCAAAGTTTTCTGATGTTGAGATTGAAAACATTTGTTTTCTCATGCAGAACCTGAAAAACCTGAAACAAAAACATCCTAACAAAAAGTAAGTTACATCCTAACAAAAAGTACATCCTAACATTTCTAACAGGGGCCGCGTATACTTAATATATATTTTAATTAAACCCGAGTACTAATGCTGCCTCTAAAGTGTTGAGGACTTACGCCTGAAGAAGTGTAACAAAAGTGGTGTACACTTGGACAATTTGTACAAGTGTGTGATAAATGTTGTAACAAGACATTAACAGAAGTACATAAAAAGTTTTGTTGAGTAGATCCAACCAAGGCGAGAACATACAACCCTTGCTAGGTAAACCTAACAAGAGGGAAGGATGTATCACCCTTGCTGCGTCTACTCTTCAACAATCTACATCACCTAATGTTAAAGTCTAGGTGTTGTTAGTGCGAAGGACTCAACAGAAGATTATACTCACCCTTCTGCTGAGCCAAGTGTAAGTGGCCTGAAAAAGAAACACATACACATACATAACACAAAACTTCAAATAATTAAAACTAACTTGCTCCATTTCAAAATTCAACATAGATAGCAAATTTAACAAAATAATTAACTACATTAATGTAACTAGAACTTTAAAATTGGTATTATTTATATCCAAATATCTAGGGTACCAGACTTAACCAATAATATTTAATATCATTAGATAGATATCCACAAAACAAAAGAAAATATTAATTTTTATGCGTAAACATTATATTTTCCCCTACTCTAAATAATTATAAATTGGCTACTCTTACACAGTGAATTCTGACATAGAACCCACTTGTTTATTTCTTACAGCTAATCATTTTGTTTGTTAGTTTTGGCTATATTTTTTTTATATATATATATATACAAAACTACAATTTTTCTTTATTTTGTTTTATTTTATAAATATCTACTATAATTGTTGAATAATTAAATGAAAGCAAGGCTTAAACCTATAATGGAGGAATCAAGCAGCCAACTTTGTAGGGATAAACTTCAATTTTACAAACATTTAAAATGATTTTAAACCTGTTTCTGTATTTTTATTATGAATTGTGTTTAAAATATTTGATATTGTAAACTTTAAAGAATTTTTTAGAATAAAAGTTTAAACTCTAAATTTGTTGGGGGTGTTTTTAACAATTATTTTTATTGAATTAAATATTTTCTACCTGCATAAATTTTAATACATATAAAACTATAATTATTTAAAAAATTACATATCAACCGGTTTATTAAAAACTTTGTTTGGGTAAACTGGAGTACAATTTCACTGTCGGCTTTGTTTCATGCTGCTGCACACATTCAAAGAATATCTGTGTGTTTGATTATTTTTATAAACATAAACTCACATCTGTTTATTGTTCTCTGTGTTTTGAAGTACGCATGAACTTAAAGTGAACCAATGTTGGATTAAAGATTTAAATAGAAAACATTTTAATTAAGGTTTTTTTTTTATATAAAATACTTTCCTACATGAAAATGATTTAATTATCAAATTTTGACAGAAATATGTTCAAATCAATGACAAAAACAAAACTAAAGAAATGTAATGAAATGAAAGTTATAAGTTAGTTGTTGTTTGTGGAAATGTGACCTGGAAGTACATTTTGTAAAAGGTGAAAGGATGGAATACCGAACTTCCATTTCATTACATTTCAGGGAATTCCATCACAACCTTTGTGTGTGAGGAGGGATTAGAGGTTGGGTGGAAACTTAAATGTAACTTAACTATCTTCAGGGGTGGGCTTCTCCTGATCTGAAAGTACAAGCTGAAAAAAAAATCTGAAAATAGGGAGTACCTGAAAATATGCAGTACCTGAAATACAAATAAATACGAGGCATGTTTTTTAAGGTAAGCTCCATTAAAAAAATAAACATTTATAGTGACAATAGAGCAATATTGCTCATGCATTGTGTTTTGTTATGATGTAATAACCAGTGTTGGCCATTTCGTCAGCAATTGTTATACAATTATTGTGGTATGAGAACAAAATTCACAATCAATAATTTAATATGACATAAAAATTTCATTACAAAAAATTGTGTGCCAAATGGATTCTGAAAATGTTCTAATTTTTGGAATAAGAAATGCATGAAGATTGATTTTATGGAAAGAAGAGCAACTATTAACAGTAACGCATCCTATGAAACCTTGTGAAAATTTAACGAGTTATACAAAATAAAAGGTGTATTTTGAAATTGGTAGCAAACTTTTACGAAAGAAAACAAGGAAGCGATTCAAAAATACATAGAAGGCAATGGTGGTTATGTTAAAAAATAAAGAGGATACAAAAGTATTAATAAATAATATTTATCTTTTAATGTGTTCTTTTTATTTTAAAATGGACCTTACTTAAAAACTGTGCCTTGTCTTATCATACCTAGGCCAAATTAAGCCTATTAGAATTAACCCAAACCTCTGAAATAAAATTGGGTCATAATCACTTTTTTCACTAATCACTAATAAAAAAGGGTGAAAATCAAAGGTAATGATGGAAACAAAGTTGGCTGTCATGATTTTTCACTTTCCAAACTCGTAGTAAGGAAAGTATCGTTTGTAAAATTTCGGTATCCCGAGGATTATACCGTGTTCTGCACTCACCCATGTCACAAAGCACTTTGCTTGAGACTCTGCAGAAACCTGAAACAAGACATTTTCAAATTAAATTGAGTGGAAATGAAATTTAATAACATACCCGTAACTCAAATTAAAATGGGAAAAGGTCTAGATTGAAATATATATATATATAAAATGTTACTTAATTTTGCGGTTATAGAAATTTACTTCATGCGATGAATGGTTGGAGATCTCAATAGTGAATAAATATATTATTCACTATTGAATAGATTATACATTTATTCACTATTGAGATCTCCAACCATTCATCGCATAAAGTAAATTTCTATAACCACAAAATTAAGTAACATTTTTTACATATTCCCTAAAAAACTAATTCTAAAATCTGAAATACATGAACAGCTAGGACACACATCTGTGTATTTATTTACAATTTGAACAATGTACACTTTCAGCTACAACCCGTGTGAATGTTCAACAAAAAACTGACTTATATGTACTGTATAACTACCAAGTAGATTCTTCTTACATTAAAACAAGTAATGATCAGTGTTTCAATGATTGGTGATTGTCTCATAGTGATTCTAAAATCACCATTACTCTTATTGGTGATTGGTTGGACTAACTGTGACAAACAGTGATCAATGATTTCATTACTTGCTTGAATTAAGACGTGATTCTCTCAATAATTGTAAAATCACCATTACTCTTATTGGTGATTGATTGGACTAACTGTGACAAACAGTGATCAATGATTTCATCACTTGCTTGAATTGAGACGTGATTCTCTCAATAATTGTAAAATCACCATTACTCTTATTGGTGATTAGTTGGACTAACTGTGACAAACAGTGATCAATGATTTCATCACTTGCTTGAATTGAGAAGTGATTCTCTCAACAATTATTGTAAAATCACCATTACTCTTATTGGTGATTGGTTGGACTAAATGTGACAAACAGTCAGTGATCAATGTTTTTCATCACTTGCTTGAATTGAGATGTGATTCTCTCAATAATTGGGAAATCACCATTACCCTTATTGGTGATTGGTTGGACTAAATGTGACAAACAGTCAGTGATCAATGTTTTTCATCACTTGCTTGAATTGAGATGTGATTCTCTCAATAATTGGGAAATCACCATTACCCTTATTGGTGATTGGTTGGACTAAATGTGACAAACAGTGATCAATGATTTCATCACTTGCTTGAATTGAGAAGTGATTCTCTCAATAATTATTGTAAAATCACCATTACTCTTATTGGTGATTGGTTGGACTAAATGTGACAAACAGTGATCAATGATTTCATCACTTGCTTGAATTGAGAAGTGATTCTCTCAATAATTGTAAAATCACCATTACTCTTATTGGTGATTGATTGGACTAACTGTGACAAACAGTGATCAATGATTTCATCACTTGCTTGAATTGAGACGTGATTCTCTCAATAATTGTAAAATCACCATTACTCTTATTGGTGATTGATTGGACTAACTGTGACAAACAGTGATCAATGATTTCATCACTTGCTTGAATTGAGACGTGATTCTCTCAATAATTGTAAAATCACCATTACTCTTATTGGTGATTGGTTGGACTAACTGTGACAAACAGTGATCAATGATTTCATCACTTGCTTGAATTGAGACGTGATTCTCTCAATAATTGTAAAATCACCATTACTCTTATTGGTGATTAGTTGGACTAACTGTGACAAACAGTGATCAATGATTTCATCACTTGCTTGAATTGAGAAGTGATTCTCTCAACAATTATTGTAAAATCACCATTACTCTTATTGGTGATTGGTTGGACTAAATGTGACAAACAGTCAGTGATCAATGTTTTTCATCACTTGCTTGAATTGAGATGTGATTCTCTCAATAATTGGGAAATCACCATTACCCTTATTGGTGATTGGTTGGACTAAATGTGACAAACAGTGATCAATGATTTCATCACTTGCTTGAATTGAGAAGTGATTCTCTCAATAATTATTGTAAAATCACCATTACTCTTATTGGTGATTGGTTGGACTAAATGTGACAAACAGTCAGTGATCAATGATTTCATCACTTGCTTGAATTGAGATGTGATTCTCTCAATAATTAATTGTGAAATCACCATTACCCTCATTGGTGATTAGTTGGACTAAATGTGACAAACAGTGATCAATGATTTCATCACTTACTTGAATTGAGAAGTGATTCTCTCAACAATTATTGTAAAATCACCATTACTCTTATTGGTGATTGGTTGGACTAAATGTGACAAACAGTCAGTGATCAATGTTTTTCATCACTTGCTTGAATTGAGATGTGATTCTCTCAATAATTAATTGTGAAATCACCATTACCCTCATTGGTGATTGGTTGGACTAAATGTGACAAACAGTGATCAATGATTTCATCACTTGCTTGAATTGAGAAGTGATTCTCTCAATAATTATTGTAAAATCACCATTATTCTTATTGGTGATTGGTTGGACTAAATGTGACAAACAGTGATTAATGATTTCATCACTTGTTTTAATTGAGATTGATTCTCTCAATAATTGTGAAATCACCATTACCCTCATTGGTGATTGGTTGGGCTAAATGTGACAAACAGTGATCAATGATTTCATCACTTGCTTGAATTGAGATGTGATTATGGGCTTTTACACTATAAGGAAATTTCAGTTCTTTTGTATATGATAGTTAATACTTCTCTAAAAGTTATTTTAGATTACAGTACATCAATTTTTCGTTGTTTTTTTTTTAAACCTACTAAGTAAAACTTCCAGAAGAGCTAAAAAATGTTTAAAAAAATATTTTTCAACATCTCTAACTGTTAAAGGTAATAACTGATTGAATTATATAATTTAGAATTATTATTTAGTTAAATTTATTTCTGACTCGCCTCACATTTCATAACTAATCTAAGTTTTTAAATTGTTTACACATACTGGAGAATCCTGTGGTGCACATGACAGATTTGATAAGACATATTTATGTATAGACAATAGAACTAGTACTTTGAATAATGTAATTTTTATTGTAACTTTTTTGCACAAATTGTTAATTTATTAATAGAAATACAAACATAAGAGAAATGTACAGTTCAGTAAAATAAAGCTGCTTACATGATAAAATATAAACAAATTAGAAATATATATATTGATCAAAATCACTTCAAAAGTACACAAAACACAAAAATCATAAATTAAAAAAATTGTCAAAAAATATTATCTTAGGGATTACTTTCATATAACAAAAAACAAGTGATACAGTTATAATGTCAGAACAGATTAATACAAATTACTTTCACATAATAAAAGTTAATTGAAGTGGTAGGTGGTTGAAGATGTTTCATCGGTCTATATCTAATGAACGCATTAGAATATTGAAGAAAATTCAAGAATAAAATAGTTTTTTAATTTTATTTTTAACCATTTTTAGCTAAAATATATAGATAATTTGAAAAATAAAATTTGTCAAAGAAACTAATACACAAAGATATTGAAAAGCATTCAACAAATAAAAAAACTCAAACCAGTTTGATTGAATTAAACTTTAGAGCCAGTTATTTCAAAAGTTTGACAATGTTACACACTTCATCAACTTACTCCTTTAATTATCTAATCTCTAACAATAATCAGAATGTTTTTAATAATTATTGCTGGTACATCATTAACTGCATATTAAAAATAACATACAAACTATCTACACTTAACTAAAAATCACAAGTTTAATTGAAAGTTATTACTTCCTTGATAGGTTGGATTAAAAGGTACAAGAGAATCATAAAAGTAAGGATGGTCTTGTTGGTGACAACACTTCAATTCTGAGATTGGTAATTGCTATTTATATAATATTTCTGGTTGACTTTCCCCACCCTTTCTTCATTGTTGAAGGTGTATCCACTCACCTGTATATCAAAGTTGGTATTCTATTGTTTCCTAAGGTAAATACTATACCACTATAGGATTTCGTTGTTTCTTTCCTGGATACAGAGATGAAAGATTTGTACAAAATCCCTTATTTTTGAAAGGTGGAATCTAAAACATGATTGTAAGGTAGCTTACATGATTGTTTAGGGAGACCAAGTGTGCAACAAGTGAACAATTGCATGCATAAATAATTCAAAACGAGACAATTTACCGTTTATATTCTAATAATTACTGTAAAATTTAACGACATCTGAAGAATTTATTTTTGATACTGCCCATGCATTCTGTTGAAATTTGGTCAAACTATTACCTCCACTATTGAACTAAAAAGAGTATAATTATATTTAATTTGTAATTTAAATTAGTGAAATTTGGAACCCCAAAATAAAATACACCAACCAGAAACCCTTGCTTTTGATTGGTTATCAGAAGTTATGTGATTTAAGAAAAGAAAAAACTAGTGATAATTGTTGTGTATACTCTATGTATTTATTATTATACTTCCTCTTTGTTTCCTCTTTGTTCCCTTCTTGTTATCTTTTTTAATTCTTTTTATTATAAAATTTAATTTTGCTTAGTTAATGAAGTTAACCGTGTTTCTTTTTATGGTTAGTATAACTGAGTTAAGTACTTAAATACCTAAAATTAAGTTAATTTCAATACTAGACAAACCCCGTGCAGAGCAAAGAGCCGCGTGCTTGCTTTGCACATAATAAGGAAGACTTCAATTGAATTAATTAATTTTTAATAAATCTGAAGATTATAAAAGATTAGTGGAGGGAGATTGGGATAAAAATATTTTTTGTATGGCTAAATTATTTATACTTAAAATTTTGATAATATGTAACAAATTAAAATTTTAATTGACTTAGAATTGTTGATGGCATCTTATAATTAGTTAAATATATTAATTAATAGAATACTTGGTATAATTTACTACAAATGTACTTTATTTTAATTCTTTTCTACAGACAAATTTAAACTTACTCTTAATAATATATATATTTGATGATGATGTTTTGTCATATATCCAGAGACACCTGTGTATTATACATGGAAAAATAATCAATGGAACCAACGTAAGAACTCATGTAAGATTATAGGACGTATGTACAGTGTTTCACCGTCTGATTCTGAGAGATATCACCTTCGACTGCTACTCCTCCATGTAATAGGTGCTACAAATTTTGACGACTTGAAAACTTACCAAGAAGTTGTTCATCCAACTTTTAAAGCTGCGGCATTAGCACGCAGTTTAGTAATCAATGACTGCGAATGGCAGTGTTGTCTAGTAGAAGCCGAATCGTTCCAAATGTCATTTCAGTTGAGACAACTATTCGCCTATATATGTATTTTTCACACTCCAAACAGTGCTTTGGATTTATGGAATATTTTCAAATATTCATTGTCTGAAGATTACATGCGAACAAGTACTGAAGAAACTTCATATCACCTTGCTCTTCAGGATATTTCTGAAACACTTAAACTTCATGGGTTTATTCTATCCAACTTTGACTTACCTCCAATTGACAATTCTTTAATAACAAAACAAAGTTTTAATTCTGAAATATTATCAAAGCCTCAGTGTGTTACAAATATGTTGTCAAAGACAAATATAAAGCAACGTGAATTTATATACGAGATTACAAACTTGATTGACAAATAATGTGTCTCAAACACAAGTAATGCTTACTTCTTAGAAGGTTCTGGTGGTACCGGAAAAACATTTGTATATCAGTGCTTGATTGAAATTTGTAAAGAACTTGAACAAAAATTCATTGCATTAGCATGGACAGGAATCGCTGCAATGCTACTTTCGGAAGGGCGTACTGTTCACAGTAGATTTAAATTACCAATAAATTTGAACGAACACTATATCAGCGCTTAAAGTAAACAGCAAAGAAGCAGATCACATTCGTTCAGCGAAATTAGTAATTTGGGATGAAGCCCCAATGGCAAGTAAACATGCTTTGATGTGTGTAAACAGACTTTTAAAGGATATAATGAACAACGATGTTATTTTTGGTGGAAAAATTGTAAGTACAACACCCTTCCACGACAATTCCTTAAGAACTCTAGGTGAGATTCTGTCAACTCCTGCCGCTTTCCTTGCGTTGATGTTTTTATCAATAATTTCTTGAGCAACTTCTAAGGGAGTTACAGGCTTAATACAAGAATAATCTCTATACAACTTTGTCAATGTGATTCTAGAAGCGATGCTGTGAGGTTGAAACACACTATATAGATGCCGCGAAAACAGCTCGGCTTTTTCATTATCATGATACATCCAGTTGCCCGACTCATCTTTGATTGGAGGAATTCTCTTTACAGGCCTCTTAAATTTACTAGTTGCTTTCCACAAGGAGCAGTCCGAGTCTGCATCCACTGCCAAATTCTATAAATACGCATTAAAACTCTTCTTCTTAACATATTCTTCTCCTTAATCAATCGATTCAACTGGTTGCTGATACGATTAAATTTGTTCTTGTCTTCAGGAAGCCTTGAATGATGCCAGAAACGCCGTGCCTTCCTTCTATCTTTGATCATTTCTCTAATTTTTACTGGATTACATATTTTGTGATTTTCTGTGTTTCTGTCAGCTGGAGTTGAGATGGTTGCTGCCTTGGATACTATTTCAATGAAGTTTTGTGCTTGGTCATTAAGGTCTTTGAAAGTTTTAAGTCTTACTCTAAAATTAATTCGCCTGTCTAGCACACATCTGAATTTATCCCAATAATTTGTAAACTTGTCAGTAAGCGAGCCTCTTTTCTCCCTGCGTATAGCTGTCATGCTAAGCATCATCAGAATCGGTATGTGATCCAACGAAAGATTTCACGATATCCTTATCTTCAACATAATTTCAACAACAACATACTCCTTTAGTAATGAAAAAGTCTACGACATCGGGTATTTTGTTTTTGTCTGAAGGCCAATAAGTTGGTCTTCCAGCAGAATGGTACTCACAACAGTTAACGTTTATGGCTTGCAGTAGCTCCCTACCTCTAGGTGCGATAAGACGGGATCCCCAAGCTGTATGCTTGGCATTAAAATCTCCACCTATTATAAATCGTGGACCCAATTTTTAAATAAATCATTAAATTGTTCTCTTTTGATGGTGTGTCTAGGAGGGCAATAAAGTGCTGCAATCACAACATCCCAATTATTTTGTTCTACTGTGATCACAGTTCCCTGAAGGAAATGTTCTTGAACTTCTT
Source organism: Aphrophora alni (assembly GCA_963513935.1). Taxonomy (NCBI): domain Eukaryota; kingdom Metazoa; phylum Arthropoda; class Insecta; order Hemiptera; family Aphrophoridae; genus Aphrophora; species Aphrophora alni. Next base: position 37,026,408 of record OY740778.1, read on the forward strand.
CTCTCTGAAAATGCTTTCCATTGTTTTTAACGATAACAGCAGATCCACCATGTGCTCTACCACTCGGGTATATGGAGTGGTAAATTGTAAATCCGAAAAGTTTTAAATTGTTCTTATTTAATTTTGTAAAGTGGGTTTCAGTAATGAGAGCAATATCTATATTTTCATGATGGAGAAACGTTTCGAGCTCTTTACTACGGAGAGCCAAGCCATTGGTATTCCAAGTGATGACTGTGTCATTTCTTCTTTTTGCTCTTACTGGTGACGGACTGCGTATTTAGAGCCTTTTCCTTTTCTAAATTAGTTGGTTTTGGTTTTATGTCATTAAGTGTTTTTTGCATTTTTTTAATAGCATCCCAAACATCTTGAATTGTTGGAGAAGTAGTTTTGTTAACAAGTTGTGGTGGAATGCTGTCCATCTGTGGTTGATCAAAAGATATATTTGCTACTACAATTTATCTGAAGCAACCCTTTCAGCCGGTGCCCAGGATCTCTGCTGTACTCGTTGTGTAACTGACGTTTTTGATTTTTATAGCATTGATTCCCTAGCCCTGTAAGCTGGGCAATTCTTCCAGTTGGCCGTATGCTCTCCCCCACAATTGACACATTTGCATGGTGTATTTTTTAATTTTGTACATGATACAGTAAGATGTTTTTCTCCACATTTTACACACCTTGCTTGTCTGTTACAATAATTTTGTGTATGTCCAAAGCTCTGGCACCTTTTACACTGCAGAATTTCAGTCTCTTTTTTCGGAGGTTCAATTTAAATTTTACAGAAGAGCATATGCTTGATTTCGTAAACCTCTTTATTATTGAGTTTACGAGCCAGATCAACAAAAAACAATGGGAGCTGGAGTTTAGTTTGAATTCCATTGATATTCTTCTTAATAGAAATGTTATTTTCTCTGATGGCTTCATGACCCAAACTATCGAACTCATGTATAATATCTTCTTCCTTAGTTGAAGGATGTAGACCTCTTACTACAACCTTGTATGGTTTTGACTGCTTGCACTGGTATGTATGATAGGCAATATTGTTGAGGCTACTGCCTTCCTGTGATCTCATTTCCTATAGAAGGTGAATTACAGCTCGATAATCATCGCTTTCTATTGTGTTAATTTTAATTTCACTGTTTCCAAGCATTTTAAACTGAATATTATTATTCTTTATAGAGTTCATGACTTTATCTTTGAAAACAATGAAGTCTTCGAATCTACTTACAAATATTGGTGGCGGGTTATTATTTTTCTTTTCGTTATCTAGAGTTGTTCTATGTTCTTCATTTTGTATTATTTCGGGTGAAGATTCAGCTTTCCGCTTTTTATGTGACTTCTTCCTCTTATTTAGAATCCAGTCAGTTTCTTGTGCCAACTCTTCCTCATCAGTACAATACTCTGTCTGCTGGCCAACAATATTTGCGCTGTCACGCTCCTCAGAACTGTGTTTGAAGGCTCGCTTAAGCCCTTCATTATCGGTCCTGAGTGCTGTAAATTCGTGCCTCAGTTCCTTGCAAAGATCCTCCATCTCACTGATCCTAGCTCGAAGGGATTTATTTTGGTTTAATAGGTCATCAACCACCCTCTCTCCGTGGATGGATCTGCTTCGAATCAATATCCTCAGAAGAGGGCGACCTACCACAAATTTGGCCAGATAGAGGTAACCTCTGGACTTTTGCACTTCTTAGAAATGGGTCTACATCCGACTCATGAAGTAAGTGGGCCTCTTCCGAGACATTGCGGTCGCTTGCTGACGACGACCCGGGGCCCGCTTTCTCACCCCTGACAGCCGCCGGTACTGGGCATCCGACTCCCTGCACCGTAACTTTATTCTCCTGCTGACTATCCATATTTGGTTTATTTTCGGGGTACCTTCCCCTATCTGGTTTTTAGTCCACCCCGGGTATTTGATTTCCCCGATACCACTCATATCTGAGAGGCGCTCCCCTATCCGCCACCTGGGGAGGCGTCCGATATGGGACCAGCATCCCACATGGAAAATGAAGATATAGTGACAGAAACTTTTGGCAAAAATATTTCAGACATGCAAAATTATGACATTGCCAAGATAGCTATTCTTGCCCCCCAAAAACGATCATTGCAAAACAATAAATACCAAAGTGCTAGATTTATTATCTGGAGAGGCCACAACTTATACAAGTGTGAACCAGTAAATAAATGATGACCAAAATGAACTTTTACAATTCCTGACAGAATTTCTAAATAGTATTGAGGTAAGTGGTCTGCCACCTTATGAGTTAAAACTCAAAGAAGGTTGTATTGTGATGCTGATGCATAATCTCAATGCCAAACAAGGTCTCCTAAACAAGGTCTCCAAGACTTAGAGTACTAAAAATGTTTGATAAAGTTTTAATATTGGAAATAATCACTGGACAAAATTTAGGAAATAAAGTGATACTACCTCGGTTTGACTTCTCCCCAAGCGACACAATTTTACCATTCTCATTTAAAAGAAGGCAATTCCCCATCCAGCTGGCCTTTTGCATCATGATAAACAAGGCTCAGGGGCAAACCTTAGAAAAGGTAGGCATTTACCTCCCTGAGCCTGTGTTCAGCCATGGACAGCTGTACGTCGCCCTATACCGAGCCAGATCGTTTGACAATGTTAAAATTCAAATAATGCCGAACCCTCCTCGAACAGCTAACATTGTTTGGAAAGAAGTTCTTTGAAAATCAACATTAATTATCAGAATATGAATCAGACAAATGATATGGAAGAAATCAATAATCTAGGTTAAACAATCAAAATATTACAGTAAATAAGAACACCTATTTAAAATAAAATCTAGATAAAAAGAATAATATAAAATCAATATAATTATATAGGGACATTTTGTTAATGGATTTGAGTTAAGTTTAAACCAGGCAGTCAGCTTAGTATGTTTCAACTCTGCCCTAATCAATGTATCTTCTGGAGCATCAGTCCTAAAATAAACATTTTGTAAATCTGGTAAGTGCACTGGCAGACGGTCTTACGGGTATGCGATTGATCGTGCATTGGATATGCTATTAACCTCCATGCAGTTTCAGTAGGACCAACATACCTCGCATTCAATAATTGGTTGATTTCATCATGGTCAAGTTTATCACTGTGAGCAGTTACTTCTAAATTACAGCAGTCATGTCCTTTATATACATATTTGTGTATATATTTAATGCTTCGAACACTGGAGCATATTTCCACATTAACATGAGCTTGGAAGTAAAGTAATAAAAATGGGTTATAGGGCACAACAAACTGGTTTCCTATTTCAATATTCTGCCCATGTACTTTTTTGTTGTTTTTCTGTTATTGTCTGGCCGTTTGTATAAGGGATATCATTGTACGTTTTCTTTGGTTTCTTCTAAATAAGATTTAGGAAAATCTTTTTTGCATTTTCCATTTTCCATGCATATGCAATCTGGGTTTATATTCCCGCATGGTCCATGGATCCATATGAGCTTTAACTAATTTGAATAGTTGTTCGTTAAAAAACAAACTGCAGATGTCTTTTCAAACAACTATCAATTGAGTGAAGTACCAAAGTTCTAGGTTTTACCAGTGGTTTCAAAATTAAATTCTTTTATGTATATTTTTTTTAAATTATCAAATTATGGTCTTAACCAGTTCTGAGAATGGCATATGGTATTTTACTGCCGTGCGCAATATGGGTAACTCATCAAAGGGAATTACAATTTTTTTTTTTTTTTTTCAATTACAAAAGTATGCAGTTTGGGATATATTCAAGAAAAAGTCCAAACTTTTCCAGTTCACTATTTCAAAAACTGGTATTTTAATTTTTCCTTCCATTTATATTTTGAATGTTATAATGTATTCTAAGTTTCATATAGAAACAGACCAGAATCACACAACACAAAGAAAACATACAGCCTAAACATTCCAAAACATATGCTTGATCAAACTGCTGATCACTAACTATTACCAGTGATATCCACGCAAAAAATGAAATAACAGAAGTAAAAGGTCTTTAGAAAAGAAATGCTTAAATATTTGAAAAAAAAAAAATATTTCAGTATATTTTTTAAAAAAATAATTTTCTGGCTGTTAGAGGATGTACCTATACAAACTAGATTGCATATGATTTTCCAGCACGATGGTTCAACTCGATATTTTTCTTATATAGCTAGAAATCACTTAAATGCTAATTTCTTTAACGGAATTCAACATAGTGGACTAATCACCATGATCACCTGACTTAACGCCACTAGATTACTTTATTTGGGCCTATATGAAAACTATAGTAGGTATTTATATATTATATGGACCAGTGACATAAAATTTCAACTCTATCATTTGCCTTTCAAAAGATGAATATTTTGTTAAAAACACAAAATGGCGGCTAGAAAGACAACTAACAATTTTAGAACATTTGTTCATATGAAGTTTTTTCTTTATTTTAACCATTAGAATAGATCTTGAAATTTTTTCCGTTTCTTTGTGCGACACCCAGGTATATATTTTTGTCTACAGTTGTTGACAAAGTGGCATTTTGTTCACTAAATTAGTTTGCAAAACGGCTGATTTCTCAACAGTTTCACTTTGCCCACTACTTTGCTCACTCCGAATGGCAACCGAACAAAACGAAATTTAGGTTAAGTTTATTTGAATTGATTTATAATATACAGGAAATGTCCAGTATGTAGGTTAGATTAATTCTTATATGTAAAATAACATAAATAAACAACAAAACAACGTTTTAAAGTAGAAAAGGAAGTAATTATTCATGAAGATGATTGACAGTGTATGTACACGGAGAGCATTTTTCGTTTGCCGAGTTTTGACGTTGGCAATCCCGTTTCCTCAACAATACACCTAAGTTATTTGTAATATTCATAAATAACCTCAGTTTTGCCGTGAGAACTTCTACTCAGTGTTGATGTGTTGTTTAGCACTACTGCTATATTTTGTGTAGTTAGTTTTAAAATATGGACAGTTCAGAGGATGAAAACCTGTCAAATTCCCCGCCTAAATTAGCGGAAAAAGCTAACAACGTTGTACTAAATCTCCTTCCTGTCAAATCAAGGAAAAAATACGACCGCCAGTATGAACTGTTTTTATTGCCAAAATAACAACTGTAGACAAAGTATAATGTGCAATTCGTGAGCAAAGTGTCTTTTTTAAACTCGATAAAATTGACGCACTCGGCAAGTCTCGTGCGTCAACATTTTTCTCTCGTTTGAAAAAGTGCCACTTTGCTCACTAGTTGCACAAATAACTATTGTTAATTATCATTAAACAACAACTTTTTCTGATTTTTCCAACATTACAGTTATAAAACTAGAATTATTTATTGTCAGTGATCCCTATTGTAGATTAACCAAGTCATTTAAGAACTACCATAACTTAGCATTAAGGTTTTACAACAGCCCGCCTCAAAAAATTAAAAGAAATCTCTCTCAAAGACCTTTAAGTTTAAACTACATAAATTGGTTTATTGTGAATCATATGTACAGTTTAAATAAATTCAAGAGCAGCAACCTCAACGCTGTAACTTATACTATGCACCACATATCATGTCCGTTGGGTAATAACCAATAGGAGAGCAAGAATAGTGCGGTTGTCAATTGGATCAACTCCTTGCACAAGGCTACTGACGTCTTTTTTTATGAGTTAAACGATAGTTTTTTTTTTAATAATTTAAACATGTTTAGTCTAACTGATACATTAACATTATGTCAGTGGTACTGACATATTTATTTTATATTAAACATTTTGCTTCAATGAAATCATTATTTCCCCTGTAATAATAATAATAACCCAGAACAAAAGTAAATATTAGTTTTTAATTGAAGTTTCTTGGAATTTAAGGGGAAAGATTTCTATTACATTTATTTATTTAGTTGGAAAAACATTGTTTATGTTGAGAAATTTCTGATGATTTGTTTAGCACCAACTACGGATCTATTGTGTGTGTGTGTGTGTGTGTGTATATATATATATACTATATATATATATATATATATATATATATATATATATATAATCGATAAATTATGCTCTTTGAAACTGTGATGGAAATGCAGTAATCTATGGTTTTTCCGAGCGCCTTAAATGAACGTAACTGCAGAAAAATAGCAGTGCAAAGAGCTGTCACAGCGGGAAAACGAATTGCTCCCTATTGGTTTCTCAAAGATCAAGCTGTCTTACTGGCTCCCCCCTAAATGGACTTGTCTCATATAATGATCTTGTAGGTGTTTTGTAATCGTTTGATTACTGGTAATGTTTTTAATCTGTGCATGTGGTGTTTTATAAATTAGTGTCAATATAAACTATTATTTAACTACATTAAGACAAGGGTTGTTATCTGTTATTTATAATTTTTGTAGATTGATATAATTTAATTACTTTTTTATTAGCAGACGAATAAGTTACATGGGACAATAGTAACTACAGTTTATTTACCAATTAATATTACTTTCGTTGTTGTTTTTAACTGAATGATATTAAAAAATTATTATGCATTTAATTATTTATTTAGATTAACAATGTGTGTTTCAATTTCTTTTTTATAATTTAATTTTACTCTTGTAACAATAAGTTCTTTTATATTTATCGATTATATACATAGTCTGTAAAATGTGTCAAAAGAAATTAATTGATTTTTTAAAATTGTATCATATTTTTTAAGTACACTAGAATTTTCTCCAGACTGTGAACCAAAATAAAAAAATGCATAAAATAAACTTTAATGTAATAGCAGATATTTCTTGTTGAAACTCCATATTCAAGGATAAAATAAAGCAAAAGCTTAAAGTTTCAAATATTTAATAGTATAAATGAGCTACAATTGTTTCGCCTTGCGAATTATAAATTAATAACCTGACAGTTCTCACTGTAAACAAACAATTACAAATCTAAAGACAAAACTTCCCTCATTCCCGGCATTTGATTGATAAATATTCTTTTCCATTCATACACGCCTGCACATATTGTTAAAACTATTTTATTACCACCCTGGTTTTGGACACATTCATTTTAGATGTAACAAAAAAAAATCTGTGTAGTTATCTGAAAATGAAACCCTTCCTAATGGATTGATTTTAATAATAACAGATTTATAAATACCAAATAATGATCTTTCAGCAATCTTTTTGTTTTTAGACTCTTCTCTCACTTAACTGGAGAGTGTTTTAAATTCAACTGATGTTAACATAATGCCAAAACAAGTATAAAAAACAAAAATATTGCTTACAGACTATATTGTAAGGAACATATAAACCTATTATTTTATAAACCAAAGACAGTACGCTACAGCAGGTTAATTTGATACTAGTGTCTAGCCAAGAAAGATTAGGAACAAAGGTCAAAGTAGGATGGTATAAGATCGGATGTGTTGTATTATAAATAACTTCAACATAACTTCTTATAACCAAAACTTCAAGTTATTTATTTATAAAAACAGTTTTGAACCATCGAACCCTTGCTCTCTACACACTAGATATATTAAAAAATCAATATATTTTTTTAATAATTCAAAACAACTGTTACTAGGCCTAAATTAATACAAAAAATTCAGTGTCGGTTATAATTGTTGGTAAACTGCACATCAAACACCAATGGTACCAATCTGGAAAATAAATTGAATCATGTTCAAAATAATATTGAGATGAAAATAGAAATAAGACGAGAGGAATTATAAGGAATACGGGAAGGAAATAATGAGGTTTCGGATAATCAAGGAGTCCGGTTAAATGAAGGAAAATGTAAAAGATGAGATGGGTTGTGGAGGTTATTGGACATAGAAAGACAAAAGAAATGGAATGTTAAGATATGTACAATACAATAAAATATTAGGTAATAAATACTCTTTTACTTATATTTGCGTTTTAGCGTTACTGAGATATATTCTCGTTTTTAGCATTTATTAGCAATATTTTTTAGTAGTTACAGACCAAATTTGGAAACAGATTGATTTTAATATTACACTGGTTAAATTTCTTAATCAGAGAAAAAAACAAATAGTTTATAAAATAGCAGTAATATTATACATTTGATGAATAATTTAACTTACAATAAACTCTTCTCTTTGTAAATTTTATGCATATTATTATCAAAAACCAAAATGACAGAAAACCCCACAGTTATGACAGAAAAAAATTTTTAATCATATTTTCAACCTGGTTGATACTTTATCATTTTATATTACGAAGTGTGTTTCATTATCACTGGCAGTTTGTTCAGCTAATGAGAAAATTATAAAATGTCAACAAGACAGAAAATACAATCAAAAGTCATATTATACATATTAGTATGGATTCCAAAAATTTGCATTGTCTAAATTTTTATAATTAAATCTTCAATAAAATAAAGTCAATAAAAAATTCATAGTTGTTCATAACAGCAAATTTTCTGTTAATATTATTTATTTTACACGTTCAGTGCGGCTAGTATGAAATCATACCTGGTGCTTTCCACATCCCAAGCTTTCGGTACGAAATCATACCGCTGTGTATTGCTATGGTATGATTTTAGCTTCTCAACGTGTTATTTTAATTCATTATATTTAGGTATAGCAGCGAACATGTTTAATAGAGTTTTAATTTATTAATGAAATAGGTATAATAAACTAAAATTACCGTATTTTCTAGAAAAAGTATTAAATTTTAATCTTAAACAAGATAAAATTTTCAATTACAATGACAACAAAATTTGTTTTCATCATAAACTACTTAAATGAAATATACAATTAATAAAGACGATTGGTAGAATTGGCGGAATGATTATAGACTTATTTTCAAATGTAAATAACTAACATGCTGACAATAAAAACTCAACATTTTTATTACGTACATTAAAAATTATCTTTCTCATGATAGTTATGAAACTTTGAACATAAAAATAAGTTCTGTATTAAAAAGATGACAATAGATTGTTATGCAACATTATTTTAGGCTTTGATAAAAATTAAAAACAAAACATTGTTCATAATTCAAATAGAAAAATAGCTGAATAATGACAAGCATACCTGATTTAGGCAGCAAAGACGCTGACTGTTGGTGGTGGCGAGATGGTAGGTGATCTATTAGAGATGGTTTATAGATGTCTTGAGACTGATGTTGAAGTTATTTTCTAAAAAGGGGGGGGGGAGATAACATTAATATAAAAGAATGAAATCTTATAACAATGAATAAATTCAACAAAATCAAAAACATATTTGTGGTAATAGTCCAAATATCATGATTGTTTTAGTTTTGTAATAAGACCTTTAAACTGTATAATATAGTTAATTACCTTAGAGGTTGTCCTCAGTCCGTATTTTAGTTATGGCTACAGCGCTGTTTTGTCGAACACTGTCGGCTTCGTCAGTCCCGCACTAACACATAACACAACACAACACTAACACATATAAAATCAGTATATGACTTGTCGTTCATAAATAATAAAATTGTTTGTGGCCACATTATAAGGTCTTACTTGTTCAGCTGCAGGTAAGGTACTGGATCTACACAGTAGTTATCAGTATGATACTGATAATTAAGTTTAGTTGAAATGAAATGTAGACATGTTTGCTATGTTCATTTAATTTTAATTTTTGTTATTATATCATAATAGGGTTGGAAGAAAAGTTCAGTTTGTCATTTAACATGTTGTCTGGGTTGTTCTTATATTCTGTATATATTTGGAATTCTTCTAATATATCCATTGTTCTGCCTTTATTGGTTTTGTGTAATATTTGCAAATTTGTGTTTATGTCCATGTAAGTGTGGTCCTCATTAATTAGGTGTTCAGCATAATTTGATTTTTGTCTGTCTGTTGTTGTTTTTTTATGGCTAGGTAAATGTTCCTTGAATCTAGTCTTGAACGAGCTCCCTGTTTGTCCTATATATATCTTGTCACAGTTGTTACAGGAAAGTTTATAAATTCCACTATTCGTGAATTTGTCTTGGTTCTTGTTTGGTTTGGTTTGGAGAAAGTTGCTTAAATTATTTGAAGCTCGATGAGCAATTTTATAGCCATGTCTGTGGAAAGTATTGCTGATAGGACGATCTAGAATACTGTTGAATTTCAAAGAGATGTATTTTGGTTTTCGGTGCTTGAAGTTAATTTTTTGGATTTCTTTCTATGTTTATTTATTATTTTGTCTATTAAAGAGGGATCATATCCATTGGATAAAGCTATATGTTTTATTGTAGATATTTCGTTGTTGTAGTCTTCTAAGTTCATGGGCGTGTTAATAGCACGGTGTATGATATAATAACAAAAATTAAAATTAAATAAACATAGCAAACATGTCTACATTTCATTTCAACTAAACTTAATTATCAGTATCATACTGATAACTGCTGTATAGATCCAGTACCATACCTGCAGCTGGACAAGTAAGACCTTATAATGTGGCCACAACCAATTTTATTATTTATGTACGACGAGTCATACTCTGATTTTATATGTGTTAGTGTTGTGTTGTCTTACGTGTTTATGTGTTAGTGCGGGCCTGACGAAGCCGACAGTGTTCGACAAAACAGCGCTGTAGCCATAACTATAATACGGACTGAGGACAACCTCTAAGGTAATTAACTATATTATAATTATATTAAACAGTCCAAGGCAACACATTATACTTTATAAAACTTAAAACTGTAGCTAAATATTAAAGATCTTTCAATAGATATCAAGATGTTTAATCATATTTATTTAAAAATAGCATCTAACGTTGACTTAACAAAACGTTATAAGATTGTAATATGCTTAATTTGACTAATACCCGACTTCAATTTAGGCTACCAGAAAGATGTTTGGTACCAAAACTGTTAAATAATCAACATATAAGTAGATATACAGCATTCCTCAAAAAAACTATTTACAAAAGCTGTCATTTTAAAATTTACAATTCAACTTTGTTTTACCGATAAACTAGTCCAAGTTATTGTAGAAATGTAGACTGGAACAAAATGAAATAAAAATCAAGCCATCTTCAGTAGTAGCACACATTTACAAAAATATATAAGAAATTGATCAAACTCTGAAAACATGTTTTGTGGATTATGATTGGTGCTCATTCTATGACCCTGGGTACATTTATTAAAAACAACAGCACGTTTTTGGTTTTTTTAAAATTTGTTATAACATTTGATTAGCTAAAAGTAAAAGTTTCAGAGTCAGGACCTATCCAAAATATCCTTACAAGTATAATGTGAGTAATTGTAAAAAAAAGTAAAAGATTGATAAAATTCGTTAAAATCATAGCCGTTTCAAATTGGTATCTAACTGCGCCTGATAAACAAATCAATTAAAAATAATTATGGTCTAATAAAAGAAATTAACAGTGCTCTTACCAAGTGTTAGTTGATCCAATGTATTGCCGTCATTGTAAGTTTTTGTCAAAACAATCTTATAGTAGTTAGAGTGAAATATTTTGTCAGTTTGTTTCATGAATACCTGTTGCATATCCTGAAACTAAAAAGCACACATTTTTATGATGAATCTACAACCCTACTTTCACTATATCACTAAACTTTTACATAAACAAACATTTTTTTATTTCTCCCCCCACCCCACACACTGCTTATACAAGCCTCTAATTTCTTTAACTACCAGGACCCTGGTTATAGTGAGCTCTAAGTTAATGTAGATGATCTAAAAATCAGAAAAAACTTCTGAAAAGTTTTAGCAGAAACATTCTTTTTGAGATCCTTCGAGGGGAAAGAACGTGATTTTAGGAATGATGACTGTCTGTGGTGTGCTCTTCAGTCCAAATGTGTGGATAGATTTCAATCAAATTTTATGTGGGCATTCATATGTGGGATGTTTTTCATTAATTTGTAGTTTGATTATAATTCAAAATTTGGAAATAACTACCATAAGAAAAGAGAGAAAAAGAAGATTTCAATTCCTCAAAATGGACTCTATTAATTTCTAAAAAAATTATTCAAAGTGAAGATTAACCTAAACTGGTGTACAAAATCTCAAGTTATACAATTATCATTTTGAAAAAGTTAACAAAAAAATAATAATGAACTTTAATCATAGCTACTTAAAACTTGATTTCAACAAATAATATTTAAGCTTAGACCCAGTTTATGGCAGAAGCGAAGCAAAGCACAGGCTGGTAATTATTTAGTAAGTCGATATACAGATTATTTAAAAACATTTATCTTAACTACATACCATATTTTTAAATTGTCTTACAATATTTTAACCCAGAAATAAACCTTTTCACTGAAAAATTGAAAATGTTTTAAGAAAAACGACTCATGTGAGAAGTAATGCGCAATACGATACATGAATCTTAATAGGTGATATTTGGCTGCCGGTGTTTAAATGCAGTCAAACTCTATATATTAACACTGTATTCTAACTTTGAAAAATTATATTCTTTTTCATTTTTATATTGAAATTTCACAGTTAAATAATTACTTTCTTTTAAAATAAGCTTTTAAAATTAAGGTTTTAGAAATTATTATACAACTTATGAATTCCCGTTGCTATGTTGTACCCTACGTAACTTATACATATTGTTACTTTTCAATTTATATTTTTCAATGAAAATGTGAATTCCACGTTGAAATATTACTATACAATTTCAAAATATGTTATAGTAAAAGAATTAAGACAGATGTTATAAAATAATCTTTAAATCGACTTATCAAATAATTACTGTATAAAGATAATAAAACACAATTATTTATTTTGTATATCCACTTATAATTAGTCTAGCCGACCAATGGTTCCCCAACCTTCCATTCATTGTATCCTAACTCCCACCCTCTAGTTTTAAGGTTTTCTGTTTTTGTCTTTTTTCTTCAGTCTGTAATACAGCCTCGTCAATGCCTTAACAGGCGAAACCATTGGTCGGCTAGACTAATTATAAGTGGATATACAAAATAAATAATTGTGTTTTATTATCTTTAAACATGGAATTCCACCAAGAACCATCGGTCTCAACAGTAATGAAAATTACTGTATAGGCTGCTCTACTCAAATAGATATATAAAAATCTGTTAGGCTAAAAAAAAAAATTCTTCGATTAAAAATAATAATAAAAATTTCACAAAAGTTGATAAAAGGAGAAACTTCTATACCAATAATTCTCCCATGGGGAAAACTCTGTAGATTAATAAAGAAAATTACATTTTTCGAATAAGGTGTCTTAGTAGTTTCTAAGGTATAACCACACAGAAAATTCCAAAAACATTGATTTTTTTAATTTGAGAAGGGAGTATAATGAGAAAAATGAGTTAAATATGGCAAAGCTCCCTTCCCCCACAAGAAATAAACAGGTGGGAGGGAAAATACTGGTTTAAGAGTTGAAAATTATATTCTGCTTCAGTATATAGCTGAGGCACTTCAAGAGTAATGTTCAAATTATTCTCTAAATGTCCAATGAAAAAAGTTCTAAAGGGCGCTGAAAATGTAGTAAAACTCATATTTTATTTCTCACGTATTGATAATTTAGAAATATTTTTTGTCGTAATTGTGATTAGTATTTGTAAAATGAAACACAAACACAATATTTAGTAAATATTCTACAATTTTTAGGTCTTGCCTACCATTGTTTCGCCTGTTATGGTATTTACTAGGCAGGTCAACACAGATTTTTTTAAATATTAGAAAGCGAACAATTTACACACATTAGGAAAATAAAATTCAGGTAAAAGGTTAGGAAGGGGTGTGAGAGGTAAAGTCATAAGGCATAGACAAAGGTTGAAGAAGCAGGGAATTTGTGAAAAATTCTACCTGGTTGTTCAACACTAAACTTCTTTATGCAATAAGCTCAATATTGTGTTTCTTTAATATAAAGTTCTATCAAATACCTTCGGTTGTTGATATAAAACCTAACATAAATTCTAATAGCCTATTTGTTGTTTTGTGGATGAGTGTGCGACCGAGAAATGTGGTGCAATTTGCTTACATTATATAATCTATTTGCATATGCAAAACACATCTTGAGACGTTTTCTATAATTGGTATGATTAGCCTAATTGGAATAAAATGTACTATAGAGCAATGCTTATCTCACTCCTAATCACTGTACCTGTTAAATACCAATAGGCTAACATAGGCAATTAAGAAAAGTTTGGTTAATTGTATTATATTAATTGAAAAATTATTATTAATTAGAACTCACCTAATTTATATGTTTATAAATTGTTTGACTGTTATTGGTGGATTGTTTGTTGCTGTAGTCCTTGCCGATACATTGGACACGTATGGCAACATGTTTCTCTAAGACATGGATGTACTCTCTGTAAAAAACATTTGCAAAGGTTAAGAAAAAATCTACAACATATAATAAAAGGGTACCTTACCTTTCCCTTTAAAAGTGAACATAGGTTTGTACAGGGATTCACTCGTTATTATGGCTATTAGTTGTCAAATTACCAATTACTAAAATACAAAGTCAACGTATTTTGTATACTGTTGAAAACATGAAATGAATAATACTTTAAATGAATTGCTTATTAAATAATTTTTCATTAAAAAACAAACAAATAAATATTCAGTTTATAACAATTGATTTACCTTTTCTATAGCTTGCGCATTTTTAATTTAAAATGTCAATTTTTACTATGTCAAACCACTATACTAAAAGCAAAAAACCCATAGGAATTTTTGGAGGTCAAAAATGGATTTAAAAAGCGAATGGATTCTTAAATATCCGATAGGCTTTGTATAGTAAAAAAGCATATTTCTAAAACAAAAAGTATTTTGAAGGTAGGCCTATATTAATTTAAAATCCTAACCTAACCTGTCCTAGATAGCAAAAATTAAAAACACTGAAATTATTTTGGTATCATTTCACAAGTTATTGATCTATTCCTCTGTTAAAGTCTCTAATATTAAACAATGCAACTTTATTTGTACATGTTTAAATTTCAGTTCATATATCATGATTTTATTTCCCTCTTCTCTTTTACATGTACAATACTTATCATCATAAATAAATTTTAAAAAAACCGTTATGACAGTAGCGCGTTATTCAAATAGTTGAGGGGTCACTTCAACAAATGGGAAATTTTAGAAAACTTGAATACAGGGTTTAATTAGGCAAACCCTATCTATATAACATAAATTTCAAATTCTACACACTGTCAAAAATATCAGTTAGGCTAGTTTAGAAATTCACTCTTTAAAATTTAGTAAACTCACTGTTATTAGAAAGTTTTTAAAAGCCCTAAGGCTTCCCTTAGATTCTCTCCAAGTGCAAAGCAGTACCGACAACAATTTTTCCAAAGTTTACACGTTCAAATTGAAATTTGAGAATGAAGTTAATGTTTACATATTTGACAGAGCAACAAGAAAATAATTCCAAAATTTCAAAGTGATTTGGAAGAAAATATTACCCAAAATAAGAAAAAAAACTCACCTTAGTAATTAATGAATACAGGGGCTCTAATTTAAGGGGGTAATGCGGTAATGTACTCGCAAAGCACTCTGGTCTGGAACATATACATATGCTTTCTTGATAGAGTGAATGCTGAGCAACTGCAGTTTTTGTCAATAAAATGGGATGTGATCTGAGATAATAATAATGATTAAAATGAATTGTTATAATTTATAATATAATTAAAATAAACTATTATAATTCTAACGTAAAATCTAAACGACTAATTCAACCGATACCGAAATGAAATGAAATTGCCAGAACAGAGACTTCAAAATACAACTTTAGTCCTATGAGTCACACTCCTAATACTACATGATATAATATGTTATCTAATACTAAATTGTTTTATATTAGTCATGTAATTTTGTAAGCAGTAATTACGGCAACTTTGCAAAGTTAGCTTCCCTTAGAATCACCTGATTAACCTTCATTACTGTATTTGCTAATCTTGTAGTATGTATTAACTATTAATGGCAGTAAATTAGGTTATGAAAATACCATTTTCGCATTTAGCAAGCTCAAACAGCTGTTTGGATTGTAACCAAAGAATCACCTTCCTGCTTTAAAATCAGCTATTTTTTTAAATCGGTTTTAATAAAAGATTATTAATTAAATAATCTATTTTCGCACTCTACGAATAATTTTGTATCAGAAAAATCCGCTATATAGTGTTTTGATTGTTGTGAGAGTTTATTTACAAAAAACAACCCCAATTGAAAATGTTTTTATAATAATATTTAAGATGATTCATCTTAAATAGATGATAATAATAATTTGTAACAGGTCACAATTAACCAACTTGGTAGCCTAAAGTAAATAATAGGAATATAACAATTTTTATATTAAATTTAATAAAAAATATAGGGCCTAGGTGATTTAAAACAAAACTTAAACATTAATAATAATAGAACTCCACTTAAACTTTTATAAAAATGACCTTAAACACTATTTTATATAAGCAGATTAAATCACATAAGGAAATTGAGATAATAGGGCATAGGCTGTTAAAAAGACAACCCTGTAAAAGGAATAAAATAATAAAGTAAAACATGATATAAAATAATGTTTGAAACAATACAAAATTAATTAACCAAAATAATTGCTAGAATTATTTACCAGATTTTAGGTTAACCATCACTTTCGATGAAGACAGCAACTACAAATATCACATTTGAGTAGTCTGTACTCCATCCAGCATTTGTTTTTAATAACCCCTTTGGCTGACAGATTTGAATGTCATCAGAACTGTATTGCATCATTTGGCATTAGAACTCTCAACGATTCTCCATGTTCTATTCTTTTATGGTTGATTAATATGCCAGATTTATTTATATTTTTTTGTCCAAATTCATTAAGTATGATACTACTGATGAAGTGTATAGTCAGAAAATTCAGTAGGCCTATATACTTGATTAATATCCATCTAGTGAAATTATTTTCACAGATGGTTCTAAGCTGGACAGTGAAGTTGGTTGTTCATATCTCATCCAATTGGCCGTATATGTGTGGATTACCCTCAGCTTAGAGTGTATTTTTCTGCCGAACTCTTTCCTGTTTTAAAAGGCCTTAATTCCATTTCATCTGGTTTCCGTCACTATCGTTTGTATTGAGATTCCTAAAGTGCTTTACAGGCTATCCAGGATATGTGAATATATTCTGTGTTCCATACACAGGCTTCAGCTATGGAGTATCATTTTACTGGGTACCTGGGCATTACGGAATCAAGGGAAACACAAGGGCTGATAAATCAGCAAAGGAAACTAAGTCGGATGCCAGTCACACAGTGTGTTATGTCATCTGACTTTGTATCATATGTTAAATTAGTTTTGAAGAGGCAATGTGAAAAAAATGGATAAATATTGAGTCCAATAAGCTGAGGGAAATAAAAGATACTGTCTGTCCATAAACTACATCCATATATCCCAGTCATCGAGAAATGGTGTCTGCCTGTGTTCCCAACGGTCATTCCATGATCACTCACGTATTTCTGGTGGGACGTGGGAGTCTGCCACAATGCCCAATTTCTGAAGGTGTATTATCAAACTCATTGACAGTGTTGTTCTAAGAGGTGTGCGCAGGACATTTACCCTACCAAATTCCATTTATGCGATGTTGGGAGATAGTGCTCAGATCCTTGATCAGCTATTGTCCTGATACCCAATAAGTCAGTTGAAACTTCCGAATAGCGAACAGTGGAGCATAAAATATCACATTTTCTAGGAAATTGTAGATTTTTCAAAACACATTGCAATGTCTGTTCGCTATTACCCGGAAGATGACTTCCTGGGGACTGGGTTTGTTTCCTTTTTGTCTTTTATACAGCAGTCATAAAATGAGTAGTAGAAATCAGCTGACATTTATTAAAGTCCAATAAATAAGTAAATAACTTTTACTAAAAGTCAAATTAAGTTGTACATTGGTTAATTATAATGTTAAGTATAGAAAAATGACCAGTTTATATAAGATAAGTGTTTTATATACATAAAAAATGTAAAACAATTATGTTGACAATAGTGCGTCAGCCTGGAATTTTTCGCTTACTTTACAATCGACTATAGATCGTCATCATGGGACTCAAAGGGTTAACATAATCATCAATTTTCTGAGGTTCTACATTCATTTTAGTCAGAAATTCTCTCAAATATCCCATAGTCTAACAAGAATACTCAGAAACAGAGAACTAATGTCAAAAGAAACTAATGTTTCATTGCTTTGGAATTTCACATCTTTATTTTTTTTCTGTACATTCTGAGTTAACTTAAATTGAAAAAGATCTGAACATGTGTTTTAATGATGTAAACTCCACAGCTAAGCATTCCGAAAGAACGTAAATTAGTGAGTTAACTTCCAAAACAATGGATCTCATAGATTTACCTTCTTTATTTTGGGAAGACTATGAACACTGGTTTTACTTAGACAATCTAAGTAAAATGGAAATGTTGAATTTAAAAACATCTTTTTGAGGAATTACTAAAGTACAATTCTTAACTGCATCATTGGTTACATTTTATAAAGCCCTTCTTTTATCATTTTAGTGACTCTACTGTAATAATCTGTTTCCAAGATTATGAATCCTGCCTTTATCCGCTTTTAAATAAAAACAATAATTTTTTCTCAGACCTTTAAGTAGATCTCAATCTTTTTTCACCAAAACAAAACTATTTGTTTTATTCTTATAGAAATTTTCCTGTATTTTAATGTAGGTTTTGTCAGAATCTTTGTATTGAATACTGTTTTCAATGATCGCCACTATATATTCAACTGTATTGTTAGTAACAGAAAATTTTAATCCTTTATGTGATATACTTCGTCTGTATTAAAGGTCTGATTGGATTAGTTTTTTACAAAACACATTACTCCGAACTTTATTGTACATTTAATGCCCTAATATGATTATATTAATATGATTAATGTGCAGTTACTGGATTATATTGTAGTGAAGGACAAACAACCATTTGGGAGGTGTCCAATCTTCTCTGTCTCTTTTCTCGCAAAGCAAAAATTTGAATCTATCCTAGACATTAAAAGCAATTAATATGCTAGTTGAAAAGTTTCCTAAACTGCATTATCTGAGATTGTGGAAAGGATATAAAATCAAGATTACAGAATGAAAATTATAAAATATGTACTCAAAACTGTAATTTGATATTGTGCAAAAATACATACAACAATTGGAAAAACATGATCGTATATTATTCATAATTTTAGGAATTTAAAAAAACTTTGTACAAACATTCGCACTCGACCATCTCCAAAACCATATAAAAACAAACCAACCAAAACCTAATCGTAACCAAGAATATCATTTCGGTAGTTGTCAATAAAAAAGTGAAAATGAATCACTAACGCTGTCTTTGAAAAATAATAATATATAACTTGTTTCACTCATGCAATAAACATATCATCAGCATAAGTGGTATTTCATTAAAAGAACTTTTAATGACGCCAGACAAGGTTTTTTTTCCAGTTATGACTGAAACATATTTGTTTGCTTACAATTTTACACAAAGGTTTGGGTTATTTATCTTCACATTGCAATAAAATTAGAATGATATTGGTAGAGCCAATTTTAAGAAATAAAGAATTTTATAACAACCCCATGGTCAATTTTTTATGTTTTATCGAATACTAATGATTCAGAATTTTTTGAGAGATGGCAATCAAAATGTTTTGTTTGGATCCTTCAAAAAAATTTGATCAAGATCTTTAAAGCTGATTTTGTTTAAATCATAATATTCTGTTTTATTTTTATAGTGTCTATCCTCGAATTTTGTTAGCCAAAATAGTCCCAAAGACCAAATTTAATTAAAATTGGTCCATGCATTTGGGCTGCACATACGACAGATGAAATACAGACATCATTCCCAAAACTACATTTTCTAACTCTGCAGAGCACAAAACTGATATATCTGCAAAATTTTCAACATAAATATTTCAACCCATCTTATAACTTTCCCAGAATTGTTTCAACTAGGGCCTATTTTCATATATTCAATCTTTTAGAACATTATCAGTGGTTGAGCTTTTGACCAATAGTTTCTCACTTGAAATTTTTAAGGTGATCGCAATTTCTTTTTATTTAGTCTTTGCTTTTTTCTTTGGGTATGCAAGAAGCATTATTGCACTCTTTATCAGTGTAATAGAGAAAGATATTAAAATTTATAATTCAATGGCAGTGGTAATTTGTTTAACAATTATTTGAGATCCTGTAGACATCACCATCAAGTATGTATTCTGGATTTTGATCCTCTACCGTAGAAATGTCTTCTAGTGTGGGGCAGCTTTCTACCGTCTCCTGAAAACAGAACAAATGTACAGAATATTTATATAAACAAAAATTTTATTTAATTTTAAAAGCATCTACAGTTTTTTATTTTTTAAATATTTAAGCTGACATTCAATAGATCTTGGACTGAAGTTTGTCTTGATATTTTTCAAAAAAACTTACACAGGACAGAAATAAAGATTGTCTGAACCCCTTATTTAAAATACTGAACTTTTGTAGTTGTAAAATAAACAGTAACTGTATGATTAATTAATCAGCTGTGACTAATTTTCTACAGCTGTTTTATTCTACAGCACAATGTTGTAATAAAATACTGTATTTGTTTTCAATTGAAAGTTTTGAAAGATGAAGAGAACACTAACTGTAGAAGAGTGGGAATTTCATTCAAGGCTTGGTGGAAATGCGACTATAGTTAGAATGACATAATCGAATTATTTGTGAAGCGCTTTTCTGACAGTATACCACCATCAAGGCAAGATATTCACAAATTGAACAAGAGGTTTAAGCAAACTGGATCAGTAACCGATCTTCATTGTTTCTCTTACTGCAGAGGAAAAATTGGAAGTTGAAGATCTGTGGTTACAGTCATCTACTAACTCCACAAAAAAACCATCCCTGGAGTATGACATTTAGAACAAGTCTCTGTAGAATGTAGAAAAAATTTAAACTCTGATCATCTTGAGCCAACGCAAACACTCATATTTTATAAATATTTTACAATATTGTTCCTATTGTTTACAATATAAACTAGACCTATATACTTCAAGTTTCCGGAAATTACGACTGCCTTGAAGTATATAGGCCTATCTTACATCAAGGCTTAAATGAAGACGATTATGATAGGCAAATTGAATTCTGTGGCTGATAAATCCATCAAGTTGTTGATACTTTTATAAAAAACATTAACTGGACTGATGAAATTATATTTATGGTGAATAGATATGTTAATAGACATAACTGTGTAAACTGGGTGTCTGATAATCTACATGATGGAGAAAATTTTGAATGCTCCTTATGTACCGTAACTGTGTTTGGGGGCAGTATTTTTGCTGGTATGCTTATAGTGTTAAAGTATATAAGTTCAACATACAATATATAAATAGGCTACATGAATGTCTCTCTGCTATGCCAAAGTTTCAACAGAGATAATTGTAAAATCTATGATAGCATAGTGTATTGTAGTGGGTTTCTACTTATGGGACAGAAAAGTGTAGTGTGTTGTAGGCGGTTGCCACTTCCTAAGTTAAACATCTTGAAAATTGGGAAAATAAGACGCTTAGGATTTTTCGCAATAATAATTTGTTCAATGCAAATAATACCATCTAATATACCAGTTTTAATCTACCCAAGCTTACCTCTGCCATAATACTGAGTTCTTTCTTCGACAAACTCTCTACGACTGCACATGCGTAGCAATCTCCAAGAAGGTTGTTTGTGGTTCTTAAGCGGTCTCTACAAAATACAACATTAAACAAAATTATAACTACACATATTTCAAAATTTAATCGTATACGGGTGATAGGTTTTTTTTCAAATCTGATATAACTTTTTCCTATAGAAACAGATAAAACACAAGAGATAATTCCAGTGAAGAAGTAGAGGATAGTTACATATGGGTGTGTTCATTTTTACCCAGTATACAGTAAGTTGTAATCGCAAAAAAAAATTTACCTACATTTTTTTACTGATCTTTACGTTTCATGGCCTCAGAAAATCAAAAAAGTGACTTTCAACATGCCGTCTCTCCGACGACTTTGCCTTGTGTACTGCAGCCACATAAAATATGATAGAAACATTAAATTTGGTATAGAGGATTATATATTGTGCTCAAATAGAACCCTATTGAAATTCAGAAATATCTAGCTGAAAATGTTTAGTTTAGTTCTACCAATGGGGCATTTTCTGCTATATGGTGCATATAAATTTATCAACAGAACCCTTAGGGCTATAACAGACTGTCTGGACTCTCTGCGAAAAATTCTGCTACAAAGCTTGAAACAAAAAACCTAAATTTTATGACTCCATCATAATTCTTTTTTGGAGAATAACGGTCAAATCAAAGTCTACAATATATCAAAAGAATAGTGCAAGTAGCCTTCAAGTACAATTTTAGATGTCACAAATTTGTTATTAGTAGTGTATTTAAAATTAGTCTGTTTTTCTGTTTTATCTAATAATTTACTGGTAACAGCTGTGACATACCCACATCATGCCACGATACTTGTCCAAATTGTAGAAAATCGGATCAAATTTGTGACATGTTAGAATAATAAGAAGGGAGTTCGAAAAGAAGTTCAGTTTTTATCTGAAGCGTGGAGAAGTGATCTTTGTGTAGCTTGAGTCAGGCAGTACTAGTGGGAAAGCCAATCAGATCGTTCTTGTACCAATACTGCTGCCATTGAAAATTCCTCCAACTGAGAAGGACATGTTTTGGCTTTTTTGTGAGCAAAGAACTGTATGGCAGTAGACATTTATCGTGAGCTTTGTGCAGTCTATGGAAAGAACATCATGAATGATAATGGTGATGTTTATTCTAGAATGGACACAGTCCTGATTTTGCTCCTAGTTATTATCTCCTTTTTTCTAACATGAAAAAATAGAATCAAAGCGGTTTGAAAACTACGAGGATTTGAAGGACATTGTGAATACAAGGATTACAGGCAGTGGAATTCTATGACAAAAGTATTATAAACTTGTTACCGATATAACAAGTGCATTTATGTAGCAATAAATTATGTAGAAACATATATAAGAGTTGTGACTTAAATTTGTGTATATTGTGACCTCTAAATGGTATATTTTTGATACTAAAATGGAACTTACTTTCCGAACAGTCCTGTATACTGGCGTTAGAGCAAATGAGTCATAGATACACAAAAATAAAATCACATCAGCATATATATTATTGAAAGTACACTAATTCTCTTCTTACCTCGATATACTAATGGGATGCAAAAATTATTTAAAACTGAAGGACTTACACTAACCAGTCGACAGCAAATAGGAGTGACACGTCTTCAGTAGGAGCGTTTATGATACTGCATAACATCAGTACCAACACTAAAGCAGCGCTGGGCACAGTGGCCGAAGACATGCTGGTTGCTGTACAAGCTAACCTACAAAATAGAGATTTATTTTAACTTGTTGCTTGGGTAGTTACAGGAGAGAAATGAAATATGATTAATGTTCCAATATTATTATTGATTTTTGCTCCTGTATAACAATGTTTTTTATCACCTTAAAACAAAATACAAATAACAAATATCCATTAAAAAATTAAAACTCTGAACAGATCATTTATAGACAAAGTAAACTCACAAGCTAAACCTGTTCTGGAATTTTCCAAAAATTAAGCCCTATAAAAAGGCTGTAAAAAATATAAAAACCATATGCTTGCTCAATATAGCAACAAAATGTTGTCTTCGAAGCTTTTATATATTCTATGCTAAGATCACTAATCATAAAGGAATAAATTTCTTTCACTTTCACATTCACAAGATACCAAAGGGATCGTCAGTTCAAATACGAGGCCTCTCACTCTTCTCTTCACCGTGAACATTTAAAATCGCTTTCCTTAAGCGACCTCACTTTTCCATCACTCATTGTAGTAAAGCCATTTGTTTCACACAATTTACGATGAATTTCAGCAACATTTATGTCCAATTGTGTTTAGAAAATCTGATCAAACCTTATAACTGGCAGGATTATTTATTTTCCCACCCATTACAAACTGTCATGCAAAGGAAAACAATAATGGGCATTGCGATTACATGCTTAAAAAACCAGTTGAAACTACTGCATGTGGGAACCAATCAATATGGTCAATCGAACTTTATAGACAAACAGTCCTTATTTTTGAAATGAACTTTTTTAAATATTTTTTATGCACTATTTAATTTGTTATATTAAGATATACAAAACTGTATAACGAAATGTCAGGATAGAGCAGGTGAATGTTTGTTTGGGAGTTAAATGCCTCGGTGAAGTGTGAAACTTCTAATATAATCCATTATAAATCCTATTTTTTGGATCAACATAACCTAAAACTTATTGACATAGACATAATACTTTTTACATTACACTTACCCAATTGTAACATACTCGCCAAGCCCCAGTGGAATGTTATTTAACTGTGCAATAAATACAACAGACACGCTCAAAAACAAAGCAGTTCCGTCCATATTTAGTGTACCAATAGGAAGAATGAATCTTGATATTCTTTTGTCCATTTTGATTGTTTCATCAAAAAGTCTGAATGTTATTGGATACGCTGCTGCTCTGAAATTAAAAATAGGCAATGATCATACTACAGAAGATGAAGGTATTACAACAAGGTAATGGGAAGATGTACAAGGTGCAGCAAAAAAAAAGATCTATTTCTGCGGCGCACCGTTCAGCGACAGGACGTCTGAGGGTGGTGGGGTAGGCTTGTTGGAAAGCCTACACGACGCCATTGTCAGTAGTCATGGAGCAGTGGTCGCCTGAGCAACGCGCGTTTGTTATCGAGGCGTATTTTAAAAGTGGCGATTCAATCATTGCTACTCAGCGGCAGTTCCGTGCGTTCTTTCAATTAGGTCGAATTTTGCGGTTCGATCTGAATTTTCATCCATACAAATTGGCTATTGTGCAGCAATTGAAGCCATGCGAACCGCAAAATTCGTCTGACCGAGCGGTCAGACATGTTCAAAGCAGCAGCTTGTTTACGGGCGGGCCTACGAGGACTATTTTCCACAGCAGCACGAACTCTATCGATGTTCTCTGGCGTCCGAGTTGACCTTGGACGGCCTGTCGGCTGCTTTTTCAACGCAGAACCCGTTGTTCTAAAGTTAGTAACCCACCGCATAATTGTCGCGACGGAACTTCTCAATGTCGACCTAATTGAAAGAATGCACAGAACTACCGCTGAGTAGCAATGATTGAATCGCCACTTTTATAATACGCCTCGATAACAAACGCATGTTGCTCAGGCGACCACTGCTCAATGACTACTGACAATGGCGTCGTGTAGGCTTTCCAACAAGCCTACCCCCAACACCCTCAGACATCCTGTCGCTGAACTGTGCGCCGCAGAAAATAGATCGTTTTTTTGCCGCACCTTGTACTACAAGAAAAAACAAAATATTATTTAAAGGGTGCAAACATATAATTAGATATTAGAGTAATTTTCTCACAGACTCATCCACAAAACTAAACAAGTGATAGGGCCAATATGGTACTTTATTTTTGACAAGAACTTTACTGTTTGTCATCAAAGAAAGGTCGGATTGGTACGATTCAAATTGAAATCTGCAAATTTGTATCTAATTTAATGTGTTATAAATTAAATAACACAACAGATATGAACACACAGTGTTTAATTTAGCGACCATTTTTTACATTTTTAAATTGATTTTTCTGAATTTCAATAGAGTTCTATATGAACACACTATATCCCGTATTTATTTTTGTGGCCGTTATTGTGCTTACTACAGACAACTATAGATGGGATGTCGAAAATCACTTGAAGTAATTCAAAAAGATGAGGAGGCTTTAACATTAATTTGAAAGTTACTTTTAATCATTAAAAAATGCCACACGTTGAGCGACAATTGAAGTAATTCAAAAAGATGGCTTGTCTTTATCTGAATAGTGAAGCTATTTAAAATATAAAAAAATTATTTTTTTAAACTTGAAGAGTTTTTTTACGTTATTTATTTAATATTGAATTTGAGTTTAATAATGGTTATTTAATTAATTATTGGGCGCCAGACCTTGTGGTCATTATTTATCTAAAAAAAAAATGAATTTACTAAATTTATTGTCTCTGGGGTCGCAAATCCTTTCAAAAGTGTACTCACAGTGAAACCTGGTATTATAATGAGAACAATTCTGCTGAAATATTAACATGGATTTATTAAGCATATTTTGAAATTAGTTTTAACATAATTCAAAAGAAAACAAATTTTTAACATACATTGATTACAAAAGATACTACGTAAAGTCTTACTACTCTAAAGATTTTATCAATTCTGAACAAGATCGATCATAGTTTAACTTTAAAATATTGACTTTACTTTTGAAATTAAATTATTTGAGAAATCAAACTTGCAAGTATTTAATCCTTTATTAGAATTTAAAAGATCTAGATATAAGCATTTTACTTATTCTTTTTTATCTTTTCAAGAAATATATAAAACAAAAATTAATTGTCCTTCATTGAACTGATATTTGGACTCACACAAAATATCTTATGAAATAATTAAAATTCAGGTATATTATAAACACAATTCAAATACAATATATACACATGTTATAGAGAGTTTATATTAAACCATAGAACCTGAGATTCACTTGTGCTGAGAGTTGTCCATCAAGTAACATCGTAGCTGTTGTCGTATTTGAGGTAAATGTAGACTGTAGCAATATATCTGCACTCTTGAAAATATAGTATTCGCTATCTCTAAAGTTCATTTTAACTGACAAATGAATATAACTGTTCATTGTTCCATTTCCGATAACCACGTGCAAAGCATTGCATAACTATACTCAATTAATCACGCTTCTCTGACTTTTTTTGTTAAAAAGTTTATTCATGAACTACTACCGATCACTAATAAATGTCTATCATAGTAATCTTTTAATTTAAAACAGTTTTTTAACATTTTTTAACATTTAAAACTACATTCTGAAAATTCTCTCTAAACACAAAATACATCTTTCTCCTCCAACCGCTGAACTGAGACTGTCTACTCGCCACGAGAAATCTCACTTCCGAAAGTGTTCTGTTCCGGTCACATTTTGGCTGTTATCAAATTTTACTCACTCCCCGTAAAACACAATAAAAATTAACATATATTATTTATTAAACTAGATTATACTAAAATTAAACATGGTTATTTATTCTGTTGTTTTGAAAATCCATTTTGTTCCTATAAATGAATTTATTAAATACAATTATTATTTGAATTTTTATCTCTCAAGTCTAACCGCGTCTTTTAAATTAGTTAATTTTGGAATCTGACTTTTCACATTATCACACACTTTTTCAGTTTCTAATGTCATAAAATGTAAAGATTAGTCAAAAAACAGAAATTGAAATGTTTGACAATTACCAAACTTACCTTTAATACAGCCTCGTCAATGCCTTAGCAGGTGAAACCATTGGTAGGCTAGACTAATAAAAAGTGGACGTTACAAAATAAAAAATTGTGTTTTATTATCTTGAAACGTGGAATTCCACCAAGAACCTTCGGTCTCAACAGTAATAAAAAATAATAATTTTTTTTAACCGAACTTACCCTATACTTTGTATACTGCTTAAGTAAAGTAGAAAAATATATAAAGTAAAGACTCCTAGCCTTGAAATATTCTAATAGCGTCAGGGTTGGAAGAGAACAAAAGTTAGCCAAGAGAGACCTGATAGGAAAGATGAAAGAGGAGGATCTACCCTAAGCCTACACAATCCAGCTAGACTCAAGGTTGTCAAGCCTGTACTAACTAAAGCAACAAGTTAATGTGAATATGTTCCACACTATAAAATAAAAGTTAATGAAACGGCGCAACACACACTAATCAACAAGACTATTTATTACTAAAAATGTTTTAATGAAAGTCTCTGAATTACTGATTTCAATCAAATAAATTGGTAATAAATATCTTATTTTCTTCCATCACATGATCCAATCTTGTTAAATTACACTATCATGTTTACAAGATGATGATGATTGGGCTTTTATTACAACCACTATCACTCTACTGAGATCATTAATTATTTGTTTTAATATACAAACAAAACAACTAAAATTATGCTATTTAGACCCAAATTATACAAAAGCCATTCAGAAAGTAACCTCAGTGTTGTTCAGTGCGAGAAGTAGTGGCAACACTCCTACAATGACCATGTTCATA
Organism: Aphrophora alni; assembly: GCA_963513935.1. Classification (NCBI taxonomy): domain Eukaryota; kingdom Metazoa; phylum Arthropoda; class Insecta; order Hemiptera; family Aphrophoridae; genus Aphrophora; species Aphrophora alni. Next base: position 37,054,431 of record OY740778.1, read on the forward strand.
ATTCAGAATGTGCACAGCTGTGCTAGTGAGAAAATCATATTGCAGTTCATTTGTCCATAATAACCTTTCAAAATGAAAGCTGCATTAGAAAATCCTGTGAAATATAAAGGAGTTATATTGTTAGTAATTATGATATTTTATTTTAAAATATAGTCTAAATTAGTTATAAGAACCCAGAATGACAACAATTTTTATGACAGACCTGGAAAACTTAAAAAATTGCTTACCTTGCAAACAAGGCAGATGTTATTGATGCTACAATAATACATCACACCATGGGTAGAAGGAAATGTGATCAATGGGCCAAGAATGATCAAGGGAAGATGCTGCTGGAATTCTTGAAGATAGCTAGACGCATTTGCTGAGCTTCCTAGGAGAATTAAGACTTCAGATGAGCATCCAAAAGAGTTGTAAGAAGGGTAAGCAAACTTCGTGTATAAATCTTGTAATTATTTCAGAGTCAGATAATTAAACCATAACAGAATCAGATCTGTGAGTCACAGCAATTAGAGTCATTCTGGATTAATAGTAATAATAAGAATATTGTAGCATTGTACTAAGATAGGAGATAGTTCTAATAGTACTAAAGGTCAATTAAGTACTGAACCCTATTTGATTTTATTGAAAATAAAGAATCCAGGCAATTAAAGAAAGAAATCCTAAAACTGTGAATAGATTTCTCAGGAGCAGGCATCCATTGTGAACTTTGTGTTGTATACAGCCAAACAATAATGAGTGAAGGTATTGTTCATTAGTGTGTTAGTTTGTTTAAAAGTGGGATTACAAACTAACACAATGAGGAAAGGTGTGGCCCATATATAGTAAAGTGATGGAACTCAGAAAAATTGATGAAAAGGTGCATGAAAACTGGCCGTTCAGAATCTCTGAACTTTCTCAACAATCTCCACAAAATTCTCATACTGAATTTTGTATGAAGTAGTCACAGAAAGTGAAATGATCATCAATTCTAATATCTATTGTGACACTTTAAAAAGGGCCGATGAGAACAAACGCTCGCCAATACACGACAACACTCGCCTTCATACTGCTCAGTAAACAAAATATTTGTTTTATCAGTTCAAATGGAACATTTCAAATTACTTGCCATAAACTCCAGATTGAGCTCCCAGGGATTCATGTACATGAAGAAATGGCTTGGGTCCCAGAGCTTTGATGATGAAGGAGAACTTCAAGATGATGTACCAGGCGGACTAAAATTCTGAATTTTATGAAGAAGAGATTTCTAAACTGGTCCATCACTGTGATAAATGGCTAAATTTAAATGATTATGTAGAAAAATAGTGGAATGCTTTAGTTTTAAAATGTACATAATAAAGTTTTTCTTAGTTTTATTTAAAGTGAAGCAGGTTACTTTCCAAACAGCATTTACATATAAATAATTTTTTTAAACATTAATATTTTTGACACATTTCAAAACTTTCTCTATACTACTTACAACTTACTTAGAAGCCGTAGCAAATCCTGTGATTATACTAGGCTTGAAAGTCCAGTAGAACTTGTAAGGGTTTTTTCCAATGTATACAAAATAAATAAATTGTAATATGATCAGCTGATATAACAACACTCCAACTGCAATGGTGACTATGAACCAAGAAATTTGTGCCAATGTCTGCGTGAGATCAGGAATTGATATTATCTTCCCACAAATAATGCTACCAACTCCCACGGGTGTGAACCTGTACAGACAAAGGAGACAAAATAAATAATTAGTAAATAGAATAATCGCATAAAATATAAAGTTTTGGGAGTAATTAATCAACTCCTATTATCAAGTAATAAATCTAGAGCATACAAAGGAATAACATCAACATTGCCTAGTAGGCTAGGGCCATGTTGGAAACTATATCTAAATCTAACACCTATAAAAGAAACCTAGGCCGAAAGCTAGACCCGAGCAATCAAAACTAACATTAAATACAAACATGATTTAAAAAACCCAATAAACACAGGACTACACTATAAAACGAATGGCAAACAACTGACTGATAAAGAGATGGTGCCAAGAGAAAGTGTCCTAACTGTTTATAAAGATGAACAACCTTTAGCCTGCTGTTTCAAAACTTTACTCTGAAACGAGTCATTATTCTCACTTGGCCATTAAATGGGAAAAATTCAGCTGTTTGCTGTACTTTACATAGTGCAGTCCGATGTCTGGTGATTTATTCTGATCATATTGTATTTAGTTTTAGATTCGACTGGTCAGGCCAGCTTTCAGCCTAGGTTCATTTAGTTTTAGTTCCTACATGTCCCTAAGCTAGTAGTAGTAGTAGTAGCAGGCTATATTGATATTATTGATTTGTATGCTCTAGGTCTGGGGTCTCCAAACTTTCCAGCCTTAGGGGCATACTGATTACTCCAGTAAGTTCCAAGGACAAAAACTGTTTTAATTTTCCTTCCATTATCTACAACTTCTAGACTATTCACACAGTACATGCCCTGAGCGAACATACACTTGCTAAATTCGTTAGTGTACTATTGTATAGTAACTGTACTTTATTATTACAACCGCAACACTTGATGACACCTGTTAGTCACAAGCGGAAATAGATAGTGGTAGTATCTATTTATCGCTAACAGATAGCGCTAGTAGTACTTTCGAAAGCACAGTAACAATTAAACATTCGCGAATAATCTTGTTGTTTCGAGAAAGTTCTGGTGTATTCCACTCACTTCTAGTTGGCAGTAATATGAATATAAAAAGGCTAGTAGCATGATTGCGAGTCACTCCGTCTAGGGAAGGTGGAGGAAGAAAAACTGTCTGTTGTAAAATAAAGTACGGCATAACTCCTTAAAATGTGTTTGTGTGTGTGTGTTTAAAAGACATCTTCATAACAGTATTTTGATTTGACTTGTTTTTTTTTTTTTGTTTGTTTTTTTGTGTGTGATTTACTAGTATGGAAAAGAAGCAAAAAATAGACAGTGAATACAGAACATACAAAGATCAATGGAACTTTAAATATTCGTAATTGAGTCCAGTAAGAAGGCACTATGTTTGATTTGCAATGAAATCATAGTCGTTCTCAAAGAATATAACATTAAATGTCAATATGAAACGAAACATTTTCAAAATTACTCAAAATATACAGGAAGTTTGCGGGCAGAAATATTTGAAGCTTTGAAGCGTGGATTGAAATCGCAGCAATCTTCGTTTACAAAACTCAATACTGAACAAGAGACTGCAACTCGTGCCAGTTTTCATGTACCTCTTGAAATCGCAAAATGTGGAAAACCATTCACCGATGAAGAACGACAAAGAATGCGTAATACCAGTAGCCGAAGAAATGTGCCCTGAAAAGGTAAATTTATTTAAAACTTTCAGTTTATCAGCAAACACTATGGCTCTGAGGGTAGAAGACATCACAGAAAATATATCATCTCAACTGTCTGACAAAAATGGACATCTTGAGAGGTTTTCTCTGGCCTTGGATGAGTCAACGAATGTGTCAGATACTTCTCAGGTGTTGATTTTTTTGTTTTGAGTAGATAAAAGCTATGAAGTGTATGAAGAATTTCTTGATATTGATAGCATTCACGGTACGATTACTGGGGAAGATATTTTTAAGGGAGTTGAAAATGCCATTATAAAAATAACCTTCGATGGAAAAACATGAAATCTATTACTACTGAAGGAGGCAAAACATGTGTGGTAAAAATAAAGGAGTGGTTGCTCTTGTGTCAAAGGCTGTAGAAAATGATGGTGGTTCAAAATCATTAATCTTAAATTGTATCATTCATCAACAGTCCTTGTGCGGGAAATGTTTGGATATGTCTGAATGTATATCAGTTGTTAATTTCATCAGATCCACTGACAATTTCGCAAGTTTATTGAAGAGATTGGAGAAAATGACTTACCATATCATACCGTATGCCGTAACTATGCAGTTGCAGAAAAGTCCTTCAGCGCTTTTTTGAACTTCGAGCAGTAATCGAAATTTTTGAATGAAAAGTATCACCCTCTCACCGAATTGCAAAATAGCGAATGGCTGTGGAAGTTACATTTTATGTCAATTTGACAAGACCTATGAACGAACTGAATTTGAAATTGCAAGGAGAAAGCCAGCTTCTCACTGATTTATACAATAATATTGAATTGTTCGGGCAGAAAATAATACTGTTTCAATCACAACTATGGAAAAAAATGTTTCACACATTTTAAAACATGTGAAATATTCAGCCACACTACTGAGACTGTTTCCTGTCGATTTTCCAATCAAAACTTTGAAGATAAATTTTGATACTCGTTTCTCAGGCTTTGATGTCATTGGGAATCAATTTCTGTATAGAGCAGTAAAAGTCTAAATCCCTCCTTGAGTAGAATCAGTAGACATATTTTAGTCTCGAATTTGGACTTTCTATTAAAAAAATGTAGCATCTAAAATTTATTACAAAATCACTATTATTTTAAAGTTTGACATTAAGTTCCCTGAAAATGGCCATGTAGGGTAAAAACTTAGCATATATTACAAAATAACAATTAAATCTTGTACATACCATATAGCTCCCATCAGCATCTTGAGTAAAACCTTGAATGCAGTATTGAAGAAATCTATGACAACTTTCTTCTCAGATCCCAAAGTGCCCAGCACTGAACCAAACATAATGCAGAAACAAATGATGCCAATTGTGTTTGTACCATCCCTAAACAAAATAAATTATTATTGTTATTGCAACACAGTTAATAAGTTGATTATGACCAAAACAGTGGCCATATCACTGTTAAAAAAATGGTTGATTATATCACCTCTTATATTTCTTTCCTTATAAAAACTTTGTTTTTGGATGAAAAAGTCATTGTCTTTAAAAAAAAAATAAAAAAAATACCAGAGATTCCTAGCCCTTGAATACACTAATAGCATCAAGGTCGAAAGGGAACAAGACTTGGTCAGGAAAGACCTGAGAGTAAAGATGGAAGAGAGGAATAAAACTACATAAAGAAAAAGGTGTATGTACACCCAGGTAGTGTATCTCGAGATTGTCACAAACATACTGTGAGCTCCTATTACACGCCTAAAAAAATTTGTGCTAAAACGTCAATAATAAACACAACAGGTTTATAAAAGTGTAAAACCTTTGCACAAACTTTCTCATGCAACCGTCATCAAAATTTAAATAAAAAGAAACCAAAATTAATCGTCACAAATAATATTGGTTTGGTATTAGTCAGTAAAAAAGTGAAAATAAACCATGAATGTTGTATTTAAAAAAATAATAATTAAAAAGGATCTAAACTTGCTTTGTTTTTTTCATAAATCAGTGTAAATTTTATTTGATTAAAATTAACCTTAGGATGATGACAGTCGCCGTTTATTTTTGTGTTTTTACCTATTATATCCTGAAACATAATATTTTTTTACTTATGATTTTGTCCACGTGTTCAGGTCATTAATGTTCACAATGTATTAAAATTGGAAGGAAATAGGTAGAGCATGAGAAATTATGTCTTTTACAACGACCCCATGGCCGATTTTTTTCTCCAAGACTTTTGGAGAAATAGCAACCAAAACATTTTGTTTGGGTCCTTGGAGGCTACACTTGAAGAAAATTTAATCAAAATCGTTACAGCTGGTTGCGAGAAAAATATAATTTTATGTTATTTTTCATATGAAAGCTACCTTTAAATTATGAGTTGCCAAAAAATTTAAAGAAAAAAAAACTGTTTTGATATATATGACCAAAATATTCCCCAAATACAAAATTTTATTATAATTGGCCCACAAATTTAGGCTAAAGAGGATTACATATATGACAGACAGGTATCATTCCAAAAATGGTTATAGTCTCAAAAACCTTGACATTGATTTTTTTACCGATCAAAAAAACTTTATGTATATAATTATATGAAAAAGTTATAAAATATATAAAACTATAAGTATTCTGAAATAAAAACCCTACACAATAAAAAATATATAATAAAACTAATTGTTGCTTTCTAACATAAAATGTTATTGAAAGTTTGTGCAGCGTACTTTTTCATTTACAGCTGGTAGTAATGAAAACCCCATTTGATGTACACTAAATGCAATCCATACACTATAAATGAAAATAAAACAAAATATATACAGGTTGAAGGAGTAGACGACTAGAAAACAAGTCTAGAGATTGGACCACACCAAATTTGAGAGTGTATCACTTTGTTTATATGGGATCCAAATTGAACACAATCAAATAGGACGACAAATGCTGTTAACAGATGCTATTTTGGGTTCTTACACCAACTTAATAATAGGGTCACCTCTAAGAAGACCAAGTCCTGTTTTGACATATGAAACCAAGACTATGCTACTCTTAAGGCTGATGATGACAAGCTCCAGATATTTCAGAGAATTGATTATCCATTTAAGCTCACAAATTTTTATGGTTCCATGAATTGTTCTAATTCTTTTTACATGTTATTAAAATGGTTTAGAAAAATATATATGAAATTAACCATGTTCTTTAATTTAGGAATGGTTTCCATCCTCTTTTTGAAGGGACAAAAATTGTGAAAACTATCACCTGAAAATGATAAAGTTTTCAGGTTAACCAGAAAAGATCAAATACATGTTTCCACAAAACTCAATATTTTTTTATATACAGGGTATCCTGGAACTCTCTGGAACATTTCATATAAAAATGTTCCTTAGGTCGAGACAAACATATTTCACAATACAGTAGAACCCCTCAAACTCGACCCCCTCAAACTCGACATTCCGTCAAACTCGACAGGGCCAGTGACAAAGAGCATGGGATTTCCAAGGTCATTCACTGCATTGTTTTACGCCATGTGCGTGCCAAATGCCCGGAGGTTGAGGCTTGTTACTTTTGTTTATACAGCTGTGAGGGATGCTCCTTTGTCTAGCCACTTTCTAATCCTACTGTAGAGGCCAAAGTTAAAGATAAAGGGTCCAGGTAGACCAGGACAGCCCTAAACATTTGTTGTCAAAACATTCATATTGTTGTGAACCCAAGCGCCTAACCACCCGGATGCTACCGGTCATTAGCACCAATTCCATTAAAGTAAGCGGCAAGTCTTTTGTCATAACAATTCAACGGAGCGTCGTAGAACTATGATTCAAGTTTTGTAATAATGGTCTTAACCATGTGAGAAAAATGATCCGACTCTTAATTATATGCGATCAGCAGTTCAATTTATAGCATTTGTATTGGACTGTGTTTGGTATGGACATTCTTTTTCTTCGGCGACTTCGAGATGAAGCTGCCAGACGTCCAGTCAAAAATGAAAAACAAAGATCAATCAAAAGTTTTTTCAAACAATGCTAACTTAGCTCTAATGTTTTTTTTTTTATTTATTTATTTTTTTATATAAAATTGTTTTAATCTTTAAAAATATTTAATGGACTGTCTGTTTTTTACTGTAGACTTTACTGTAAATTTTATTACAGCATATTAGGATAGGTCTTTTTAGTTTACTAAACCTATTGTACAAGGCCAACACTTTTTAAATCTCATTTGACCGATCGATAAATTTAATTTTAATGTGTGATTGAACACACTATTTTTTTGTTGTCAGGCAGGGACTTTTTTGCAATAAACGTTTAATCATTGATAATCAATAAATGTACAGTTATTTAAAATAATTTTGAGTATTTGTTGCAAACCTAAACATTAAATACCAAAGTTCCCTAAAACTCGACAACCCCCAAACTCGACAACCTTAAAGTCCACATTGTGTCGAGTTTGAGGGGTTCTACTGTATAAACATGGGTCTCCGATGACTAGTTTTCCGTCTGTCGGTCTGTATGTGATTTTTACAAAGGATTTTATAACTCAAGATTTATTTAAGATAGAAACTTAAAATTTGGTACGAATATGTACCTTAATAGGTAGAATAAGTGTATAAAATTTCGTTGCTGGAACTAAATCCATTTCAAAATGGCGGCCGTTTAAATGTTTTAGTGTCAAATTCTATGAAAACCGTTAGTTATAAAACATTATTAAGATAGGTAAAAGATGCACAATTAAAAGACAAATCGAATGACACCTTATTTACTAAAATCAAATAATAAACAACCAAGTTGTGACAATTCTTGCAAATCAATGTAATTTCCATACTACCACAATACACACCTAAAACATTGTTTAACAGCACATATGAGACGCTGCATATCATTAATCAGCTGTTTTCTGTCTACTTCATGTTCCAGCAACGAAATTTTATACACTTATTCTACCTATTAATGTACATATTTATACCAAATTGTAAGTTTCTATCTTAAATAAATCTTGAGTTATAAAATCCATTGTAAAAAACACATACAGACCGACAGACGGAAAACTAGTCACCGGAGACTCATGTTTATATTGTGAAATATGTTTGTCTTAACCTAAGGAACATTTTTTTATGAAATGTTCCAGAGAGTTCCGGGACACCCTGTATAAGATTCTGCAAGTAGCAATTATTGCTGGAAAAGTGGGTACTGAAGTTTTAGATGGTTTTTTTTTTTAATTTATTCAATAAATAAGTCAAATTTATCAAAAAACTCTTATAGACGAAACTGAAAGGCAAAAAAAGGACAATTTATGCTTTGACCCGGTTTTCAACAATAAATGTTTTGAGAAGAATCTGCGGGCCAGTCAGGGAGGGACAGGTTTGAAGAAATTGAACTAACAAGGAGCTTTATGAACTGTACATGTCGAAAGAATGGACAATGCTGAAAAACCAAAAAGTGATAAGATAGGTGTGTTATATGAAGAAGGAAAGTTGGTTGGATGAAGTGAAATTGAATGCAAGTACGTCCTTGGGATTTGGAATTGGACTTTTTCAGTGCAGGACAGAGTCAACTGGTATAGGCTGTTTGGAAGAGGCTCAGGCTCAGTAGTGGGTTGTTGAAACTACAGATGTATATTCATTCCATACACTGCCAACTAATGTGAAACAGACTATAGAATTATATTTTTAAATTTAACAGTTAATCAAACCACTCTTTTAAAGTTAGATATCCTATATTGAAATTTGCAGTCTTACCTATACGCAAGCTGTCGTTTCATTGCAATGGTTATACCAGTTTTGTTTTCCATCATGTTGACTACAGGTACATACTTCGTATAAGTCTGCAACAAATATGTTTCTTTATACAGATGTGCTCATATGTAGGCTAACAGTTGACTTAAATAATTATTTATACTTATATAACAACGTTTAATTATTTTTATAATTCTAATTATAATAACAGATTATCTACAATTGTAACAATAAATTAAAATTTTTTGTGTATTTTGTGTGCCTCCTTTCAAAAACTGCTGTTTACATTCTGTAGTGATACGATTTGATCCTGGTAAATTTTCTAATCCACTTTCTTTATCATCATTGATGACCACCTCTGTATATTCATTCACACTTCATTGAACTGTTTCACCCACTTTCTCACCAATCCACTCTTGGCATTTTTAACCATGTTTCACATCTCCCCAATGAATTTTCACAGGTCTGACATTTCTCACTTTTAAAAATGGATAACAGACTATTTCACAATCGGTGGTATCTTGAATAGAGTTAAACATTTTATATAATCAAAGCAAACTGAAAACAAACTCTGGTCTAGTTGTAATGGCATCTGTGATAAACCAACGGACCAGGGAAAGTAGCGTGTATGTGTGGAGAGGCAATCGCAGCACTGTGGCGGTCATGGAATGAAACAATTTTTACTTTCTGAAAATTTCTCGTACAACAATAACAAGTATGTTATAATTTTGAACCATGACCATTAAAACTATAAACCTGAAATTTATAATCCAGAGACCAAATGTATATTAGTAAATGCTCTAAAAAATAAGACTGGTAAAATCGAATACTTTATCACCCAAAATAATCAGCTGAATGTGACAGTTTGGGTGTTACCAATGACCAGAAAAGCATAAAATGTCTTCTAAATTAAATACCTAATACTAATCTTTTGTAAATATGTGGTGAAAATATCAATGCTCTAAGCTTAGTATTGTTTTAATAAAAACATTTTACAACATAGTTTCCTTAGTTTTGCAACACGACTTTTGAATTTTGCAACTTTGATTCCTGATATTTGGAAAACAGGACTAGTTAATGAAAATTTATTGTTTTTCTCAATAAATTCTACAAAGAAATTAAATATCACACGACCATCTGGCTATTTAAAAAATGAAGTTGGGAGACAAAAATGTCAAACATGTAAATTATTGTAGACCTTTACAACACCCTGTAGGTATATATATATATAATGGTTGTATTTTTGGTTCATTTTGCTCAAATTTGATGTGTAGAGAATTTTATAAGTTTGATAAATGGGAAAATTGTTCAAAACATTGGCCAATTTTTAAATTTAAAAAGATAGTTTTTCACGAATAATTCTTTACTTATCCTATAAAGCTCCAATACAATCTACATCCAAAGATGTCTAACCATGTTTTCTATTGTAAACAAATAAAACCGTTATCACTTAAAACAAAACTGTTAATTACATACGGTAACCTTAATTTTTTTTAAATATCACCAATAAAAGCTATAGTTGTTGAAGTTTTAGTTTTATTTAAAAATACTAACTAGACCTTACTCAGAGTTTACAAAATTTGTATAAAAACACCTCACCTGTTGGAATGCAGCCTGGAAAAGATTGTCAGGCACAAGATTTCTGCAACAGAAACAATCCGCAACATAGCCATCTAGAGATTTTAACTCCATTAACCAAAATATAATATATAAAGCTAAATGTAAACAAAATTCAACAAATTGATTGGACCATCATCAACTTTAAAAATGGAGACTAGGAAGATATAAATAACTACAGACCTGTTTCTATATTACCTGTGTTTAGTAAAATTTTCGAAAAACTACATCTAACACAACTACTTTGTTATTTAGAAAGTTTTAATGCCCAATGTGGGTTTCAAAAAGGCAAGTCTAAAGTCGATGCAATAGTCGAATTAATGGACTTTGTAGTGGAAGGTCTGGATAAAAAGAGTAAAATTATGAGTATTTTTTCTGGACCTTTCAGAAGCATTTGACTGTGTCAAGTTTAATAAATGTGAACAAATTGTCGCGGTACACCTCTAACATGGTTGGAATCATATATGTAGTAGGAAACAACGTATGTCTGTTGCAGATAGGCTCTCTAAACAGATCAAGGATCAGTTCATGGGTTTGAATATATACTCGTATGTTGTTGATTGTTCTTTGCATGATTGTGTGTTTGTGTTTGTTTTATAATGATTTAGTTGTTTTAAGTTTTTTTTATTGACATATCTTATGCAAAATGTATCTACTGTCTGTAAGATGGAATAAATAAATGAAATGATATGAATCATGGTACTTACCCAGCCCTATCACATAATGTTTGAGAAAACATTTTTTATTCTATAGATGAATTCATGGGAGATCTATTGAATGACAAAAGGGCTTTGGGATGTATATAATATTTTTGTTTGTGTACTTTTTATTTAATGTAGTGTAATTTTCAAAGATCTTAACAAGGCTAATACAATGTACAAAATTGTCTCCCAACTGGTAAATAAATAATATATGTAATTTTCATTACTGTTGAGACCGAAGGTTCTTTGTGGAATTCCATGTTTAAAGATAATAAAACACAATTTTCTATTTTGTAACTTCTACCTTTTATTAATCTAGCCGACCAATGGTTTCGCCTGCTAAGGCATTGACGAGACTGAAGACAATGAAAAACAGAGAACCTTAAAAACTAGATACAATGAATGGAATGTTAGAAACAATGAATGGAAGGGTGGGAAAATACCCAGCCTGGACAATGACCATAGGAACAATACAGAATGGGAAAATCAGTTTATTGTTCTAGGTACAGACAACTTTTAAAGATTTTACTAAGAGAGAATTAAACAAATCTAATTGGTCATTTAAAACTAAATTAGAATTATAGCATCTTTGGAGAGCTTAGAAGTTAAAAGAATGCATGCCATTAATACTTGGGTTCAGAAAGAGTATAAGAAGGGAACGAGGGACATCAAATCTTATTAAGTCGATGCAATAAAAAAGTGGTAGATGGGATCCCAGGACATAGCCACTTTAGAAAGCATCTACACAGTATCGGAATCGCTACAACAGAACAAAATGTAGAATGCAGGATGAGACTGCAAATCACCTTCTCTTGGACTACAGTAGTCTGTAGAGAAAAGATAGGCATCTTTGGTCACATGAAGAAGACCCTAACGATTCCCCGAGACAACCTTATAGAGAAGATTCATAGGTTCACAGAACTTGTGGGTCTGTAGAGTGATGTCTTGGAGGTGTACATCATCTTCAGGTGCGTAATCAACCTTAGTGGCTGACATACCTATGGGACCATGGGTCATTCGAATTGAATAGAATTCCCTACACAACGGAAACCTGGCCCTATTGTGCCGTTTAACAAAAAAAATGTACAATTTAGCACATATCAGCTGGTTAACTAATATTATGGCCTCTGGAAAAATCCTGAACACCACTAATCACTGTATTAGATGATCATTTTAAAATTTGGAACACTACTTAAAATACAAATATACGCTGCGGTGCAAATAGCATCCATCTTGGTCCAGGTGTTCGACTAGATTGCAGGCTGGGAATCAATGTCCGGGAAGAAATCTCAATTCGTGCTTCCTCATATTATATTAGGCTAATGGTAGAGCATATCACAGGTTTTCAAATGTGTTGAATTAGAATTTTTTTTAAACAAATTCTAAAACGATATTATCTAAACCACAACAATGATGTGTTATTATTAATTTATAACAAGTAATAAATAAATCATAAAACATTTTTATTTTTCATAGTAGAAAACATGATTGGTCATCATTAGATCTAGATTAAAAGGTACAAAAGTTTTCTAAAGATGTAAGCAATTTGGTGAAAAGTGATTCTAAAAATAAAATTAACTACTATTTTTGTAAAAATTTGCTCTATCAATTATGAGAAAAATAACAAATTCTGATAAATTTATTTCATACAAACTTTACTTTGAAAAGGAAAAATAGTATTTGTTAATGCAATTTATTTTTTCACCACAAAAATTTAAAATGAAAAGTATCAAATTCACTTGCAAAGAGGGCATTGTAAAGTCTAGGGAATTGCTATCACTGAAGTAATAACAAATTGCAAGCTACTAGATATTACACAATAAAGTCCGCATTGACTAGTATCAATTATCACGCATACATATTTGCAAGAATTTTACTTTGCCGAGAAATATGAATATCAAGATGGCTGTAATTCATATGGGATGTTCATTTTGTATGAAATATAATTTTAAAAAATAATATTACCTAACTTGTCATTTTTGACAAAGACAGTTAGGTGAGGTTAAATCTATTATAACAACATAAAATTTGACTATTAATTTCTTGAAATACTGTTTATATATGATATTACATCATATACAAAACAAACAAAATCATCGTTTTTAATACACAACAAAATTTTATTTCACAGAAGGTATTAAATAAAATAAATCAACCTCCCCTCCCCCATAAAAATTAATGTAAAGACAAAAAAAGAACACCATACAAATAATTCATTAATAATTCAATAAAAACGTAAAATAAAAATTGCACAAATTTAAAAATTACAAACTTAATACTATAAACACATCCCAGCAAATGGTTTCTATAAAATTAGGTAACCCTTTAGCCAAGCTAAGATATTTTTATGTTTACCTTCCCGATCTGTATCAGGTATACATCAAAGATTAGATAGAAAAATATAAACAGCAAGTCCCTCTCATTTAAATTAATTTTGATTTCTTCTTAATTTATCTAATAAATTTAAAAAGTGATTTTGATCTTTCTATACATAGTTTTCATTCCCTTATTAATTTTAACAATTTTGCTTCTACACGGCATAGTTCAATTTCTTTGGGTAAATGGTTCTTTGAATCTTGGGCCATTGTAAGAAAACAACTCTCTATAAATGTCCAATAGACATGGATCTTAAACCACCTCTCCATCTTGCCCCTCTTATCTCTGTAATTATTCAAAGTTCTTTTTAAAAATTGTGCTTAAAACCCTATACATAGCATAAAGGATGAATTTTCAATCCTCTAAACAGCTGAAAAGAAAAGAATGATGGCTTCTGCTTCTAAAAAGATATGTTTCTGACTGTGAACCTTTAAATAATGATAACATAAACATAACTAAATTAGAAAAATAAACTATTCACAAACTTTCCACCTCACTCATCCCCGAATCAAATAAAAACTAAACAAAACTAACTGTCACCAAAAACATCATTTTGGAAGTTGTCACTATGAGCAATAGACACAGTCTTTGAAAAAATATTTATATATTTAAATAAGAGCCTAAACTTGCTTCACTTATGCCATCAACACATCCTCAGTGTAAGTCGTATTTGATTAAAATCAATCTTTTAATGACAGCAACCAAGCTTCATTTTTGTTTTTACCAATTATTCCTGAACCGTAATATTTTAACTTACAATTTTGCAAACAAGTTTGGGTCATTAATCTTTAGAGAAAAAGATTTAACAAAATCAGTACAACCAATTTTGAGAAATTCGGTATTTTATAACAGCCCCATGGTCGATTTTTTGTCTTTTACTGATAACTTACAAACTGGCATTTTTAGAGAGATGGGGACCAATATGTTTTGTTTTCTTAGAGGCTACAGGAACAAAATTTGGTAAAAATTATAATTTTATATATTTTCTTATAGCAGCTTATTTCAAATTTTGAGTTAAGAAAAAAATAATCCGTGATATTGTAAAAAACACAATTTTTATTAAAATCAGTCTATGTGTGTAGGGTGTAGAGTAGTATTGTATATACATCATTCCAAGAACACATTTTTTGGACTCCCAGAACCTCGGTTATATTCGTAACAAATTCAACGTCAATTTTTTGTTCCGTCACATAACTTTCTCTATACTAGCCTACATATTTGGAAAACTTAGTAATCTGTAAATTTGACGTCAGTAAATACAGAAACCTCTGTAATGATTAAACAATGTAACGTCCAATACAAAAAAGATCTTACCTTCCCATGTCGAGAAAACCATCCAACAGTTTACTCTGATTGGTATCAACAACATATGAAATACCAGAATGTGTTTTAGGATCTCCAGGATGAATTAAAACCACCAAGATCAAACCCAAGACAACATTCAATGCTGAAGTACTCAAGAAGTAAATGATGGTTCTTACAGCAATGCGTCCATTCTTGCGTATGTTTAAACCTGCTGTACCTGTAAACAAGAAGACAGAATAGTAGAAATATTTATTTTTTAAACTGAAGATTATACTTAGCCTCAAACAGATTATACATTTAATAAATTTCAAAAACAATTTCCATCACAATATATATTCAGATCATCAAATGACAGGCTGGAGCAATGTGAGTTTCTTAGTAAATAGTAACTCGAAAACCAAGCACTGAAATAGTACTTTGACTGTCAAGATTCATTTTTATATTTTGCCAATTATTCCTGAAACATTATATTTTTTCCTTGCTATTTTGCACATGGGTTTGAGTCACATTTTACTAAAATTGAACGAAATTAGTGGAGTAAATTTTGAGAAATTACATATTTTGTAACACCCATATGGGGAAAAAAATTTTGCATTGATAACTCAAGAACTGGGATTTTTTAAGAGATGGTGACCAAGAAAATGTTGTGTGATTCATAGATACATTCATGTTGAGTTTTTTGCAGATACAGTAGACTCTCATAAATCCGGACTATTGTAGCAGACGGCCGGTCCGGATTCCGAAAAATCCGGATTTCCTGGAGTCGAAGATAAGTCGGCTGCGGGGTCGATACGAGCAGTGATAAACCGCACATGGAATCGCTACCGGCCTTATAAAAAAATATTTCACCGTCCGGTCCGAATTTTCGTGATCCGAATTTATGAGAGTTTACCTTTTCTTGGAATAGTTTTGAAATTATGTCTGTTGTAATTGCAGTGGTCTACAACCCAAACATATAAAACAATTTTAATGAAAATTAATATTTGGTATGTGTCTTGGGAAGTTATTTTATTACTCAAATTTTGAGGTAACTGGCATAAGAAAAAAAACACAATATTACAATTTTCTAAAAATAGAGTCTAACAATTTTGATAAACATTTGTTTAAGTGTAACTTCTAAAAACTCAAACAAAACATATTAGTCATGTTGTTTGTATCATGTAATGTCTGTGCGTAGGTATATGTAAGTTGTAAGTTATAATCCAAGATTGTCATAAACTTATATTAATTATTAGCTATACACAGATAGAGATTAATGGATTCAAAATCCTTGATATCAGCCACACCCCTCGATATCTTCAGATACGCTTTAATCGTGAGATAATTAGACAAACTTGAGATTAATCATGGTACAAATTTTAACAGTAAATTTGCTGGTGCTGTGACATTTTTGTAATATATAGTTTTTGAGATTAAAACTTGCCTAAAATTGTACAGTTTTGGCTACTTATATGAGCTGTTTTTTTACCGTAATATATTGATTTTCTGATATAACGTAGATATATGATTTTATTAGATTTTACGTCTGAAACCAAATCCAACCATGAGAATAATCATGATGAAAGTTTTAAAATTAAGGCTGCTGTTTAGACCTCATTAAATAGATTTTCAGAGTTCTACTAGCGTAAAAAATTGTTCAGATATGTGACTAGTAAATTGTTGGCTGTTTATATTCAAATATTTAGATTTTCTGAATATGAAACATGCCTTGATCAAGCATGCGACTATACATCAAAATGTTATTTATTTGAACTTCAGTTATATAAGTTGTCTGTATAGTTAAAATATTAGCCCAAATAACACTTTACTGTTTATTTATTACCAACTATTTAGTTTATCTGATTCTGAAACTTGGGTAAAATTGTAGAGTTTTGAATACTTAAATGAGCTCTTTAAACCCAAATAGTTTTTCTGAATGAGTAAAAATTGTTCAGTTTTGACTGCTTAAAAAAAAGAAATATTTATACGATAGTTTTGTTTTCGTTCAATACAGAAGGATAACAAATCTTTAATGTATTGGAAAACATAACCATAGTTAACTATTTATAAACTTTAGGGCTCTTAAAGCTTCTTTTGACGGATTTTGAAAGCTCTTGATTAGTACCGGAGAATTACAAAGCCAAATATGACTAAATTTTACTTTTAACAAGGAACATTGATGTTATTAAGAACAAGAGGAAGGTTTTGACAGTATCTTTCTTGTTTTTGAAGTCATTTTTTAAAATATATATTATTTTTAATGCTCTAAATTAACTCAAAATGGAGTACTTGGGCATTTTGTCAGTCAAAACTAGTCATTAGATTAGTTTTGCGTAACTTGTATTCATATTAAGATATTTTGAATAATTTGGTTCCTTCTAAAAGTCATTACACTATATTAAATAGAGGTAAGACAGTTTTAGACAACTAGTACAATTATCTGTTGACCTAAAAGTCAGATTATTAGCTAAATTTGGCCTAAAATCTTTTTTTTTTCAAGAGACATTAATTGTTGTGCCTAAGATTTTATAAATATAAGATACATGGAAAAAAGCTAAACATGTAAATTTTTTAAAACATTCATGTAACAAAAATTAAAATACTTGAAATTTTGCCAAAAATATGAGGATTTTTCTTAGACTCATAAAATGTTCAACTAGGTGTTTACGTATCCATAGGACATTTAAAAAAATAATAATATTGAAAAGTTTTTAAAAGTCTTAAAACAAAAACCCACATTCTATAATAAATTTGAAAATTTATTCTCATTCAGTTCTTTTAAAACATGTATCATGATGTGTTTAAAATATAATAACTCCTTAAAAATCAATAATAAATCAAAAATATCTAATTTGAACGTAGTAACATGCTGAGTGTACATTACATTTTTCTACTAGAAGTACAAATTTTAATTTTACTCTCCTTCAACTGGGCCTCGGAGTAACCACAATAAAACATATTTCATTCATACGAATAAGAAATTTGGAAATGCATATGCTTCTGATGGCTTGCTACACTTAACAATGTTTCAACAACATAATGTAATGATTTATGTTTAATAAACAATTTTATTTGTAACAAGGTGTCTCAAAAGAAAGTTTATATTTAGTGGATCGATTTAAAAAAAAGTAAGCCATCTATCGAAAAAATGTTGATTAATTATTAAAGTACTTAATTTGGGAATTTATTTCATAAAATAATATCATCCAACTGTAAACGCTTGCATTTATGTTTATTTATTTAGAAAGTTTATGTTTGTTTGGGTACTGCGTGAACACAACTAACCTGATGGGAGGGCGTATGTCAATTGGTAGCCTGGCTCTTGGGAATTCAGTCCCTATGGAGCGTTTCTCGGGAGCGGACTGCACATTGTGCATGCGAGAGTTTTACAAAAACTGTGATTCGGTGACTGTAGTAAGTAGAAAATTCTGCAACATTCGAGGTTTTCCTCGCCACTTAAATAATGCACCAAGTATACCTCTCATTTGAAAATGGATCAAAAAGCTTGAAGAGACCAGTACAACACGGGAAAAACCAAAATCCGGGCGACCATGGACGGTAGAAAACGTGGAAAGTGTTAATCAGTCTGTTCGTGACGATCCGAACCTTTCAATTCGTATGCACGCAAGTGCTTTAAATGTGCGTTTATTATTATTACACCGTATTTTACACAAATACCTAAAGCTGTACCACTATAAAATTCAATTGGTGCAAGAATTAAAGCACCAGGATGCCAGTCAGAGGCTTGACTTCGTAAATCAGGCATTTTTCAACATTTACCGACATCTTGTTTTCGGATGAAGCTCATTTTCATCTTAATGGACATGTAAATAAGCAGAACTACCTTTACTGGAGTGTAACGAATCTGAAATGCAAGCATCAGAAACCCCTTCATTCACCTAAAGTGAACGTATAGGCTGCGATGTCAACACAAGAAATTATCGGCCCTTACTTTCTTAAAGTACAGTGAATTCAGAATGGTATGTGGAGATGTTAGACGACTTCTTGGTGGCTGAATTGCAAAACTCTCCTGGCTATAACCAAAGAACATGGTTCCAGCAGGACAGAGCAACGTCATACACGTCCAATACGTCTCTACCACAAGTTTGTGAAATTTTCCCTGGCAAATTAATCTCCAGGAGAGGTGACATAAATCATTGGCCTTCACTCAGTTCTGATTAAACCCAATGGACTTTTTCTTGTGGGGTTATCTCAAATCTAAACCAACTTTCCTGACACATTTTAAACAAAATATTGGTCACAAAATGGCAGCCATCACGAAGTTGACCTGCTGAACTGTAATAAGAAATTTTACTGTTCGACTAAATGAGTGCCGCAAACGTGAGGGTTTATATTTGGACGATATTATTTTTAAGGAATAAATTCCAAAATTGTGTACTTTAGTAATTAATAAACATTTTTTCAATAGATGGCTTACTTTTTTTTTTAATCGATCCACTAAATATAAACTTTCTATTAAGACACCTGGTATAAACATGTTATTACTGTGTATTACCTAAAAATTGTCATTTCCTTGTTACCTCATTTTTGTTTATATCTAAATTATTTAATGATTAACCCATATCTGAAGAAATCTAGGTTACATGGCCAAGGTTTCAAAGTATCTAAGAAACTACTTTAAGCGGAGAAACATTGTCAAATTATCTCATAATTAACTATATCGCTATAACAGAAATCACGGATTAATCCTAATCTGGAGATGTCAAGGGGTGTGGCTGGTGTCAAGAATGTTTAATCAATTCTCTTTATCGGTGTGTAGGTATGTGTAAGTGAATAAGCTTAGTATTAATTAATATAAGTTTATAACAATCTTGGATTATAACTTACACATACCTACACACAGACATAACAGGTCTACAGGGTATATAACATGTCAGTTTGTAAATTATATGTAAAAAGATAAAAACCAGTCATTCCACATTAATGATCTAAACTTATGTCAAAATTGGGAGTAAAAAATATTACAGAGGAGCAAGTGAGGCTTCAATAGATATGTACAACTTTGAAGCCCTTCAGGACTGAGACACTAACACGAACAAAATGTTTGAACACTCTATTTAATATATTTACACATCTATGAAACCTATCAGAGCCTAGCCAACATCTAGAAAATAGGGATATACATAATTACAAAGTTCAGATAGCCTCTTTAACAACAATTTTATTACTATATTCTATGTAACACCTCAATAGAATTTTGCATTTCCTTGAAGGTCTAAAAGAAAATATTTGAATACTACTTCAAGAGCATATGCTTCTATTATACTGTCTGATAGGGCTGGGTAAACACCATTATGGAACCTATACACTTGTTTTCTTCAAGAGTTCACATGCTCTTGTGCTTTAATGGAGTCTGCACCCAATCATTGACTTCCAAGTTAAAAATTATTACCAACAAGCTCTTAAAAAATAATAAAATAAACTTACCTATAATAATGCAGGATATAACAAAGGGCAATATCATCAATTTAAGTACTCTCATAAACATCTCCCCTGGGTAAGTGATGAGCAGCAGAGTATCAGTATGTATCTGGTGAGGTCGTAAAATGAACCCTGTAAACCAAATTACAATCATTAACTTATAAACTGAAATGTCTAAGGTTATGTTGAAACTAGTTGTCTTTTATGGAGCTGAGGCTGGGACTTTGATAAAAAAGAAAAATATATGCTGCGGATATAGGAAAGGATTTTTGGAGCAGAATACAGTGAGGAGAATTGGAGAATTATAACAAATAAAATATTAAAAGCACTACAAGGATTTAGTGATTGAGGTAAGAAAATAAAGGCTGGGGTATGTGGAGAGGATGGAAGAAGGAAGATCTGTGTATGGTGCAATGCAAGACAGAAAAAGTGTGGGAAGACAACGGAAACAATGGTTGGACGCGGTCGAGTCTGACCTGAGAAGTATGGGCATGATAGTTTAGAGTAACAAAGGAAGAGAGTGAGACAGAGTGAAAAAGGACGTCAAGCTTTTCAAGGGATGTAGCACCGAGGAGTAAGGTGTGGAAATATATTGATGTTTATTGTTTATATCCAATTATTGTCACTTTCATAACTAGAAATGTTTCCTCATAATATGGATTATATGGGATTTCTAATATTCTCTTCATTGCTTCTTAGTACATCTAACCAGTATCAAAGGACACCAATAACACAATTCATCTTGTACAATCAAGTAATTGTATCAATTAGTATCATTGTTTGCATTTCTTGCAAAAGTACGAAGTTTGGAGTTGACTTTATATTTTGCTATTGCCCATACTGCCAATCTTGAATCGGTTAGGATACATACTTTACCCACCTCTAGTTCCTTAGAATGTTGAAGAGCCAGGTGTATTGTCGAGTTCGTTCTCCAAATTAGAAATAGTAGTAGAAGATGTAGCGTCAAAGGTTAATTCCGGAATGTCCGGATGATTGTTTGGATTCAAAAATTTGTCAATATAAATATGTAGAGAATTAACATACTTTGATTAATAAAGGGTGATTCTGTTTTGTAATTTGTCCCTAATTAGTGTTAAGGGGGGATTCGGATTCCACAAACAGGGGAGAATAGGATTAGTTGATGGAAATCCTAGGGTTGAAACAAAGCATACTTGTTCTTGATTTCTGTGCATCTGTACCTAAATGACCGTTTAATTGTTTCCAAGATCAGAGTAAGATGGATGTTGTTTGTGTGTGGCCATATTCTTCAAATGTTTAGAATAAATTTATTTGACAATGTACTGAACCAACATTCAGTTCAATGTGCATAAGTGCTGTTTTTGGACACCCCAAATATATTTGAATGGCCGAATTCGAAAGTATTTCAAATTTTTGTATAAGCGCAACACCTGCTCCTCCACAAACCACAAAGCCATAGACAATCGTAGGTCTAATAAACTGAATCTACAACTTTCTCAGTGATCTGGTGTCTGCTCCCCGTATTTTGTTTGCAACAATCTTCAATAAGTTGACTCTGTTGATGACTTCAACGCAGGTTGATGTTATATCTGTTTTTCATCCAGAATGATCATCAGGATTTTAGGAGTTCGTTGTACTTCTACTCATCATTTAAGAGACCTCAAAATGGATATATCCGCAAAAAACTCGACAATATTTTGATCCATCACGTATCTTTCTCTATACTACATATATATATATATGTGAAAGTAAAAAGAATAAAATAAAGATGCCTAGCCCTCGAATACACATAACATCAAGGTCTGAAGATAAACAAGACTTGATCAAGAGAAAGAGAAATTGAAAATATAAGAGGGATCCAACCCAAGATAATACAAAGAAAAGTTTAGATCCAGCTAGGGATTGCCACAACTGTACTAATGAAAGCAATCAAATAAAATAACATAACTTACCTATTATAATACCGAGGATAACTCCAGCTAAAGTGACCACAAAGAATATGTTTCCTTTCGACGAATCATGTTTCTCTTTGGTCGATTGGCCCATTTCATATAACTGAGAATGGAACCTACTGGTTACTTAACAGTGTTCTTCCTGTACCAAAGTAAAAACTAAAACAAAATAGAACAGTTGTATAATAACAGTATTTGCAAATGTCTTTTAATGTAAATAAGCTGTACACATACTGACACACTAGAGAGAAAACGGTACTTACGTATTAACGCCACCGCAGCAGAAGTTGCACTAATGCGCAAATCCATTACAAAATAAACTATCTCGTTTAACTATCTTTCAAATTAAACAAACTAAATGTTTTTCCTTGTTTAAAAGTGAAAAACCTTTCGATCATCTTCACTTTATAAAAAAAAAGGAAGAAAATAACATATAATACAGACCTCTAACCTTTGAATACTCTAACAGCATCATGGTCGGAAAAGAACAAGAGCTGGGTAAGCGAGACCTGATAGCCTAGAAAAAATGAAAGAGTGGGATCTAACCCAAGATTACTTGAAAAAGTGTGTAGGATCCAGCTAAGCTCTCTCAGAATTGCCAAGCCGGTACACAATGTAAATGAACCCCTGAGGGTCATTGCTATTAGAGTATTTGAGAGATAGGAGTCTTTTATTTTATGTCCTCTTCTTTCATTTTGGTAAAGGTGTGTAAGAGGTATTATGCCTTTAAATAACAACAAAAATTGTTTCAGATGTGGTGAAAAATAGACTTGTTCAGGTTCCTCAAGGCTATATTAGAACAAAAGTTGATGGAAATTATTGTTAAGAACAATTTAAAAAAAAAAATAATCTTTTATTTTTTGCCAGGTAATCTCAAACTATAAGTTATTGAAAAATGCTTCAAGATATGTTTAAAATAGGGTCGCAATAAATTTTGAGCTGTATTATATTTTGCTCCATACTTAAGGTTTTTTGAGGCCTTATCACCTTATAAAAAAAAGTAAGAAAAGAACATAAAATAAAGACCCCTAACTTTCGAATACTTTAATAGCATCAGGGTCGGAAAAGAACAAGATTTGGTCAAGAGAGACCAGATAGAAAAGATGAATGAGAGGGATCTAACCCAAGACTACATGAAAAAAGGTGTAGATCCAACTAGGTTACCTTAGGATTGCAAGCACTTACTATAATGAGCTAAATATGTATGTACTTTTATTACAAACTACAATTATTTAAAGGTAGGTTAACTATATTTTTCTTAAATTATAAGTACTGTATTATTAAATTTTGATTTAATCTTATCGACTATGATTAGGAATATTTTATGTTAAACTTAACTTAGTTTAGAATGTAACCCTATATCTAGAGTACACCCCTTTAGCACAATTTAAAACCTAACCCCAAATATCTGCACATAAGTAAAAAATTTCACTCAATTACTCGACAAGAAACTATTCTATCAAACTACCTACTTTTCTAATCACAAGGATGCTACTTCGTTGATCACTAATTTACATTTCAACCTATTTTAAAACACGTGCTGCTCCACATACGTAAAAAGAAAACGGATCAAGGTCAAGGGATGTGCTTGAACCTTGAAACCTCATCACGTTAACCCTCAACCATTTATAAAATGCCTAAACGTAATTATCAATGCGTGTCCTACCCTACCCTTTTTAACACTAGTATCTACCGCGCAGGCGCGTCTGCTCAGATCCCATCAAAGCTTCCTTTTCCTTTATCAATTCGAAAAAATATCACAGATTCATCTGGTGGTCACATTCACAGAATTCACACACTAATTTTAGTTTTTTGCGTATGTACAATGACACACTTACGTAGTAGGGCTACGAAAATCTTTTTTGACAGGACAAAAAATAATTAATGTCGAGATTTTTGTGGATTTGTCTTTTTGAAGTCCCATGATCTAAAAGAGTCACTTTTGGAATGATGATTATCTTTATCTGCCTAAACTAGTGAACCGATTTTTATGAAATTTTTTATGTATCAATATTTTGAGATTAAAATGAATATTATTGATGTCTAAAAATTTCAACATAAAAATACGAATTCAATTTTGATATAATTTTAACCCCTTCTCCAAAATTGATGGTCAACTATATAAATATTGAGTATTTCGATTTACAGTATGTAATAAAGTTGATTTAAGGCCCTTTTTCTCACGTATTAGGTCTAAGTATTAGACATTTATGGTTAGTAGAGATTTTAGGTTAGTAGGCTATTTGGTTATGAGGATGAGGTGTGCAAGTTAGTATGCTGTTTATGCACAGTTTATTATAAATGGCATTCCAGTCGTTAATTTACATAGTTCACCAAAATTTGACCACAATCTGTACAGCTGTCTATAAAATATGATACTGTATATTTATAGGTAACTTCGCACGGAAATTTGATATGGAAACAATTTAACAAAACTTGATCAAAATCAGCTCAGCTCTTGTGTTTTTACAAATAGACACAAATATAAGTTGTAAATATTCACTAATCACAACACTCCTTACTTTGTCCCTTATTAACTGCCTACAAACATATTTTTTAAAGTTAAGTTTATAATGAATACATAAGTGAAACGTTTAAAAAATCTCACAATACTTTAAAATAAATACGTAAAATCAAGTAAAGAAATAAAACTATAACATAACCCTTGAAAAATACTAGTAAGAAATACCAAATATAATTATTTACAGACCTTATTCTAAAATGTGTTAACATTTGTTCCTCATTTATACAATAAAATGAAATACTTTTGGTCAGAAATATAGTAGAAACAGTTACAAAAAGTACAATAAAAACCAAACCAAACAATAACAAACTTAACTCACCAATTAATAATGGCTGAAACGTAAACAAAGCCAGTCAGCCAGTGATAGTCGAGTGAATATCTAAACTTACGAAGGCGAGGTGTACCACGTGACTGACTGGTTTATTGTTAGGCCTAGTTTCTTCTTCTTCACCCATTGAAAGTTTCTTTGGCACACAATCACGAGACGTTGACGGTTTATACGTTCTACATTCATTCTTAGGAATGTTTTTGTCTTGGCATGGTTGATCATTAAGAGATGAAAGATTGAAAATGTCTTCGGGGCAATAATAGGTTGTTTTATCAACACAATAATACGAAGATAATAATATTATTAATTTCTTTATTTTAAAGTCTGTTAATTTTTACTTTTCAAAACAGGTTGAGTAAACATTAAAAACAAACGGAACCCAAGCATTGAAAAATCATAATCAAAATTTATAGGCTCTTACCAGAAGACAAAATAGTTATTTGTGCAACTAGTGAGCAAAGTGGCACGCCGAGTGCGTCAATTTTATCGAGTTTAAAAAAGACACTTTGCTCACGAATTGCACATTATACTTTGTCTACAGTTGTTATTTTGTGACAAATAAAAAACATACTTCAGCAGTAATACAATTTAATAAAACATTAATTTAATACAATAGTGTTCATCCTCACGTCAAAACTGAGGTTATTTATGAATATTACAAATAACTTAGGTGTATTGTTGTGGAATCGGGATTGCCAATTTCAAAACTCGGCAAACGAAAAATACTCTCCGTGTACATACACTGTCAATCATCTTTATGAATAATTACTTCCTTTTACAACTTTAAAACGTTGTTTTGTTGTTTATTTATGTTATTTTACATATAAGAATTAATCTAACATACATACGGGACATTTCCTAAATAAACTTAACCACAACAATCCATTTATAAATCAATTCAAATAAACTTAACCTAAATTTCGTTTTGTTCGGTTGCCATTCGGAGTGAGCAAAGTAGTGTGCAAAGTAGTGGACAAAGTGAAACTGTTGAGAAATCAGCTGTTTTGCAAACTAATTTAAATGAACAAAATGCCACTTTGTCAACAACTGTAGACAAAATTCATTTTCTCATAATCGGCTTTTACAATTTTAGATTAATTTTTGTACAAATGTAACCTCAAAGAGCCCGTACTAAACTTATTGATCACCATCTCTCCGAAAATTCTTTTGGCGTTTTCTGTCAAAAAGTATAAATGAAACATCGCCATCTTTAATTTCGAATATCACAAAATCGTCTCTAGCGATTTTAATAAAATTTGGATGAAATATGAAAATGTATGACCCTAACAAATGTTACTCAAATCTCAAGAAAACGGAAATTACGGTTCGTATTTAAGTTGGAAAATATCAAAATGAACCCTGACCGCTATTTATATAAGTTCTATTTATGATAGCAATCCATTATAAAATAAACGGTGGTGTAAAAACACTGCACAGATTTTCTCACTTACTCAACATCACGAACCAAAATTTAATCGTCTTACCAAATATCTTAGTACGTAGTTGTTCACCAAAAAGTGAATTTGAACTATGAACACCATTTTTGTAAATATTTATATTTAAAAAAAAAGCCTAAACTTACTTTAAAGGCGAAAATCTCTCTGTCATCGATACCTTCTAAAAAAAAGGTAGAAAACAACAAAAAATAAAGACCCTTAGCGTCAGGGTAGGAAAAGAACAAGAGTTGGACAAAAGTAGGACCCAACCCAAGACTACATGGAAAAAGCTGTAGATTCAGCTACGTACTTTCGGGAAAGCCACGCCCGAATTCACAACATGTGAACCCTTAAGGGTATAAATGGACAGGTTTCATCTGAGCTCTGGAGTTTGGGTGTGCAGTGGGTCTAGGCGTCAGTAAGGTGGTGGGGGAAGCGGTCGCCTCATTCTGTGTCGGGTGTTGGTACTAACAACTAACAACGATGTCTGCAAGACCGCTGGATCGTGGACAGTAGCCGGCGCTGACTGTTTCCCCTACAATGCCTCAGTCCCCACGTTGCCTCGAACAACAAACTTGTACCTCCCCTCCACCCGCTGCTCACAGCTCAGATGAAACCAGTCCATTTATACATCTAGGTTTTAATGACGGCGGTTTAGGTTCATTTTTGTTTTTTTCCAATTATTCCTGATTACACATGGGTGTAAAATAACTACACAGTCCATGTAATGCTGCTGTGGCCGTGACGTCATCACTCCCTTACCACTCATGGCTACTGTATGTCCAAACTGAAAACATAAGACTTTTATAAATTCCTGAATAAGACAGAATGTAATGTCTCAAGTGCAGTATATGTGCTGGTTTGCCTTGAATGCTGCTTGACTTATTTCCTGTAATTCCTAAGGCCGCAATGTTGTGTCATCTCTTCGTACTTGTCCTTCACAAAAGCGGGGGCTCTTCTACTTCGTTCATGAGGATTCCACTCAAAGCTCTGTTTTGTAAGATTTTCTTGATCTTTTTTTATTGTCCACTTTTGACACCTAATAATTTATTTCGCCGATTCAGTTCGTCGCCACAATTCAATGTTAGGCACGGTGGCCGGCGACCACATCCGAAGGATTTTACAGAAACAGCTGTTACAAAATGTCTAGATTTCTTGCGGACAATTTTGTAACTTTTCAGGTTTCGTGTAAAATACACGAAAGTGTAAAAGGACCGATAACTCGTTGCTGCTGAAGATCCTAGGCCCCTTTTTTCCCATTGTTGTTAAAAGGCAAAAACCTCTCGGTCATCATCGCCTTATAACAAGAGGAAGGATAAAACATAATGTTTAAGACAAAAGGGTACCAATAGTCGGGTTCTAAATGTAGTGATTTAGTTCTAAAAATTCTTGTATTGACAATCTGGGTTTGTGTCTAGTAAATTATTGACTCTAATACATGTACTAAGGAACTAATTTATTAGTTAAATATTCTAAGCTATCCAGAGTTATACCAATGATTGACAGAATATACATTTTAACATGAATTAAAAATATATACTAAATTGCTTTACACATGAAGCTTGCTAACCTTCCTAGTCCCAAACTCCCGCGATACCTTGTAGCGAATTATCTTCAGCAAACAATCCAATTCCGGGTCACTTTCTCCCGTACGGCAGAGTCTCCGCCTTGTCCAGTTTCTCCGTTAATCAAGTAACCTTCCGGCAGCTTCGTACCAACTGTCGAACGCTCCCTGCCAGGTCTACCAATCTTGGATTATATATTCCCTGGTAATTTGTGAAGCGTTAGAAGATTGCAAGCCAAGCAATTACCTAACTTTTTGTACTCTGTTGTAATAATTGTTTATGCTCTGTTTTCTATTGAATGGACTTACAATATTTGATTTTTTAATTATTTGATTTTCCCGCTTATACGTTTTTACTAGCAAGTATTGAATATACAATAATATTTCAAGTGAAAAATATACTACCTAGACTGGGAATTGAACCCAGAACCTTTGGCTTTACGCGCCAATGCTCTACCAACAGAGCTATCCTAGTCGCTTCCCAGTACAGGGCGTAGACTTCTCACTTGATTTTTCGTTTAATTGCTGCAATTTTGAGTTTCCAAATTAATTACCTCGCATATGCGACATTGAAATTAATTTTTACTCATTTTTCAGCCAATACGCATGTATTTATTGATTTTTTTAATTATTTGATTTTTCCGCTTATACGTTTTTACAAGCAAGTATTGATTATATACCAACATGGTTGGTAGAGCATTGGCGCGTAAAGCCAAAGGTCCTGGATTCGATTCCCAGTCTAGGTCGTATATTTTTCACTTGAAATATTATTGTATTACAATATTTGTCTACTTCCTTCTAACTTAACTTTAAATTCTAACCTTAAATCTTAAATCCCAACACATCCCCAAGCCCTCGAATAATCTAATAACTTCAAGATCGGAAAAGAACAAAACAAGAGTTCAGAGATTGGAAAGATGAAAGAGAGGAATCTAACCCAAGACTACCTCGGGATTGCCAACTCCGTGCTGACTATAATCTCCTGTCTATTACAATTTCATGCGTTACAGAAGTTATAATGCAATTTGTCTCGTCATTAAATAGTCAATCAAGATGTTATCAGCTGTATGCGTTATCAGATGTTAGTGTTATCACAGTAAGGGGTCCACTTCTGATTGTGTCATCGAATGATAACAACATGGGACGCTGTTTTGGTTTCGTATTTATGGCTGTGGCTGGTAAATAATTATTTTATTTTAATAGAAACTATCCGATTACTTTTTTTAAACTTACAGTACGGGCTTGGGAATCCCGAGACAATTTAGATCTACACCATTTTCATGTAGTCTTGGGTTAGATCCCTCTCTTTCGTCTTTCTTATCAGATCTCTTTTGCACAACTTTTGTTCTTTTCCGACTACAAGTCGCTAGTATTCCAGGGCTAGAGATCGTTTATGTTCTTTTATTTATGAGGCCGTGATGACAGAGAGAGGTTTCGCCTTTAAATAACAAGAAAAAAATATTTCTATCCAATTATTGTTGATTTAAAAAAAAATTTTTAGGTTATGTTTTTCGCAAAGTTTATTTTTCCTATTAACAAATGAAATATGTAACTCATGTTCACCATTTTGAATTTTAAGAGCGAAATAAAATTAACATATAGCTAATATAATCTCAAGTAAAGTGTAGATAAGAACTAGGCCGCCATTTTGAAATACTAACATTTGTTTGAGTAATGATCAGATTCTAATAGTAACTTAGTAGCGAAATTTAACTAAAACCAACTAAAAATTCGGCTAACGTGTTATTTTCGACGGAATCCTAAAACGGTTTTAAGTCCCTCCTAACATTTGATCAACAAGTAGCATGGGCGTACCCAGCGAGGGGCAGGGGGTAACTGCCCCCCCCCTGGAAGCAAAAAATAAATCTTTATTATTCATTTTGTTGCTGGAATTTAATACAATTCTTGAAATAACTATTTTAATAATCAATTGTATATTGAATGACCATGGCTTGCCCCACCCCCCCCCCCCCAGTTTTGATCCTGGGTACGCCCTTGACAAGTAGACTAGTTTTTTTATATCTGGCAACGTTGCACAATGTATAACGAATTTAAATCTTACTATACTTTAAGAATCATGTTGCTAGTATCCAAGTCACTATTGTTTTAACTAACAATTAAATTACCTTAATGGTTTCCACCAGGTGACTTCTTTTTTAAAAACACTTACGCGTTTCAAAGCATCTGCTCCATAAAGCAGAGTTCTTTTTCTTTTCACTCAGTTGAGATCGTTAACATATTAAAATAAAACATAAAAAAAACACGGACATTTACATATATATTTATTAATTTATACATCGCTTATCGTAACGCGACACTTGGGATGCGCATCATATCGATGTCCTAGGACAACTCGAAACGCGTAGGTGTTTTAAAAAAGAAGTCACCTGGCGGAAACCATTAAGGTAATTTAATTGTTAGTTACTATAATTTGTTTTCACTTATTAAATAGCAATTATTTATTACTTATACTAACCTATAATCTAACCTAACCAACTGACACGAGCACATACCTCAATGATTTAAAATCTGAAAATTCTATATTTATGAAAGATGGTATTGTTTCGGGTTATAGTGGCAAGCTGTTGACAGGGTATCTCTTGCAGGGGCGTAGCCAGGGGGGCACAGGGGGCACTGCCCCCCCAAACCAATTAATTTTGTTGGAAAAATATTAACCTACAGTAGAAATGACACTGCAAACAAATAAATAATACTGAAATTACACCTTTAATTGAGTAAGAGTGATTTATTTACATTCCATTATTCTTTTCTTTGGGCAAATGTTATTCATTGTTGGTCATTACTAAAATACCGGTAGCTCATTTTTTACAAGATGTACTTTATAGCCTAGTATGTTTTAGTAAAACATTTTCCAACACCCAACAATAGCATAATTTTAAGTGCCAAAGTATCATAAAATATGATTTCTTGAGATAAAAACGTTCAAAATTTCCCCTAATCCAACGGGTTTTGCCCCCCCCCCCCCAATGTATTGTCCTGGCTACGCCCCTGATCTCTTGTAATAATATAATTGAGTCTTGCTTTTACTATGTTTGGAATGTGCAACGTTGCCAAATTCATAAAGGCGTAAAATCGTCGGATCCCTTGTCAACTCTTTCTACCTGAAAACCGTCGGAAAAGATACCAATCTCCACACATTTTTCTAATCTTTCCAGAAAATTTTCTATTATTTGACGGATCGTGGACATTGGTATTGCAGAACTTTATTCCTTATCCAGTTCTTTAAATCGGCAATACTGTGAAGTTTTGTAACAAAAACTTTGCTCTTAAGGTTGCCCCACAACCAAAAACCACAAGCAGTAGATCCACCGGGCAGGCCTTGCGACATCACCAAAATGTGAAATGGGATGCCCCGAGTACAGTCATCGACACATTTATTTGCCTTGTGCGCAGTCGCACCAGCTTGGTGGTAGGTCTACTATAAAGAGTCCATTTCTATTCCAAACTGTTGCAATCGTGGAACTGAAAACTTCTGAATCATTTCCACGTATCCTTCTTTATTCTCAGCAACAGCTGTTTAAAAACTGTCATGTTATATTGGATCACACCATTATAATCCTATCAGCCAAATTATAACGCTATTATTGCTTTCTTTAATAAAAAGTGAATTAGAAATTGAAAATAAAAATATTTCTACTTTAAAAAAGGGTGAAATTTAGTTTTTTTAGAACTTAACTAAGAATAATGACTACATTTCGGAATAAACTTTTGAAAAGACCATATGAAATTGTTCACCCGATAAACCGTTAGGTCACTATTCACTTGGCACCACACCCATCAATTGTTTCTTTGTGTAGTGTAGTCTATTTTATCTTAATTTTGACTGCTTTAATCCTAGGTTAATTTATTTTTCAACATTGCAATAGACCACAAGGCTATGTTGGTGTTTTTAACTGTTTTCATCTTCTAGGTTCATTACTTGATAACGGGGAGTTGATTTATACTCGCGAAATGTCGTGTATTAGTTTTTATATACACACATGGTAACAAATCTCCTATTAAACAGCATACAACAGGAAAATTACGTGGGTAATACCTAAACTGGAGTCGATATCTCGAAAACTTTTATGATTTATATAAACATATGTTTATATGAACTTTAAACTATATTCTTAGAAAGTTTGTTTACACATTTTTGAATCACCCTGTATATAGAATTAATAAAATAGTTGTATGACCAGTTTAAATCTACCAAACAATTATTAGATTCCTCTGTTACAAATAACATCATGGTACTTACCCAGCCCCATCATACAATGTAATACAAGCAGATCCTCTAAGATAACGCTCAAAAGTTGGTTTCTTGGAGCTTGTAGGAAATGTTAAATTGTATATGTGGATCAAGGAGTCTTAACCAGTAGGGTAAGTTTGTTTAAAACAGTTGTTACACAGGTTTTCTGAACCTATTCCTTTCTGGAAATTGGGTTAGGCCTAACTGATGTAGGATGGGTGTTGTCGAATTGGTCCGATGGTCAAAGGAATTCGTTAATCCTCCAATTAGAGAGGTCGAACTGGTCCGAGGGTTCGCGTAGGGGCGAGGTCGAACTGGTCCGACGGCATATAGGTTAGGTTAGGTTAGGTTAGGTGAGGTAAAACAAATATAAATAAAACTCTTCTTGAACTCGATGTGCTCGCTAAATCGAAGAAGCCTTATCGTCCGCTCATATATTATACCATCGGTTTGCTTTCTAACCATCGGACCAGTTCGACCGTGACCCTTACCTAAGCAACAAAAATACAATTGGAATATTTTGACCATCGGACCAGTTCGGTACCACCCATGTATGATGACCATTCGTGTAGGAGAAAGCTTCAACGATTTTTATAAAATTTTGCTCAAATGTCAAACAAACGCTGTGTGTAGACCTACCTTAGTTTTGAAAACTTCAGTTGTTTAAAATCATTCTGTTTTCTGTCATTTCCAGGATTATTTCTGATGAGCACCGTCGAGTCGAAACCATTCCAATGGGCAGATATCAGACAATGGATGAGAGATCCTTGCAAAGTTATTTGTCAGGCTGTCAACCAATTTTTGTGTGTTTATGATGATAAAACAAATAAGTTCACAACTGTTGCTAGCGAATGTGATCTGAAACGATATAACCAATGCCACCACTATAGTAAGCATACCCTTATGATTGAAACTATTTTAGTTATTTAAATACTTAGACAAGATCTTAATTAATTGTAATATTACATAATTGCTAATTTGCTAATTAACATAAAATTAATTAATTAATAAAAAATAATAAAAGAGGAGTATAACTAAAAAACGTTTAGGGCTGTATTAATACAGGGTGTTTTTGTAATGCGAGGAGATAATTCAAGGGTTGGTTATACGCGTCAAAATAAAGGAAAAAGTTCCGTTAAAGATATATCAGGAAACCACCTATCCACCTACCTCTCAGTTATGCAGTATAAAGACTTTTCATACTTATATAGACTTACCAACTGGTCCAAAGAAAGAAAGCTGTAAGCTGTATTAATTTGACAAGATAATTTATATCTCTAGAACCGATTAAGTTGAAATTTTGCACTGTAGTCATCAATGTAAAGACCTTGGTTGGAAAAAAATACTCTACTTGTTCCAATAAGCAATAAGCTGTTTCAAAATGGCGGCCATTTAAACATTTTAAATAACTTGAAATGAGTTATTTTCGTTTGAAATATTTAAATGAGCGTCATTTTTAAACGGTGGAACAATTTGATTATTTTTTTCAAACCAACTTTTTACGTTGACGACTATAGAGCAAATAATATAGATATTTAAATAAGGGCCTATATTTTCTGTTGGTTAAAAGCAAACTTTTAATGACAGCGGACAAATTTCAATTTTGTTTTTGACAATTATTCTGAAAGTTTATTTTTTACTTACTATTTTGTACACGGATTTGAGTCATCTTCACATTTTGAAAATTTGAACGAACCGGTAGAGCAATATTGAAAAATTAGGTTAGGTTACTTTAGGTTAGGTTAGGTTAGGTTAGGTTAGGTTAGGTTAGGTTATGAGCAATATTGAAACATTAAGTTAGGTTAGGTTAGGTTAGGTTATGAGCAAAATTGAAACATTAAGTTAGGTTAGGTTATGAGCAATATTGAAAAATTAGGTTAGGTTACTTTAGGTTAGGTTAGGTTAGGTTATGAGCAATATTGAAAAATTAGGTTAGGTTACTTTAGGTTAGGTTAGGTTAGGTTATGATCAATATTGAACAATTAAGTTAGGTTACTTTAGGTTAGGTTAGGTTAGGTTATGTTAAGTTATGAGCAATATTGAAACATTAGGTTAGGTTTATTTAGGTTAGGTTAGGTTAGGTTATGAGCAATATTGAAAAATTAGGTTAGGTTACTTTAGGTTAGGTTATGTTAATTTATGAGCAATATTGAAAAATTAGGTTAGGTTATGTTAGGTTATGAGCAATATTGAAAAATTAGGTTAGTTTAGGTTAGGTTATGTTAGATTATGAGCAATTTTGAAAAATTACATCTTTTATTATAAACATCACCGTGGAAGATTTTTGTCACCTTTTCACGATAACTCCCGCTTAGACAATTTTAAAAAGTACGTTTTGGGTTCTTAGATGATCGACTTGTATTATGATAGAGCTGGGTAAGTACCATGATGTTTTTACTAAACAGATTGCACTTTATTTTGCAGATTACCGTGTTGTACCAAGGAAACAGTGCGAAAAGTATTTTGGGGACAACATCCAGTACGAGAGGCATTTTTTTGGTTAATTAAAAATTCATAGAAATGTGTTTTTTTTTTTAAATAAATGAAAAACTGAAATTTATTATGACTTTTATTTACTTTCTTAAGCGTAAGATACAGAGTGGTTGAAACAGGTGTGACCGCTGTTTCATTCTATAAGTACAAAATATGTTTAAAAGGTAGATTAGGTTAGGTTAGGTAATTTTTAGATAATTTATAAATTCCAATATTTGCAAATGTACAGAGCGATTGACCGCTGTTTTATTCTATAAGTACAAGAGTTACAAAAAAACTTTAAAATTTAACCCCCAAAATTTGTTGAGTTAAAACTAGGAGTATTACAAAATACTGTGTTTCATATCACCTGCTATTTTTCCAATATGGTGGTCAGCTCTAAATTTTCTCATAGGAAGACTTATTTTTTAAGCGATTTTTCTTAAAACATATTTTTTTTATTTTTGGGTGTTTTTCGATATATTTAACGGTATAGGAGCTATAAGCTCTTAAAGTTGTGAAAATACATGGTTTAAGGCGTTTTTAGAAATCCATTTTCCAAACTTAAAACAGTTGAACCAAATTACGTGATTTTGACTCGTGGCGGCTTATTAGGGGTCTATATTTCATGTACTTTCCTTCCTTTTTTTATAAAACGATGACGGAAAGTTTTATCGCCTTCAATCAAAAAGAACTTAAAATAATAATACAATTTATCATCGGTAGTTAAATTAATTTAGGCCTAGTACAGATTTATTTTTTACATCTAAATATTTAATTTTTAACCTACTTCACTTCATTTGATCAGTTCATAATTTGAAGTTATTGTTTAATAGTACAAACATAAAAAACCTTTCCTTAAATTATAAAAGATAGAAGTCTACAAAACGGCCGGTAATTAATCTAAATTTAGTAGAAAAACAAGATGTAATAACTTCTCCAATTAAACTCTTTGAATCTAATTTATAGTTCATTCCATTAATCACAAATGATTAAAAATAGTAGCTTAAAGTAATTTGTTAAAAATCAAATCGATAAATAACCCTTTGTTTGCAAAATTATTACAATTTAATCACACCAGAAAGGGTTTCAGTAAAATATAGTTTATTTAAGTGTACCAATTTATAAAGATTTGTTTGTTATGTTGGCGATATTGTTTAACGGTTGTAATGCATAGACAAGAACTATATTAAGGTTGTTAAGTATATCATGGTATTACAGTAGTTGGTGTATATTAGTTTAATACTATCATAATAATAAACAAATATTATTATTTTTCATTGTTAGATCCTTTTTTTACTCTTTCTATCTTTAGGCCCCTGATGAATAGTTAACACCCATATCTTTTTAGTACTGCGGATTACCTATACGATGAAATGCAGGGGTTTTACCGTGAGTACGATGTTTTTGGGACTACAACACTGTGTGAGTGTGTTGCTTTGAATTTTCTTTTTTTTAAACATATGTTAAATTAGTGTTTAGTATATATTGTGGATAAACTTTTGGTATTAAAATTTATTTTTCTTCTCTTTCTTTCAATATTTTTAACAGGCTCAATCTATTGTGGTAATTTTTGTAATTATTATATTGTTAATTTTATATGTTACAAGTTTTCACAGTCTATTTTTATAATCCATGAAGTATATATTATTATAAATATTTATAAGTATTATTTGTGTTTCTTTTTATCCAATGAGGTTAGCTTTAAAATAAGCTAAAAGCCTAAATGAATTGCCTACATTTTCTTTTTACAATTATGTCAGAAAGGTTTATAATTTTTGTTTTTATTTGTTAATTACATAAGTATTTAGTTCTTTCGAATTATTTTTCTGTAAATTGTAATTTAGTTTAATGTTATTATAATTATGTTAATTGAAAATAATTATGTTACTTACATGTTTTCTGATAATGTAAAAAGAGAATAATTGAATAATAAAAATAATTAGGAAGTAATATTACTCTTTTAAAATTTGGAGTGTTGTGGAACTCTAAAACTTAAATATTTGATTTAAAAAATGCCTAAATTCAACAGTACACATGTTAGACTTGCTAAAATAAGCTAAAAAAAATAAAAAATTGTATTTTTGAATACTTTTAGGTTGTTTAGATTGCTTGACCTCTTAGAGATTGGTCCTTGCTCGGTATGGAATTTTCTATTCCCTGTCTGATACACTCTCAGACTTTATCAAATTTTTTTTTTTAGTCAAAGTTTACCTAAATGATACATTTCACAACGTTTACATTTTACAGAACTAAAATAAAATAGGACACAAAACCCAGTCAAAACAACTTTTAACAGTTACAACTGGTTGAAACCTTTCCTGAAAAATTTTCACATCTTATGTTTTTCATCTTACATTGCACAACAGTTTAAATTTACGAAAACTTTGTGAACAAATTGAGATTGATATCTTCATTAAGCAGATACAACACAACATTTGAAAAAAACAGACGGCCGCTGTCCTTAATCACATGATTGACCTTGATCTTCCATTTGGACCCATATACATAGCTTATGTTAGGAACGGCTCCTCTAAACTGCCTGGGTTCTTTAACTTTCAATCAAATCAGTGGTTCAGCATTTAATTAATCTTTAGTAATATCACAAATTTATCTCTATCTTTCATACAATTCAATACAATACAAAAAGAATACACAATAATAAAAAGGTGGGATCAATATTAAAAGCAAAACACGTTATTATCTCTATTAGAATACAATATCCACAATTATTAAATAATATTCAACACTAAATATTCATCACACAAAACCCAGAATTATTCCAACTATTATTACTTATTGTTCAATTGAAAAGACTGATATTACAACTGCCTTTATATTGTAATGCTTGCTCAGCTAGTAGAGTCTCAAATTCGGCCAGTCACTTTCTAGTCCTTCCGTTCGGAATCAAACTCCCTGGGCTGTCTTCTTCCACCACGGCTAGCGACACAGCCGGTATCTTCTAACCTCAAAGACCCCCTCTCCTTGGTGCCGGCCGCTTATATATCTTTCATCGCTCGTGGTGTTCTACTTCCGATGCAAGTCAAGCATTCCAGCACTTTTTCACTTCTTTCACAATAGTTGGGCCATTCGGAGTGTCGTATGATTATTACATTGTATGATTACATTAATAATTATAAATAATTAAATATATTCCTAACACTTACCAAATCTAACTTCTTTGCTTTTTAGCTCTGTTTCTGACCAAAGGGTGAATCGCAGCAGCATGAGCCAAGCTATCACCACCAGGACCCACTTGCATGCAGTCTAACTTTTGCACCCTTATTTCTATATCGAGTAGGCAGCAGAATAAAATAGTTTGTAGTGCCTCCAAATTACTAACAAGTTATTTGCACATCATATTACATTAAACCTAAGATCCTGGATGATATGTCACAAGGTTTTGCTGACTGGACTCTATCCCAAGCAGGTCTTTACCTCATCCTTCATGCAGATACATAACGTTATACTTTTTTTTTCACATTTACATTCTTGACATGTTAATGGAACTAGCTTTGGTATATGGAAAACCTTTCCTGTTTCCTTGTCATAAGTGATAGGGGTAATAATAGGAAGGAAGCTGGTTTTTAGTGAGTAAGAATCTCACACTATTGGGAAGATTGGTCTCCCTTTTGAAGTTTTTCTATCTATCCTTAGAAATTTAAAAAAAGGGTGTTAACATTAAAAATATTCAATTCTAAATTTACTCAGCTAATTTCAAAAAAAAAAGTTTTCATCAACCTAATAAAACTAGTAATTAACATTAAGATGGTAGGCATAAACTACAATAGATTTTATTGTCTAAATAAATCATTTACAATGTACTTGTTTACATATAGCCATGATAGATAGCCTCAAGTTTGTTATTTATTTTTTTAGATTGTCTCATTTAGATAAGAAACTCATTGGCAATGACATAAAATGTTACTTATTATCACTGATAAATGTCTAGACTTTGGTTTACATTTGAATCAAAACCTATTTATGTTTTGAACAATAACATACAAAAAATTAGTCTGGTTTTGCGATTACGAGGTTGATCTAATATCCACAGTTCCTTGCGCTTTTAAAAACAAACATTTTTGTAAAATATACTTATTCTAATGGTATTATTTGTTTTACTATACGACAAGAATTAGCTGTAATTAGTATTAAAATTTTAATATGTAAGGTTCAATACAATATTAATTCACGTGAAAAAAATATACAAACCTATACTGGGAATTGAACCAAGGACCTTTGACTTTATGAACTAATACTCTATCAACTGAGCAGTCCCAGTCGCTTCCCAGCATAGGGCGTACACTTCTCAAATCGTTGTAGCTTATATAAAGTATAAATGTGTGTCTGAAACAATCTGTAAGTGACCGAGGAATCACCTCATTATGTTCTGAGCATGAGTCCAGTAAGCTGTGTGCTTTGATAACATGATACTTTATAAACCAATCGCCATCATCTTTACTGTTCTTAGCAATAAATACTTGTACAAAATATGCAACAGTCGATACTCATAACTAGTATATTTATAGTTTTTACAGTTTGCATAATTCATATGCACTTTCAACTAGTGTGCCAAGCAAAAGCATTCTTCATCTGGGGTTATGATAAATGACAGAACATGATAAGGGGAAAAACTAATCTGCCTGCAATAAAATTCGTAATGTGAT
This sequence comes from Aphrophora alni, assembly GCA_963513935.1. Lineage (NCBI taxonomy): Eukaryota > Metazoa > Arthropoda > Insecta > Hemiptera > Aphrophoridae > Aphrophora > Aphrophora alni. Next base: position 37,094,008 of record OY740778.1, read on the forward strand.
TTGTAATTGATAATTTAAATTTAAATCGGTATAGGCCTATTATACCGGGTGTTCAAAAAGTCTGGAAACCCCTTAATATTTATTTTATTAATAAACGCAGAACAATGAAACTCTAGGATTACGTCCTCATTGTAGTTACCGACTTTTTGCTCATTTTAACTATATTTTTTCGTTTTGGGGGGACGTCCTGTGGAGGAAGTCTAAAAAATCTTAAATGTAAGCAGAGGTCGAATTATACCTCATTTTAAAGGTCTTTGTTAGAGGAACACATTGCCGCAATCCCGACTGAAAAAGGACCATTCGTTTGGAAATGGTAGCCTCTTAAAGTTTGTTAACTTTACGTTGCGGAGATTAAGAGGCATAAGTGAATACTCAACCGTGTTGGTTATGTTTTTCACAGAATTTCACAGCTGGAGAATTTCCTATCCCTCCTCACTCCAGCTGTGAAATTCTCATAGCTAAAACACTAACATAACCAACACGGTAGAGTATTCACTTCTGCCTCTTAATCTCCGCAATGTAAAGTTAAGAAATTGTAAAAGGCTGCCATTTCCAAACGAATGGTCCTTTTTCAGTCGGGATTGCGGCAATGTGTTCCTCTAACAAAGACCTTTAAAATGAGGTATAATTCGACCTCTGCTTACATTTAAGATTTTTTAGACTTCCTCCACAGGACGTCCCCCCAAAACGAAAAAATATAGTTAAAATGAGCAAAAAGTCGGTAACTACAATGAGGACGTAATCCTAGAGTTTCATTGTTCTGCGTTTATTAATAAAATTAATATTAAGGGGTTTCCAGACTTTTTGAACACCCGGTACCTATATTTATACAATTTTTATAATGTTTGTTAATTGTCAAAATATATTCTAATTATTCCCGTGTATTAATTGTATTTTTTTCCTTCTCTTCATAGTTTAATTGGGTTATAATATTATAATTGTATTTTAACTATATATATATTTAACTTTAAGTTGTAAATGTATGATGTTTTGAATGGTTCAGAACTGAAAATTATGTTTTATTACCTCTTCAATTAATTGTAAAGGTTACATATTAAACTGTAAATGTTAAAAGAGTAAATACTCAGCTAATCAACAACTGTCGGCGTAAGACACATACTAGGTGGTATCAGTGGAACAGGTAGATATGGGTACTTGTATTATAGTTTATAAAATGATCAAAGATGGCTGCTACCTGATAAAACCATCACACATACACACACTCTCAGATGCTTTGCTCCAGACAAGCTGCCTAATTAGTTACTCACCCACTGGAAACTTGTTTTACACAAAGACAATTTTCTTAAAGCTTCTTTATTGCTAAGTAATATCAACTTAAGGCGGTCGCTCTTATCCTATTTCAATACGTAATGTAAACATATGTTCATTTTTTCTTAGAAGAGGTTAAAGATAATTTATTGCAGTTCTTTAACTATATTAATTAATTATATATTTAACTATATTCCAGTTCACAGCTGGAATTAAAAATTGTATTCCTAAAATAGTTTTAGAATTTTTGTTACATTTTTAAAAGAGTAAGTTTTTTTTTAATAGTTTTGATGTTATCAATGTGGTTTATATTTCTGTCTATAGAAAACATTTACAAGAACAATTTAAAAAAAATAAAATAAAAAAACATTTATTGAGATAATTATATTTTCCATTCCTGAGAAATGTACATACGCTCTGAAAAACTAAACTTTCAGAAAACAGCAAAAAACTAAAAAATAAACAAATATGTGCGATAAAACTATTTAATAATGGAATTTTTACTTTTCAATGCCAGAAGCATATGAGTGGTTTATTTCCTTCCTCATATTCATCTTTAATTTTCCTCTTTTACCAAATGAATTAAAACAGAACTTTCCATAAAAACCACTTTATTTGTGCAACACAAATACAAGACGACTCAATGACTAAGTCATCCTCAGCTGCTACATGAGTAGGAGACAGGGCACCTGGGTTACGACAAGCTAGGGCACCTGAGCAGTGGGGCACTTGGGTTACAAAAGCCAATAGGCCCCTGACGTCACTTCCAGAGACGTCATAACGACGTCACTGGAGATGACGTCATTAGGGTACTAGAGACTAGGGTAACAGAATCCCCTACGTGAAACAGATGCCCTAAGTCTAGACGCAAACCAGATGCCCAAAGTACAATGTTAACTTACCCGAGATCTTTCCTCCTCGACATCTCGACGAAGACTAACGAAAACAAGATATAACCTAATCTATAAAGCACAATACTACGTCACAATACTACGTCACAATACTACGTCACATAGAGTTATGGGGCACCTGAGCACTGGGACACTTGGGTTACAAAAGCCATTAGGCCCCTGACGTCACTGGAGATGACGTCAGGGGCTTAATGGCTTTTGTACCTCAAGTGCCCCATAGCATTATGGGGCACCTAAGTACAGATTGATGTTGCATAGCGCTATGGGACACCTGAGTACAGATTGACGTCACATTGCGCTATGGGGCACCTGGGCACAGATAGACGTCAGCTCTAGTAACGTCATTATGACGTCTCAAAAAAGACGCCACAACATCGTCACTGGAAATGACGTCAATGGGGAATTACTCTATGTTATTATGCTACGTCACAATACTACGTCACAATATTACAATACATAATAGTACACCAAACAAAATTTGTAACTCACCAGAGATCTTACCCCTTCGTCAGTTCGACAAAGACTAACCTATAAGGGATACACCACTCTGCTTGTAATTTCTTCTGTGAAGAACGTGGTCTTCTTCGCAGAAGAAATTACGAGACAGGTATAAGAAAATAGAAAGTTCAAAGCACCGTCTATCAAATTTGTTTAAAGCCCTCTCACCACGACAAGGCGATAGACATCTAAGAGGGGAATTTTGAAAAATAATAAAAATAAATATTGCCAAAAGGTGTGCTTCTAATTGAAAGAACAAGTAAAAGTGGAGAGGTTTTATTTCACTCCAATTTGAATTTAAATAAAAATCTGGAGACGTACGAGTACAGGGCTTCTACACAAGGGGCATGTATTTACCCTGTGCGCGCAGTCTCCACACAAAAGATGGCCACATGGTCTCAAAGTAAATGAGACCATCTCTACCAGACAAACCGGACAAGCATTATGCAGTCCGTCTGCAGACCGATTTGTCTGTTGAGGCAGTGACCCTGTGGCTGACACTGTATTCGTCCCACTAGCAGCTATGGTGGCTATGCCTTCACCCGATATCTGGTGCAGAAGTCGCACCAACGACTCCCATGGACGCTGTAAAACAAACCCTATTGTTAACATATCATAGTTATCCCATAATCTATAAAGTATATTTTTAAAAAAAGAACGCACCTGTGCTCGTGGAACGTATTCCACTAGTGTCTCTCCTTCATCTTCCTCTTCTTCCTCTTCTTCCACCGCCTCCTCCTCCTCCTCTACCCGCTCCTCCAGGTCAGAGACGGTATCTGACCCAGAAGGTAAAGGCTGTGCCAAATCTCTCCAGGGGATAGGTGAACTGCGTGACGCAGAGCCCCCATCAGCGACACTGTTGGCCCTCATAGGTGTTATCCCTGGAAACATCGTGGTAGTGGTGGTGGTGGGGATTCTGGTAGCCGTTACCTCGGGTGTTAACTACAAACAAACCCTGTATTATATATATAGAACTAAATAAATCAGAATAGAGATGCGCACACACATATACAAGGACACTCACATTCCAACTCTGCAGCTGCGGTGTTTCCACATATTGTGTGATATTTGGCATCATGGTCTGAAAAAAAGGTTAAACTATAAATTGATGCCCCACCACTTCAACCTCTCAAGTCACTTTATGTCAACAAACATACCTGGAGTCTTCTCTCCACTCTCAAGGTGAGATTGCCTGCCATACCTTGCAGATCTCTCTGAATGAGAGACGCAACATCTACGATAGAGCATTCAGGCCTGGATATGTCCATCAATAGGTACCGGTCGGTAAACTCATTCAACTCTAAAAGTATCTGACCCAGAGCAGTACGCACATCCATCATCCAGACCCGAGCCACATCACGACGAGCGGTATGTTCCTAGAAGACAATTTGTGTTAACATATGAATAGAAACACTAGTTATTATCCTGTCTCACATGTTCTAAACTTACTCTGACAGCCTGTGAAACATTTATATGCGGTTGTTGTTGTGGTCGCAAACAGAACGGGCACACCAACCGATCGTGCTGCTCCTGGTGAGCATGCAACCAAGCGGCAGTAGATCTGGAGGAAGCGAACTGCGCCTCAATAGGGAGACCTCTCACACTGATTGAGATCGCCTCCTCCTCTACCGTACGTGTTACCATCTGAAACAGTAACATAAACATGACTCATTCAAGCAAACAGTAATATCAAACAGCACTTGTAAATATATACCTACAGAGTTGTAACAGTACGGAACAGCACTGGTGGTGGGTGAGGGAGTCACACTGGTGGTAGATGGAACCGCATTGGTGGTGGTGGGGGGTGATGGATCAGTCCTTCGCTCCCCCACTCTTGTAGATGAACGCTGAAACAGAAAATATCAGTTCAGTACATGATAAGGAAGTTAAATAGAATAGTATATTGAACAGAAAAACACAGTACATACCGTTTCGGGAAACAGCGCCCTCATCAATCCTTCTCCACCTCGCCTTCCACGTGGAGGGTTCACAGGGACAGGTCTCCTAGGAGTATTCAACCCTGTGTACCCCAGCCGATGCCTCCAGGCGTGTCCTTGAGGGGTTGTAGATATAGGGGTTGGGGTATAGGACGGGGTCGGAGTCTGGGGGCGGTTAAGGGGAGGTGGTAACAGAGATAATAGAGGAGGTGGTGGTGGTAAAGAAGTTGATGCTTGTGGTAGAGGGATTGACCTCACATCCCGAAGAACAGAGGTCTCACCCTCATCGTCTGACGAGGTATCCACATACTGGATACCTCTCTGAAAAGAAACAAAAAGAAACACATACAATCTGACCGACAAACTAATGAAAGGGGTATAGTTAACAGTTACAAGCCTTACCTTCAAATTCAGGGGTAAAATACACCCTACTCCAACAATCAACATCAACATTAACAGGAATTGCATCATCTGAAAAATCAGAAAATAATACGTTAGTACAAACAAGAATAATCAGCTTGTCCTCTGTGTCATAAGGGGTTGGAACCGTCATCTGGTACAGTAAAGCCGTATCAGAGCCCACATTACAAGCCGGGGTAAGCAGAAGGCTTACCCCTTGTGGAAATAGCTCCAAACCAACGCTATTTCCTGTGACCGCCACTCCATTACAAAATGCGGCCCCCAATATTTTTTTGTATTTTTACTTTTACATATTTTTTTTTGTGTAACAGTGCTACATTTATCACTATGACATTCAACCTTACGGGTATTTACACCACACCAGAGGGTCACACACACATACACATACACACACTCACACAATGTTACAACATTACAAAATATTCCCTATATTTACATCTCCGAAACACACATCTGCACAAGTCACCATGACAGTCTGCTTGTTTACAAAATAACAAGTCCTTTATATGAAACCTCTGACAGTTCATCACACAACAACTATAGCACAGTTCCGTTGCTGTTGTTGAACTTGTCCCTGTTCCCGTTCTAGTCACAACAGTGGTTGTTGTCGATAGTCTGTATAGATCCATCACCGTCATTCGAATGTTCCAATACCTACACCTACAATGACAGAAGCTGAATGCCTGACACTTTGTACATGCCAGACCGTCAACTTGGCAGTCGGGTGCTTGGAAACATTTGTTGATACAACAGTATCCAGTCAAATGTTGAGGTCTCTCAGATACTCTGACAGGAACACTGTACGACTTCCGGGATTTGCAGTCGGCAAGCAAACAGGTACACAGATCACCGTAACAATCCGGCTTAGTGCAGAACACCAGATCCTTTACGGATATAGCCTTACAGGCGTTACCGCAGCACACGTAAGTCTCCAAAGTCTTGCAAAGATACATCTCCATTATCTGAAAAATCAGAAAGTAATTTGTTAGTATAAAAATACTAAACAACTTGTCCTCTGTGTTCTACGGGGTTGGAACCGTCATCTGGTACAGTAAAGCCGTATCAGAGCCCACATTACAAGCCGGGGTAAGCAGAAGGCTTACCCCTTGTGGAAATAGCTCCAAACCAACGCTATTTCCTGTGACCGCCACTCCATTACAAAATGCGGCCCCCAAATTATTTTTGTATTTTTACTTTTTTATTTTTTTGTATTTAATTTTTTTATTTGTTTGTGCATAGCCGTGCTATGTATTACTATGACATTCAAAGGTTTACGGGAGACTTAACTCCACGCCAGGGACCTTAAGGTTTACGGGAGACTTAACTCCACGCCAGGGACCATAACGGTTTACGGGGGACTTAACTCCACGCCAGGGACCGTTAGACACACACACTCTTTAGACAATCATAGTAACATTTAGCACTACGCAATGCACATTTACTATCTTTTTTATTATGCTTTGATAAAACACAATTGAAATCTACTCTCTCAGAGACTTTACACTGCGAATCCACCTCTAGCACGTTCCTGTGGAACCGTCTTAGGAATTTTGCTTTCTCTAACCCTTTAGTATATAAAATAGCGAAAGGTTTACACAGTATACGTATTAAATCTTCATTATAAGTCACGCCTCCTTCTCCCCACCGTATACAATGGTGATGTCTTTGTAACCAACGTGCTGTCCTTTGAGCTTTACTATTCAATCCCTCAAAACTGTACGGAGGTTTAAATACAGTAACACTAAAAAAGTGATTGCTCACAATTGCAAGTTCTTTAATAATATAGTTATTATCATTATCCATAAACGCGTGAAACTCAACCACGGCGTACTCCATGTTTAAACAGTGTAATTTCGTCGTATAGCCTGTCAGCCTCAGGTAAACTGCTAGGTACTACCTCGTCCGCGGCTAGGTTCTCATTGATGTATGCTTTCATTTCGTTTTCAAAATAAAATAATTCAGAAATACGACGTGTCACAACAGGAATAGAGTCTTCAAACGCCCCCCACTCCGATTCGTTCAAGGTTAAGGTTCGTCGCTCGTCGTTAAATGTAACATAACGAATACCAAAAATAGATTTAACCACAATCTCGCCGCAGCTCAAGGTGAATCTACGATTACTTTTTTCACCTAATGCAGCAGTAATGTGAGAACCTTTAAGCAGTAGTAATACTTCATTAAACAACTCTTGCGTAAAAAACACAAAATTCTTACCACCATGTATAAGCACACCGATTTCACATCCTGTATGTTGAAACAAACCAACTGATATGAATTTTGAACATTCTTTATTTAGAAAATGCACAGTCTTTAAAAAAACCCCGAGCTGAAAGTTAGGTATTTTTACGAGCTCGTCAATATCCTCCACGGTGGAGACGTTCACATTTACGTCCGTACTCGTTGACTCCATGACTGTAAATAACCTTTTTGAATGAAACTCGTGCCCTATGTACTACCCCCACCCTTTTCGCTTCCCCCCTCCACCTCCTCCTCCTCAAATACAATTCCATCGTTAATTATATCCTCAAATTCTTCAATAAATAAATGATCCTTCTCATTACCAACAAGATGGTATTGTATGAGAGGAAAACCGCGTAACCTCGCGTCGTCAACATCAAATTGGAAGTATTTTATTTTACGATCTATATAGGTTTTACAAGAGGAACAAATCGGATAGTATTCGTAAATATCAACCACACCTACACCACCGACCATTACGAATTCACGACCCTTAGTATCCCGACAAAAACTGTCACACCTGTCAGTGAATTTTTCAAAAACACGGCTAGATATTTGCTCCGATTCAACTATATAATTTTTATCCTTATGTATTTTATAAACGAACGTTTCACACAATTCTTCACGAATCTCTTTCGGTTCATATCCAATATACGAGTGAAGTTTCTCATACAACTCATCAAATTCATATAAGTGATATGCAGGCAGCACCCTGAAGAAAACGTAAACACTCCCTGTAAACGATTGGTAACCCATGATGTCTCTTCACTGAATGGACAGGTAACTGAACTGAAATCAAACATGAACAGTTTTATATATCAATGACCGCGCATGTGCAGAAACCAAATATATGATGTCAGTATAAAACAATTACACATTAACTTTTTTAACGTTACCCGAGAGGAGAGTATATACAATATGTGAGTCATGTAGAATGAGACAGTAGGCTGAAGTATTTGCAGGTATATTTGCAGAAGCCTCAATTTCCAGTCTCACATCCACAGGACCTGATTTAATAGAATCATTCTGTTTAGAACAATCAATTACAAAAATCGGAGCTTTATCCCGAAATTGGTCCAAACTGAGATACGGAGACGGTTCCATTCCATAATAAGATTTTAGAAATCTTGCATACATCTCATACATGATCGAAACGTCGCCGTGCAAGTTGTCGTAAGGGAAATATTGTGAATTGAGATACAGTTTTACATTTGTAACATCACATCTGTCAAACAAAGTAGCATCTGCTTTTATTTTATTCTTTCTATCTTTTTGGAACCCCAATATAACATAGCGAGGTTTTTCCAGCTGATTAGCTGTCTTAACGGTCCAGGAAATTTGTGTCGATTGGGGCAATGTTGGATATTCGTAAATTTCCCAAGTACGGAAAGGTATGTGTACAGGACTGTCACGTTCTATCATTTTCAAAATTTTCAATCTAAAAGTATCGGTTACTGTTAGGTGAGGGACTCTCCAGTGTATACTGAGTATCTCAAGCTTTATGTCTGTAGCGTTGTCACTGTAGATAGCATTCCAATCAGTGGCTGATCGTAATAGTATGAGTTCTTGTTTCACATTCACTACTATCCTCTTGTAGTCCTCAAAGAACCCCATCAACAGCTTCAATGGTACAGAGAGAGTAAATTCTCCAACCTCTTTTGTTTCACCAATACCCAACCATCCCGCGTTACCTAACTTATTCTTCTCGTGCTCACGTAACGATAATAGATTTTTCATTATACTTGTAATTCCGACATTTCTCGTACGGTCCACTTCGTTAGCAGCTATCTCATATCTAATGTCATCGAATAAGAACGCTACTGCATTGTTAACAAGCTTTACAGTTGCAGCTGTACCGTCAGCCTTCGTTCCACTCAATTTACCCTTGATATGTAACAAACTTTCAAAAGGGACAGTAATAACATCCTGTTGATTTATAGGGATACGAATTTCATCGTTATTGCCAAAAGTAGAGGACGCATATGGTCTGTGAGAATGGTATTCAAGACCTGTGATGACGTCATCGTAATTCGCAGCACTATCTATTGCCAGTAGTTCCATTTTTAACCTTGAATCCTAACGATCTAAGGAACAGAATATTCCGTCGTGTTAACTCGGCTAGGGGTCGCCTTATACTGACGTCTTTTTTATACTGACGGTCGTTAAATACGAGACCCATTCCGTCGTAAGTGTAATCTGACAGACACAGTCTCCCCTCTGAAATCTACAGGAGCACCGATCTGATCTGTTAAACTTACTGTGATATTATGAATAGTTTTTACTTTGACAGGTAAATATATTATTGTTGGTGGAATGTCCACAATCTTGTACCCTGGAGGTACTTGTGGGTAAAACTCGTGTATAACATGACACTCTGTACCGTTTTGAAATGACCCCTTCACAATATTACACTCTATACGAATAACATTCACTTTAATTACATCAACTGGTAAATCAGATTCATGTTTAGCATTAGCTGCAAGGTCGCCGACCTTAAAACCGAGTAATTTCCCGATAGAGTCCTCTTTAAACCGAATTAGCCTAGAACACTTTATCTCAGCTTTCAATGTATTATTGTTGGGTCTTAGGGTTAATCCATCCTTCGCTGGCAATTGTGACTGGATATATTTTTCAATATCCTCGATTTCATATGAACCAGTAGGTATACTAATGTTCAATTCAACACTATCTTTATCTTTTGGATCTTTACCGAGGTAAAATTTATTATTAATACCCTCCACTATATTAGGGATTGAATTGTAAGTGGCAAAGTCAATGAGACCAACCTCCCACTCATCATCATCCAACTCAACTGGAGGAAAGAAATCACACGAAATTGTAGAACTATTACCACTTAATACGATACTCATGATAGAAACTTTAGACACAAATGTCCGCACACGACTGAGTTATGGCTTTGATGTCTTTTATAGTTATAGTTGATATTAGCACCCGTACCAAAGTACCTAGTCAACTCATTTGGCGGTCTAAGATTTCCAAAACTGTCGAAATACTCTACACTATTACCTCGTTTTTTATAACACACCCAATGTGTACCTTCACCGTTGATACTATCTAGGTTTACAATAGCATTTTCATTTTTCAAAGGCTTCGAGGGAAGACTGTCTCTCATGTAGACACCTCTAAAATAAGGGATTCTTAGTTTCAAGACATATTTCTCCAAATCAATATTTGTTAACGATCTATTTGGTAATGAATCTAACAACGTTTTTTTTTACCTCTCCTACGCTTTTTCTTACCACCACCTTTCTTATATGGTTTCAAGTAAAGACCCTTCCCCTTTAACTGTTTCAATAGTTGTTGTACTGTACGTTTCCCCCTTTTCCTCTTTCCACCCCCTAATTTTGTTTTAGCCTTCATTGCAGCTGCTACAGCCAAAGCGGCGGCACGTTCACCCAAAGACGCGTCCCCTGCTTTAACTCTACCCCAAGCCTTTCCAGCAAGTATTTTATCAGCCCCCCTACGTCTTTCCGAATCACCGAATCTACTATATGCTATATCGTGTTCCTTACAAGCTTCGTCCAAAGGGTTCACACCTTTATCTCCACGAGCTAAACGTTTGGCAAGTTTTGTACCTGGGCCGCAATAGTTGTAAGACGGTAAATGTAGTTCAACGGGTAATAAATCAACTGCTTTATTCAACACCTTATCACCTACACTTAATAACGAGGATACAAGACCACAACCTTTTCTCTTTGACTTTCGACGTCTAATAGATGTTGCTTGTTTCGCATCCATTTATATACTGATCAAAAAGGTGAGTTGCGTTCTATTAAGAGTAAAATATATCCCATAGTAAGGTGTACAAGTCCTTGAGACGCTCCTCCTTCATACATGTAATTTTGAATACATCAAATATATCAGTATAAACCCCCGTCACATAACCTAAAAACTCATTGTATGCGTACACGTTATTTTCACCAAAAAAGTAAAGATTACCGTCTATATATCTGAAACCGCCGCTTATAGTATTTGGTAGACCAGTGTAAAGATCGGTTATTCTGCCTTCATACAGACTTTGACGTGCACAATCATCATATCTCATAACATATGTGTTATCGTAAAATACCAAAGTCCTACCCTGATTACCATTAAGTACTGCGTTTAACCTTTTAACCTTTCTCCTCAACCAATCATCGAGTTTATACACATACTTTCTCTGTAAACTTGGGTATTCAATAAGATACACGGTCACGTTTGATACTAAAACTATATCATTATTAGGCGCCTGATAAACAGAGGTTACACCGTCAAAATTTGTTGGTAAATAATCCAGCCAGTCCGTTATCATTAAGGGTGTTATGTTCAAGTCTCTTTTAGCTTTATCCAGATGTATTATCCATACATATTTCCCATAAAACAGATATATGTGATTATTGGCTATTAAAACTGTATTTACTTTACGTCTTATACTACATAGATCAGGAAGAGCCGTCTCTGTAGTAATGGTATTTTTTGACCGTCTTGTTGTTGTTGTGGTAGTGGTAGTGGGAGCTGTAGTTGTTGTTGTTGTTGTTGTTGTTGTAGTGGTAGTGGTCATCCTAGGACCGTATAGTTGTTGAATACTGTTAATTGTATCTGGGGAGAGATCTATTTGATACATGTCTACAATGTTACTAGGCATAATAGAATAGCGATACATTGTGGAATTTAAAACAGGCGAATGGTGTAGGCCAAGAGCGTGTCCGATTTCGTGTAAAAGGACTGTATAGAAAGATTGATGGCCATCCAAAGGTCGATTCATGCTAAAGTCCCAATTCTCATCCGTATCGAAATGAATTTCCAATTGCATAGTGGTCGGTGTGGGTAGTGTTGCGTGTGCAAGAACCGAACCTGTACCGTCAAAATCGCTAAAACACTTTGTAGCGCCATTAACCAAATTCAAATGATCCCTTTCAGCAAAAGAAATGACTATGTTGGGTGTAGAGCTGCACCGATAAAACTTTAAATTAGAATGCCTACTCCATAAATTGAAAGCGTACTGAACAGTTTTCACTAGGTCACGGTTACCACCACCGTACACGTACCATGAGAGCGTAGTATTACTCCATTTAAACAGCCTCGAGGCATCAAGCGGATTAACACTATCGTTATAACCGCAGCGGCCATATAGCGTCACATCTAGCGTTTCAGGTGTTGTACTGTAGCTGTCACTGCCGAATTCTTCAGCGAGAATTGTACAGTGACAAAACACAAAGAAGACAAACACTCTGTTCAAAGTCATATTTACGATTGAGTTTAATCAACAAATTGTTTAGATATTTATTCTACATCCTTATCCTCTGCGCCCCATAGCGATCTCCAGTTCTTTACCCCTTCTTTAGGAATAGTTTCTTTACTGTATTTTGTTTTAATGGCACGTGCAAGTTGAATCAATTCCGTGTTAATAAATTTTTTCAAACTAGCTTCCGTAAGTTCAATACTGTGAACAAAGTTGAATCCTGCGTGCGCGATTGATTCGGTTAACTGTTGGACTGTAACAGCATCCGCTGCTGAAGTACCACGAGCGACATTACAAATACGTTTTGCCTCGGCATTAAAACAGTCCTCTTTTTGATTTTTGAGTAATACATTTGTATTTAACCAATCATACATATCGTGAATATATTTTTTCAACTGTCGCAAATTGACTGCATCTACATCAGACGTACCGTCAAGTAAATCACTTATTTTCTTACTGTCAGCACTGAATATCCCTCCAAATGGGAGTAAATGCACTGTATTTTTTATAAGAAAAGCTAAATTGACCGCATCATCCATAAATAATGGAGAGCCGATTTTTGCTACTCTTTTTTGCGCAAAATTACATGATTGACCGTCATTTAGTGGCAGTCTATTGTCAACGTACTGTTTGTTGACAGCATCCTCTTTACCACTAGGCGTTTCTACATTAATGATTCTAGAGTTACTGGCATCAAATAAGCCCTCTCCGTTCTTTACGATAAAATTTTCCTTCGCGTATATAACGTTAACAGCATCATCATTTCCCACAGGATTGCCTACATCTTGTATCCTATTATGATTAACAGAATACTCGGTCATAAGTTTGATTGGAATTAGAGACTCGAGATAACCTTTTGTAACGGCATCATCAGCGTCTTTGGTCACGCCCAGACCCCCCAAAGGTACACCCTTTGTATGATATTTTTTTATTTTTTTGTTAAAAGTTAGACAATTTTTCTCTAGAGTTTCTAGGTTAACGGCATCTTTTTTAGTTTTAGGGCTGGCTACATTACTTAAGATTTTGCCCCTTATGTCGTAGTTTCCCTCAGGTGTAAGGTCATATCCTGTAACTCTAGACCCAGACACTGAACGAGTCTTACTAAGCTCAGAGTATCGTCCAAACTTGTCGACGCTCATTTTATTAATGATCTAATTTTTCTATTTCCAGAACCTTTTATAATCCCGGCTTCCCGTAGTTCTTCAACGATGGAGGCTATTTCGTTAGCATGCCCTGTATGACCAGCATCTATAGAGGCCAATAAGAGTCTTAGTCGGTTACAAAGTTCATTAGGGTTGTCCCAATATGAATATCCTCTCCCTGTGATTGTTTTAGAAGGGAATAACGGCTCTATAATGTTTCTATATTTGAGAGATCTGTTACGATTAACTACTTCGTTCGGATTGTATGATCTCTTGTGTGCACTGGATCTCAAACAGATATCTCTATACGCTCGTAAATCGGCATCGGTATATATTTCATCATCTGGTAAACGTTTAAACACCAACTCGTACAACCCGGGCGTCCCACTATAGTGTATACCGTCAATTATAATTTCACCATCGTCCGACAACTGAAGAGTCTTGTTACCGATCGTCATAGAATTGTCTTCGATTTTCGGTCCGTAACTGTGATCTATAATTTGACTTCTGGCGGTATCTTTCATCATTATAAGCATATATTTTCGTGCCAGTGGATGTTTGAAATTACTGTTTACCCAATTTTCAGATGTACTTTGCCCTTCAGGTGTTGACAATAGTTCCCTTACACTAGGTCCTGGTTGGTCCGGACTCTCGGCAATTATTTCAGTATCCATAAAACTAGGAGAACCCCATAAATCCCCCTCCTCCATCTCCTCATCCTCCTCCTCCCCTCCCCTCCCCTCAGGGCTGATCACGCCCCTAACCTCGTCCTTAACCTCGTCTTTGACATAGGGTATAGACGGCGACCCCTTTATTTTTGACAACTCTTTAAGTATAGGGCTGTATTGTTTATTGAGCAGCACCTCTGTATAAGCTTCGCCTTGACGTATAGCCCGATACTTTTTTTTAATAACCTCCCTTAACCGTGATATCTCCGCTGTAAGGTTAGATGACGTCATGGTAATTCTATAGATCTGAAGAAACACGGATATTGTTTTCTAGTCAAGAGGAACTTTATTATATCACCAGCTGATGCTTTCAATATGTTAGCACTCCACTGCAACCCTTTCAGGTATCCGTACGTGTCCTTGTCAAAACGAGGAATGTGCTCGATTTTGTCCGTACTTTTAAATATAAAGGTTCGTTTTAGATTATCACGCCATTGAGCTATTTCGGCTACAAAGAGATAATCATTCTTTGGTGTGTCCTCCATAAACTTTTTAAGTTTAGCTATAGGCTGAACACTTTGCTCACTAAGCAGATACGAGTTTAATAATAAAAATTCGTCCAAATTTGAGCCCGTATATTTCATCCAAGACTGTAACAATTTCTGGTTAGTTACAGTATAATTGATACCGTCAAAGGATAGTCCGAAATGAACACATTGTTGAGGTACTGTAGGTAAGGCTTCCTTAAGAAACTCTACAGTGAACAAACCTTGAGCCTTATTGTTTACAGCTTCAAACTGTTTACCTCTGGTTCGTTTAGGCATGATGGGGGGAGGGCCGAACTTTACATTGTAACTAATGTCGATACAGCACTTTGCCTTTAAGGCCATTCTATATAGGGCTATAGGCCCGCGTATAGGTATAGTTCTCTCTGTGACAACTACACATTTGGAAGTGAAAGGTAAGGAGCTTCCATACTGTAACATATTCAAATACACGTTCATATACCCCACCCCTCCGTGGGAGGGGGTGACAGCTGTATTGAACAAATCGGGGAAAGGTCTAAACCTCGAAATCATATTTTGAGGATGTCTCACCGTGCCTTTCAACATATGTTCGTTATATATAACAAGTTCAATAGGCACACCGTTTTTTTCACACTCGCTTAGAAATTTCAACCATATTTCCCTATTGTAAATCCTATCGGCCGAAGTAATCATGAGTATAACTAAAGGTGGTAAGCTTTTACTGTGACCACCCCGTCTTTTATGCCTCCAACATCTTCTATTGAATATATCACCATATCTACCAGATCTACTACAATAGTTTCCACAAAACTGTTTTCTGTCCGTATAATACCATGAACATAAATTTGATTTCGGATTTTGCAATTTACAAATGTTGGCAAAAGGCCGAATATCATTATACGTGAATATACGCATTATATATCTTTAATAAATCGGTCAAAACCAATTCTGTAACGACCAGTTTCTTTTTCACTATCTTTATCTATCACAATAAAACCGTGTTTATTCTCCCAAGCAATAGCACAAATATTTCTAAACTCGTCAAATGAAACGTCCGTATTGACGTGATCTTTGTAAATGTGGCGTAAGTTCAGATCATCCTGTTTAAATACTATTAAGAGGTTTGCATTATCACGAATCAAGTGTTTTGGGATATTACTGTAAGATTGACCTAAATAGAAAGAGTCAATGTTATTATGACGCCCCATAGTAAAATAAGCACGTATATTGTTATGTTTTTCACAAGCGATATCATCAAATATCATTATAGAATTAGGTTCGGCCTCGTTTGGCGGGATTACGAATTCATTATCAGTGAATGGGTAGTATCCGACGTCAGAATTTTCAAGAATCTTTTCCAGGAACTTGTACTTTGGTTGGTGAAGGGATTTTGAAAATATGTAAACATTAGCAAATTTTAAGCCGTTAGGTTCAAAAAGCAAGTTAAATATAACGTTTGTCTTACCGCAATTTGATGGTCCGCAAAGTAATGCTCTGATTGTGTTTGGGAGTAATGAGCTGTGTCTTTTATTTACAGCCTTTTTCTTGAGAAAAGTGTCGAAATTCGTCATATTCATTGAATGTAACGAGTGCTCGACCCTCATGATGACGTAATACTGAAGTTAAATTGATTTGTATGAGCATTATATAAGTTTTTTTTAAATACTCTACAGTAACCGTAACCTAACCTAACCTATTTGACAATTTCCTTTTCACTTACCCATGAGTTATGTGTCTGATCAAACCCTAGCCATTTCACAAGGATCTTATCACCCCTTTTCTTTATAACTTTCTCAACAAGATATACATTACCTATTTTTGATCTATTTAATTCTTCACCATAAAACCCGCCTTTTAAAATTTCCCCCTTCGAGTCTTGTAGAATATAAGTTATAGGTTTTGACGGTACAATAGCGTAAACTGAGAAAACCTCGTTTGTCCAATTAGGTAAATAACCTTTAACGAACGTCTTTTTAAATTTGGAAATTCTAACTTTTTCATCTAGTTTAAACTTTGGCACAGATTTTACGGTTTTACGATCTAGTTTTTGTAATAATAGTTTCTCATGCTTTTTCAATACGTGAGACGGTTTCATTCCTATGGTACTATGCACTGTATTATTATATGATTTTAATATTTCTTTTAAAAGGGTTAACCATTCATAGCTGCCCCGAGCTGTAAATTCACACCACATTAGATTTTTTAACGTACGATTTAACCTTTCGACTATGGAAGCTTTTTTGTCAGAGTATGTATGGTAATGATTAATGTTATATTTTATCATTAACTGTTTCACACGAGTGTTGAAGAATTCTTTCCCTTGATCGGTTTGCAAATGTTTCATACGATGTTTTTTAAGTATAGGGTCTAAACATTTAGCTACTTCAACGCCTGATTTTGTTTTTAACGGCACAGCAAAAGCATATTTTGTTAAACAGTTTATCATTGTCAATATATACTTGAACCCTTTATTTTCTCTCGCATAAGGGATCATTTCGACCAAATCAGCCTGATACAGGTCATTTATACCTTTTAATGTTACATTTCTGGTCGGGTAACGCCTACGGGCTGGTTTATGCAACTCTGCGGCAATAGCCTGTCTTACATTCATTATGAAAATGATAGAATTTAGAGAATAGCAGCTATTTATAAAATACGCATGGTCTTGTATCCATAGGGGACTGTATCATACTCTCCAAATCTCTTTCTTTTAGCACCTGTTATACTAAATTTTTTCTTTTCATTTATTGTAACAACTTCACGAATAACGGATCTCCTAATTTGATTACCACTTATGTAAATTGGTTCGTTAATACTGTCAACATCGTCTTCGGTGTCAACTAATCTTTTTAAACAATCAAAGTTTAGTATCTGCGAATTTCTAAAATTTAGTGTGAAACCTTTAATTTTACAAACCGTAACGGTCTGACCTGTATTTGTAGAGACTTTGTATCCGTATGTTTTGGGGCCTCCCGAGACAAACTCACTGATATATGAATCTGGTCCATATTCTGTAAGTTCATCGGTCATTTCGCCTAAATAGTCACCTGTAACTACTTTATGTTTACCCTCTTTAAAAAGATATATTACACTATCAGTGTCAAAATATAATACTTGTTGGCCTAAAGCATCAAGATGTTCATACAGTTTAAGCCGCGCCTGACTAGTAGTGAACGCAGCCAACACAACATTTGCAGTAGGTAATATATCGGCAGATTCTTCAATATACTCCCACGATACAAATAACGTTTCGTCATTAATTTCTTGGACATTTGTTACTACAACGGAAGGGCTACATAATAGTTGAAACAGATCACTAGATCTCCTTATAATTCTAACTTTAGATTGATTCTCCTTTTGCCCAAATTTGCCCCAAAATGAATTTAACATTAATTTTGCAAGCGATCTTAGACCGCTATTCTTTTCAATTTTAGTGGAATCAAGTCTAATACTTTCATGTGTGAAATAGTCTTCGATATATTTACATTTATCCTGCTCTGTCACACACCACGATGGAAAACCTGATGCCTCCTGTTTTATTTTTAAAAAAGTGTTTATAAAATCTGTAAACAGACCTCCATTGTCAAATGTAGCCATCTTGTACACCCAAAGCTCATACATGTCCAATATAATGTAACCTTTTTGTATAGCTTTACGGATTTCACTCATTTCCCAAGTACCCGATAGGGCACGTTCTTCAATATCGTGACAACATTCATTCGCATTAACATTTTCTCCACATGTTCGACACAGCACAAACATTAATTTGTTGTTCATTCTTACAGGTAAAACCGGTAAATATAAATTATTTGGAGGCAGTATTTTGCATTTTAGGAGCCCTTCAGAGTTTAGACCTTGGGCCTTACAAGCCTCGTTACCTATGAAAATCTCAGGGTGACCTACAGGATATTTACCATACTTACATACCCACGGATATAATGAACAAACGTCCACATAATGTATGGATTCTCCTTCTTTACATAAATGATATGATTTTGTATTCCCAGTTCTACCACCAAAAAATGCATCACGTGGGTTTAGAGGTAACATATTTAGTATAGGGTGTTTTTCTAGGTAGGCAGTCTCGAGAGGTTTGTCTTTCTTTAGTTGCCTAAATCTACATTCCCACATTTCGACTACAGTGTAACCGATTGACGCAAGTCTTTGTGTTTTTAATTGCGTTCTCTCGTATCTTAAATTGAATGTATCGGCTGAATCGTTATGTAACTCTTCATCCCGATTTAGAGGAAAACAGGCGGGGCATCCGTGATAGTAACACCCGTGAAATTCAAATATAGTGTTATTTGAGATTCCGTCGACACTCATCCCATTAATTTTGACCTCGCGACCTCTACCTGCGTGTTCTATCTGTGTTCCTATTTGGTCCTCTTTATATGTTAACCACTGCAAAGCGATAGATGACTGATTATCAATCATTCTGTATCCCTTTCTAGGTAAAATTCCGATTGTATCCTTTTTTAAGAAATTACGTCTGAACGCTAGATTACATGCACTAGCTATTGTGACGGCCTCTAAAAAAGGGTCCACATTACACTGATCTAAGAACATTTGTCTAAATTTAAGACACGCTTGAGCTAAGATATCAACGTCTGATATACAATAAGCTACGAGTTCTACTTGAAGATTAAAAACGTAATTGTTCTGAATCTGTATATTATACCATTTTAAAAAATCTTTTCGACTCTCGTCAAACATGGAATCAGGGTTGTAAAACTCAATAGATGGCATAGGTCCTACATAGTTCTGGTTTTCCCTTGTATTGAAAAGGTGAGGAAAGTACCCCTTCTTTTTTTCAGGAGGTAAATCGAACGCTTTAGGTAATTTTGATAATGCCATAGGCATATAATTAATGGAATCGATAAAACGAACATTATCTAATTCTAGTAATATTATCTTGGTACCTCTAGTTATCAATTCAGGTGTGAATTGAGTTTCCTCTAGAATATATTTTAAAATAAATTGTATATCAAAACCTGAACCGTAATGCGATATAATACATACATCTGTAAAATTTTTCCGAACATTCATGATATACTCCATAAACTGATTAACAGGATTGATATTGAAAATGTGTAACTTATCATGCTCTGTCGGACAATTATTAGGACACGAATTACAAAATTGTTGTGAAACACACAGATTGACTTTATGAACTCTAACTTCGGGATTTGAGATTGATGGTGTATCTTGGGTCGTTTCTACATCGAAAAAAATCAATAAATATCCGTCCTTTTTAGGTTTTTTGATATCTATTTTCATATAACATTGATGTCCGGAGGGTCTATATTTTGAACAAACACTACAGTATTCCTCATAACATGTATGTTTCGGATGTTGTCTTGTCTTTTTAAAACTACGGTTACAATTCAGACAATATTTTAGTATGTTACACAACGTTGTCTTGTGCTGATTAAAACAAGTCTGATTAAGGAAATTTCTATTACATTGGTTACACGTTGAAACGTTACCATCTTTTTCGCAAGGTGGTGAACGCTTACATGAGTTGCAAACGTTTGAACAAACATGATCACCTATCGTGTTGTAAGGAATGTGACAGTTTTCGCAAAAGTAACTACACGCAAATGCTGAAGTTAGACTGGTTATCAGATTGAAATGATTTTGGTTGTACAATAGATTAATTTTATATTCGGCGTTAGGTATATGTTGTTCAAATAGTATATCACGACCCTTAGCCCCATATTGATAAACAGTAATTTTATAGTTTTTTAAGTGATCCTGGAATTTTTTCAATTCTGCAATACCGGCGCCGTTTTCAGGAATAGTTACATTAGCATCGTTTAATAGTTTTTGAGTTTCGGTTGTTTGTCTTTTACATCTGTATTGTCTAATAGCATTGTAATATGGGTCTTTTTTAGCGTGCGCAATACCAACGACCAGGGCTCTAGGTAGACATAAATTGTCTGTATTGTTTATAACTACAACACCCTTCCTAGATTTACACTCTTCAGTAAAGTCATTATAATAAAGACCTCGTCTACGACCTAACCCTACTGGTAGGCTAACTTTTGTGCATGTTAATTGAAATGTATCAGTCCACGAGCCTGACACTGAACCACTCTGGATTATACTGCCGATAACAGCCCAAAGGGTATCTACTGAAATCTCAGTTAATGGTCTAAATGCAATATACCCAGGTGTTTGAATTCTCTCGTTTTGGAACGTGAAACCGATTCTATCATTTTCATTACCATTTTGTTTCATCTCGTTAACTAGTTTTTGTAGCCCCAGTTTTAACCAATCGACGGTATTAACATGTTTTGGTGGAGTATTAAATTTGAAAAGCGTTTTCGTACCTGTAAGTCGATATTTTCGAACATGGGATGTCGTTGTACTTATACGGTTTATAGGGTCCATTATATCTTATAGGTAAACTATGGTAATATATAGAAATGTAATTGCCCACCAATAGCACACACACACAGATATATATCAAACTTATGTATATAATAAATTAAACATATGAATAAATAATCGTATAATACAGTATAAATCAATTATATAAATCTTATATAACTATATAATAAATAAATTTGAATAAATGATATAGTAAATGTAAAGACAATCGAACTATGAATGAAAATCAATAGTCGTATGAATAATTTTTACATAGAGTAAACAAAAAGATTTGAATGTATATGAATATTTGTTATAGATATATAAAAGTATATACGAGAACATTTGGACTTACTCAGATCAGGATTAGAAGTGAACTGGCTACAGAGATTCAAAACTCTGTTTCCCCTGATAGCAATCTCGAAACTGAAATGGTAACTGGGAATCGAGACTGAGGTTTTTATAGTGGGGTAGTTATGTAGCCTAGGGGGTGATAATTTGTATATATCACGGTTATTTTTGTTAGACCAACGCAATGCACTTACATGTGAACAGATGTCTGTTTGTATGCTGGTAGGCGGATATTTATTTTTGCATATCTCCCACGTTGTGATTTATTGCATACAAACACATGTGTTATTTGTATGTGAAGATGCGAATATGTATTTTCGCATGTCCCCCACGTTGTAATTTATTACATACGAACAGATGTGCATGCGTGTGGTAGTTGACAGACGCCATATGTTCTTTGCTAATGCAAAAAAATTTATATGACTGTGAGAATGGTGCATGTGTAAGACTAATTACGTATAGGGTGATTCGAAAGTACCGTATCTTAAACAAATCTTGTTACTGATATAGATTTAAAACTTTTTGGACCATCTAACGATATCTCGTCATTTGCGAAAAATTAATTTCAACGTAATTAATTAAATAAAAGTAATAATATTGTTATTTATGAAGACTAGATAATTCACGGTAAATTTTGTAAATAGTAATTTACAGTGTTTCACACGATTTAATGTGAGTACTTGATTTCAATTATTTACAGTTATTGTTTAAGCTAGAATACGGGTAAAATTTAGAGAAAAGGTTAGGTTTTGGTTTTTACTATATTTTTGTGCCTTTCTGTGCTTGTCTTTATGGAATTTTCAGGATTAATATAGACCGTAATAAAAATACTACAAATGATGTTTCCCCCACTTTGTACTTTTTGTTTGTTTTTAAAATAGAAATATTTGAATTTAGGTCCGTTTATTTATCTTCAATTCAAAATATATTTTTCATTCCGTTATTAAATAGATTTTTGTGAATTTTGATAAAGCTTGCCAAATAAGTCTATTATTATTATAGTGAGCGGATTTTATATCCTACATCCGAAATTCTGATTACACTTTTTACACACCTTGACAAATGTTTGGATCTAAGTGGGGTAAAACTTAGGTAATATTAACAAATTATAGTTTGGACTTACGGTTATTCTTCGTCGCTACTCGATGTTGAGTCCCGACGGAATTTGCCTGTCAACCCTGACGTTGATGGAATATCAGGGTCAAATATAGGAGGCTCTGGGGAAGGCGACGGCATGGTCTCTCTACAGGTCAGATCCTGGTCATGCTGCTGAGGCTCCGGTTCCAGGTGGGGTTCAAGGTCCATCGGCTCCTCCAGAGGCTGTTCCTGATGCCCTACGTGGTGAATTATTTCTGGAAGGCCCCAAGGTTGTCCACTCAAATATGAAGGGATGGGGATAGCGCTTACGTTAGCGCTTAAGTCCCAGGTGATTTTTGGGCATCCAACCCCGTACAAATACCTCTCGGTCCGTTGAATGTGCCTGCAAAACGTATTTCTTATTATTATTATTGTTTCTATATTGTATTTTTACGAGTTATGTTTCTTTTTATGTACAACTTACCTTTCTGTTCGTCTCCAGATTCTACTCAAATCGTATCTAACTTCATTGTCGACGTCTTCGGAATATTCTTCGTCCGAAGAATGATAGGCTGAATCGTTGTCACTCATAATTAAAATTGGATTGAATTAATTCCGTTTAGGCTCGTAACTGAATGTCAAGTTATTGTTTCGCATATTCAAAAACCTGGCAGTGGGGGGAAGCGTGACGCTAGCTGTAGAGGAGGGAGTTAGCTCATGTACATTATATGTAGACTTAGTCTAATCTGAACTACAGGGGGCAGCAGGACACTATGAGCGATTGCGTTGACCTCTTCATTGGGACGGAGCTTCCTAGCTTATTCCACGTAAGTAAATTATTATTTTTGGTGTTATATTATTACAAAAGTGTTTTTATTTTTCTTTATAAACATTAACAGATTCTGAGGTGGAATTATTATTATTTGGTGTTACTTTTGTTCATGTTATGTTTTCAATTGTCGTAGCAATCATTTATGATTTCGGGAGTTGTTTATTATTTTCGTTATTAATATTATCGCTGCTGTATTTTCGTTATAAACATTTATAAATTCAGGGTTGGTTATTCTTTTATGTTTTTTTTGTAATATTACAGTTGTATTATCGACTATCGTAGCATTCCTTTATAGTTTCGGTAATTTTTATTTCAGATTAACGAGGAACCGAAAAAGGAGGATCCTCCTAGGGTTCCACCCAGGCCTCAAAGGGAGGTCTTTGAATTTATGATTGAAGAGCTGGATTGGGGGTGCTGGGGAGGGGAAGATGAGGGACCTCCACGGATAGTGGCCTACAGGATTTAATTTTTTAAATTTAATATTATATATATATGTATATATATATTTTAATAAATACTTAATTATTATATTTATTACATGTGTTATGGTACGTTATTTCTCAGCCTCAATCAGTGTGGGTTTTATAGTGTATTATTATATAATCATTGTATCGTTCGTTTTTATTTTAGTCTTCGTCGAGATGTCGAGGTGGACGGATCTCGGGTAAGTTACAAATTTTGTTTGGTGTACTATTATGTATTGTAATATTGTGTGATGTAGGGGTTAGGTGACGTAGCATAATAACATAGAGTAATTCCCCATTGACGTCATTTCCAGTGACGATGTTGTGGCGTCTTTTTTGAGACGTCATAATGACGTTACTAGAGCTGACGTCTATCTGTGCCCAGGTGCCCCATAGCGCAATGTGACGTCAATCTGTACTCAGGTGTCCCATAGCGCTATGCAACATCAATCTGTACTTAGGTGCCCCATAATGCTATGGGGCACTTGAGGTACAAAAGCCATTAAGCCCCTGACGTCATCTCCAGTGACGTCAGGGGCCTAATGGCTTTTGTAACCCAAGTGTCCCAGTGCTCAGGTGCCCCATAACTCTATGTGACGTAGTATTGTGACGTAGTATTGTGACGTAGTATTGTGCTTTATAGATTAGGTTATATCTTGTTTTCGTTAGTCTTCGTCGAGATGTCGAGGAGGAAAGATCTCGGGTAAGTTAACATTGTACTTTGGGCATCTGGTTTGCGTCTAGACTTAGGGCATCTGTTTCACGTAGGGGATTCTGTTACCCTAGTCTCTAGTACCCTAATGACGTCATCTCCAGTGACGTCGTTATGACGTCTCTGGAAGTGACGTCAGGGGCCTATTGGCTTTTGTAACCCAAGTGCCCCACTGCTCAGGTGCCCTAGCTTGTCGTAACCCAGGTGCCCTGTCTCCTACTTACATGCACACAAAACCTTCTGATAGTGGACTGTGACTGGCAAAGCTGAAGCCTCGCTTTAATAAGAGGAAGCACGCCTTCCAGATCCAATGCCATCACAATATATTCTACGATACAATGCCAAAGATTAATATAACATAACATATCAATCCAATAATCAGATATACAAAAATATATACATTGATGACATTGGACTTGGAGGCGTGGTCAAATTACTTCCTCTTACATAGGCTTAGTTTCTAGTTTCATGTTTCTTTAGTTTTTAGTCACTTGATAACGGGAATTGATTCTTATTCCCGAAACGTCGTGTTTTGATTTTTAACACACAAATGATGGAAAATGTCCGAAAAATGTATAATAAAAAAATTGAACTTCCATCATTAACAAATAACTTCAAACAGAGAATATTTCCTCTAGTTATAAAAGTAACGCTTTGCCAGTCACAGACCACTGTCAGAAGGTTTTGTGTGCATGTAGCACTGAGGATAATGACTTAGCTATTGAAACGTCATCTTGTATTTATGATAAAGTATTTTTTATGGAAAATTGTGTTTTAATTCATTTGGTTTTGAAGTTTCCACAAGTGTAACTCATTACAGTTGATTTTTCTCTTTAGTTTATGTTTTGACTCTGTTATTTATTTTTTTTTGAAGCTCATCTTGACACATTTCGAGTTTTGATGTAAAACTTACATCATGAGAGTTCTCTATCTTTGGGCATAGGGCGTGCTATGGCCTCTCTTGGGTGATGCTAAGTGGAAATACTCAGCTTAGAATGCAGCTTGCATGTCTTTGGCAGAAAACAAGTTTTTCCATATAGTACGTTTATAGTATTCTTTCTTGTATCTGCAGGGGGAGGATTGCAACGTTCATTAATCGCCCCCCCCCCATCTTTACTTCCATTTGGTAGCACCGGTATTTTTTAATTCAAAACTTTCAGTCTGTAGCTCATTCTTTTCTGAGTGTACCTTATACATATAAAACTAAATAAATAAACTAGTAATTACTTTTTATTACTAAATTACTTACGTCTTAGCAATCTTGTGTTTAGTATTTATTTATTAATATTTCATTACAGCTGTTTCGGTATAACACATATACCATCATCAGATGAAACAACACGTTTACACAACACACTGATACACATTTCACAAAAATAAATAAACATAAAATGTTTGGTACTGCAGTACAAGTCGAAAATAATATAAAATAAAGTTGAGATAATATAGCCACATCTTTCTAACGTGGTGGTCAACTTAAGATTGCCAAGACGTAAGTAATTTAGTAATAAACTTATTTTAAAGCATTCATAAGGTAATATGGAATTTATATAGTAATTACTGTATGTAGAAAGCTAGCCAATAAGTATGAAGCGCAATGCACTCTATGCTCAGTTGTTCCTAAACTTTAAAACTAGTTCTAGCAAAAAATTCTTTTGCACTTTCAACTACCATAGACACGTAAACCATACATCAATTTATATAATTTAGAATAAAGAACCAAAAATCAATTTGCTTCCCATATTTTAATAAAGGGACCTCCTTAACTTTTGCAGCAGCAAAGTGATTCAATTTTTGCATCCCATTATTTTGTCAGATGCTGCACAGTGATGCAGAAAATGAATCACCAGATACACATTCTTATTATTATTTTTTTACAAGCAGCAACTTATTCTATCTTTAGTTACAAAGCTTCTACAAAGTTACTAATAAAACCACTAGATGGAAGAACCTTATTGATAAGTTGTTTTAGAGAGGTTTTCCTTCAAATTTAAATTTTATAGTTAGTGCTTGTGGGTCTTGTGTCCTTCTGTTTGTAACTTATTATTTTTAAGGTAAGAATTTTTAACATAATTACAAATCAATAGTGTATGTGTTATTTTGAACTGTTTTGTGATTGTACTAGCATATATTTACTTAGCCTATATCAAATGTTACATCTTTGTAAATTTCATGCTTTCCTCAAGTGCAAATTTTGCATCACTATGAAGCTTGGAGTATATAAGGAAAAAAATTGCTTCTTGTCAGGTTGAGCTTTTTAGTTATTTCTTTCTATAATGTCTTTTATTTATTTATTTGTTACAGCCAAAAGACACACACACACACACACACACACACACACACACACACACACACACACCTACACACACACACACACACACACACACACACACACACACACACACACATATATATATATATATACATATACTTAACATTAAAAATACCCAAACACAATACAATTTGAACAAAGATAAGAAATCATAACTATTAAAGAGGGATATCATCATATAAAGATGCAGTTTTAAATTAGGAAGCACTTTATATAACACCAAACATCTGTAATTACGGCCCAGATTGAAAAAAATGCCATTTGCATTAGAAAATGATACTCTTTTATAACTTATGTGTTATTAAAAATTTTACTTGTTAACAATAAAAGAAACACTTTTAAGACAAAAAAAAAAAATATATATATATATATGTAAGTAAAAAAGAGGACTTTTTCATTAAACACAAACAAGATTTTTTTCTTTCATAAGACGTATAAAAAAGAGTACTTTTAATTTGATGAAACAAGTAAAAAGAAGGAATATTATTACATAAAACAGATAACATATAAACAGATAAACATAAACAGATAAAGAAAAAAAATTTAGTTTCATGGAACAAATAAAAAGACGACTTTTTATTTCATCAAACGTATAAAACGAGGACTTTTTATTTCATCAAACGTATAAAACGAGGACTTTTTATTTCCCCAAACGTATAAAACGAGGACTTTTTATTTCCCCAAACGTATAAAACGAGGACTTTTTATTTCATCAAACGTATAAAACGAGGACTTTTTATTTCCCCCAAACGTATAAAACGAGGACTTTTTATTTCCCCAAACGTATAAAACGAGGGACTTTTTATTTCATCGAACGTATAAAACGAGGACTTTTTATTTTATTAAACGTACAAAACGTGGACTTGTTATTTCCCCTATCGTATAAAACGAGGACTTTTTATTTCCCCAAACGTACAAAACGAGGACTTTTTATTTCCCCAAACGTATAAAACGAGGACTTTTTATTTCATCAAACGTATAAAACGAGGACTTTTTATTTCCCCAAACGTATAAAACGAGGACTTTTATTTCCCCAAACGTATAAAACGAGGACTTTTTATTTCATTTTTATTATGTATGTAGCCCAACTGGATTGTAAATAATTAATAACTATTAATTACCTTAGAGGTGATGAGGTCGAACAGTCCTTATAAGGATTGTTCGACCTCATCACCTCTAAGGTAATTAATAGTTATTACTTTTTATTTCATCAAACGTATAAAACGAGGACTTTTATTTCCCCAAACGTATAAAACGAGGACTTTTTATTTCATCAAACGTATAAAACGAGGACTTTTTATTTCCCCAAACGTATAAAACGAGGACTTTTTATTTCCCCAAACGTACAAAACGAGGACTTTTTATTTCCCCAAGCGTATAAAACGAGGACTTTTTATTTCATCAAACGTATAAAACGAGGACTTTTTATTTCCCCAAACGTATAAAACGAGGACTTTTTATTTCATCAAACGTATAAAACGAGGACTTTTATTTCCCCAAACGTATAAAACGAGGACTTTTTATTTCATCAAACGTATAAAACGAGGACTTTTTATTTCCCCAAACGTATAAAACGAGGGACTTTTTATTTCATCAAACGTATAAAACGAGGACTTTTTATTTCCCCAAACGTATAAAACGAGGACTTTTTATTTTATTAAACGTACAAAACGTGGACTTGTTATTTCCCCTATCGTATAAAACGAGGACTTTTTATTTCCCCAATCGTATAAAACGAGGACTTTTTATTTTATCAAACGTATAAAACGAGGGACTTTTTATTTCCCCAAACGTATAAAACGAGGACTTTTTATTTTATCAAACGTATAAAACGAGGACTTTTTATTTCCCCCAAACGTATAAAACGAGGACTTTTTATTTCATCAAACGTATAAAACGAGGACTTTTTATTTCATAAAACAGATAAAAGTTTCATGGCCAACATAAAAAAGAGGACTTTTGTTTCATGAAACAAATAAAATAGAGGACTTTTTTCTTCATGAAACGCATAAAGAGAGAACATTTTATTTCATCATACACATAGAGAGTGTTAACGTCACCACCAAGGGAACTAGTTCACCCGACTAGTTTCCCACAATCTACACGGCAAAACCTGCCAACACTCAGCCAACACAACAAACATCAATTCCCCGGCCTTAAACGGCTCTACATCGGCCAATCTCACAATACAAAACCCGCACTCGCTACTCGTCTCTGATTGGCCGACAGCTCACGTCGAGCAATTAAAAGTCCGCGGCCACAACAATGGCAATCCGCGACACAACTCCGAACCAACCTCACGTCGGGATTGGTTCGCTTCTCGGGAGAACTTAACAATGGACAGCTCATTGTCTAGGAACCAACCAATCCTAGGCAAGCTAGAAATTGTATAAGTACTCATGTTCCAAGGACAAAATCATCACTTGTTAACCTGGACACCTTCCAGTCGCATCTTAATACTACATGCTACAATCGATTCACTGTCTGTCTACTTGCTGCCAACTCCGTGCCAACTGCCTGTGCCAACCTGTTTCTAACCCTTACACGTTTTTCTTTAATTCAACACCTCATCTTCACTCCTCACCTTCTCTTCGCTGCACCGACCGACGCCTCTTCAAGAATCGCCCCGTTGCCTCCCGTACGGGAAATTAAAGGGAGAAATCCCGGCAACGGCAGCATCTTGCTCCCCCGCTGTCGCCTCCTGAAAAGGAAATTGTAGGTGCTTTGGCGCCGGCGATAAGTGGGTGGACCTCCATCGCAGAGGCTGGCTCTCGTCCTTCCGCTCCTCTCCTCACTTTAGACCAACTGGTCCTTTTTAGGGCCAGCGACATCTTTAGTCCGCCTACCTTCCTTATAACAACTGGTCCTTCTCAGGGCCAGCGTCACCTGTCATTTCCATCACACTTTTTGTTCCCGTACCGAAATTCTCATGCCCAAAACCAATCGAGAGCGACGTATCAACCGTCGGAAGGCCAGGAGGCAATCACGATCCAAGCGTATCTCCGCCGAAATCTCCTACTCCTTCCCTCGCTTGATCTATATACCTATTCGTCCTGTCTATCTCCGTAACCCAGCTCCTGGCGATCCTAGAGCCCCGATGTATGTTGTTCTGTAAAAACCCTATAACTTGCCACCATTCCGCGACGAAAAGCCTCAGATCCTTCCCGAATCACAAATCCATACTCTATAGTTATTTACCAGTCGCCTCCCGGCCCGGCTACAACTACCTCACGTTCCCTACACCTCAACTCATCTTCTTTTCACAACCTGACCCTACGTCATTTGGCGGCCGCAACGCGGGGCCAACATTCTTCGGAGGAAGAAAATACCTTCGCCCCGACGATACTAAATCATACTTCTGGGAGTATACAACCCAGTGGCGCCCTACAACTTAACAACACTACGATGGCACCAACTCTACGCTCTCATGGCCAGACATGCGCTATACCAACATGCTCATCGCTAGGTGACGTCGTCATAGCATGCAGCAAATGCCTCGCCGAATCACACCACCTCTGCGTTGGGCTACCAGACGTAGCTATGCCCAACATCAGCTTCACTTGCACAGAATGCAAGGAGAGTGCGGCGCCATCAGAACCATTACTAACACCAACACTACAGACACCGGCACAACCTACTACAATAACAACTTCGACCGAAGACATTCTAAAGACGCTGGTCCAACTGCTTCAGGGCCAGCGCACACCACTACCACCACCGGTACCTTTACCAGAATTCAGCGGCGACGGACCTTGGGACCCGACTGTGTTCCTACAGCAGGCGGAAACTGCGCTGAAAGCACGAGCGGTGTCCAGTAGCGAATGGACACAAACAATCGCTCCACAACTGCGAGGAAAGGCAGAAGCCTGGTACCGATTGTACGCGGAAGCCAACTTAGACTGGACGGAATTCCGATCGCGCCTCCTCGAACGCTTTGATTCACCAGGAGTCTTGGCGGAGCTACATGCCGAGCTCTATGGAAAAAAGCAACAGCCGCAAGAATCGGTAGACGCGTTCCTCTTACGAAAGACGCGGCTAATGACTCGGCTGGTGCCCCAAGCTTCAGAGACACACCGACAGACCACCTTCATAGAGCTACTGCAACCAGCTCTAAGATCACGACTGCGCGGATCCTCGACGACCAACACCACAGATTTAATGGACCGAGCCCGCGCAATCGAAAGGGACCTGGGCGAAGAATTAAACAGTACCCGAAGACCTGCCAAGAGCGAGGAGAAGCCGGCATACAGACCCCCTCATCGGTTTGCTGCGAAACCGCCAACCTCCGACACAACACAGGCCAGGGACCCAAAATGCCGTTACTGCCCTGCTTACCATTACCACCGTGACTGCCCTGTCCTGAAGAACCGCAGGGAGACGGCGGAAAACTGGAGACGGACAGGCAACACGCCCGAGGAACCTGCCCGCCAGTAGACCTCGGCGCCATCGATACCAACCTACATCCTACCTCCCACCTACCCCGCATCCCCCTATCCATCAGCAGCCGAACTGCTTATGCCGTAGTAGACTCCGCCGCGAGCGCAAATTTCATCCGATCGGACCAGGTCGACCGGGAAACCTTAAACCAGTTACGACAAACAAACCAGACGGCGCGCCTCGCTGACCGGCGTACTCAACTACAGATCAGGGGAAGTCTATGCCTACCACTTCGGATCCTAGACTCTCAGATGGAAGTGAAATTCTTAGTTGCCGACGAACTAATAGAACCACTAGTACTAGGATACCCCTGGTTGGAACAACAACAGGCCGTCTGCGATTTCAACAAAGGCACCTTGACGTTTGGTAGCGGAGAACGCCGGAGTGTATCATGGACCACTACCGCACCTCTAAAGCAGATCCACCCCGCCATTGACTTGGAGCACGTCAGTCATGGACTGCCGAAGGGGATGCAAGAGGATTTTACTGCCATGCTTAGACGCCACGCCGCCGCCTTCCACGAAAAAGGACCTCTAGGACGCACCCGCAGCACAACACATAAAATAAAGCTGACAACCTCCACGCCTTTCCAGTTGCCCCCGTACCGATGCACGCCTCAGAAGAGGAAAATAATCCAGGACCAACTAGAGGAGATGCTTGCTGCAGGGATCATCGAGCCGTCCTCGTCCCCGTACAGCTCGCCCATCGTGATTGTGCAGAAGAAGGATGGTCAGCCCCGGTTCTGTGTCGACTACCGGAGGCTCAACGCGATCACGATCGACGCCCCCCAGAACATCCCCGTCATCCACCAGGCCCTCAAAGACATCGGACAGGCCAACGTCTTCACAACTCTTGACCTCAAGAGTGGGTACTGGCAAATCCCAATGGACGACGCTGACAAACACTACACGGCTTTCAGCACCCCCGACGGGGGACACTATCAGTTCAACGTGATGCCCTTTGGATTGAAGAACGCCCCGAGCACATTTCAGCGGTTGATGTCCCAGTCAGTGATTGCTGGCTGTGACCGGGACACCTGTATCGCGTATCTCGATGATATTATCGTGTATTCCAGAGACTGGACAAGTCACCAACACCACGTGGAAAGGGTGTTGGAACAATTACAACTCCATGGTCTGACTTGCCACCTCGAGAAGTGTTACATCGGGAAAACCGAACTAGATTATCTCGGTCACCACATAACGGGCAGCGGAAACCGCCCCCAGGGACATCACGTTCGAGCGATTCAAAACGCACATACTCCCAAAACCAGGAAAGACGCCCGAAGCTTTATCGGCATTTGCAATTGGCTCCGGGAATATGTTCCCAACTTCGCGGAGACCATTGCCCCAATCACCGACACACTGGCTTCCACGAAAGCTTTCAGATGGACCGACGCCGCAGAAACTGCCTTCATCCAAACCAAGGCCGCTCTGAAGAACCCCCTGATGCTCCATCGCCCTACTGAAGATCTCCCCTACATATTACAGACGGACGCCAGCCAAATAGGAATGGGTGCGGTGTTATACCAGGAAACCACCGCCAAAGAGCGACATGTGATCTCCTACGCCAGTGCCAAATTCACGCCCGCCGAGCAGCGTTACCATAGTAACGAGCAAGAATGCCTCGCGGTGGTTTGGGCCATGAAAAGGTACCGGCCTTACCTTGAAGATCGACCCTTCCTCCTGCGCACCGACAACCGAAGCCTGCTCTGGTTGAGCAAAATGAAAGAGAGCAAGTCGAAACTAGCTCGATGGTCGCTACTCCTCCAAGAGTACTCCTTCACCGTAGAACATTGCCCCGGACGATTAAACCAACTCCCCGATGCTCTCTCCCGAGACCCGGAGGATAATACCACGCCAGAAGAAGCAGTCGGTTCAGAAAGACTGATTCCTCCTACTGTAAAGGAGGGAAGAAAAATCATCAACGAACCGGCTATTCTGCAGATCCAACCGAGGACAATGTTCGACGAAATATGCGACGCTCAGCGCGACGACGCGGAGATTCAGAGGATACGCAGGAGGCTACAACGAGTCAACCACAAGCCGACCTCACGTCGCACACCTGGCGACCTCACCTTCCTGAAGGGATTCAGGGAAGACACCACTGGCGTTTGGAAGGCTTACCCATCTAAACCTAACGTATGGTTATTACTGGTTCCCCGCACTCACCAACAACATATCTTGTGGACCTATCACGACGCTCCCACTGCTGGTCACCCTGGACGCGACGAGACATTGCGTGCCGTCCAGCAACACTACACATGGGCCACCATCCGTAAAGACGTTGAGCACTACGTCCAACACTGCCTAATATGCTCATGTGTCAAATCCAGTCGACACCGAAACCAACCACCACAACGGCCACACCAACCTGACCTACCGTTCGACACAATCGCTTTAGACCTGATGGGACCATACCCCATGACCGGAAACCGGCAGCGATTCATCTTGGTGGTCACCGACCTTTTTACTCGGTGGACCGAGGGCTACACGCTCCACAGCTCGAACGTCCAACGGATCACCGCCACGCTCCAGCAAGAGTTCTTCCCCAGGTGGGGATACCCTAGAGCTATCTTGTCGGACAATGGTCCCCAGTTCACCAGCCAGGATTGGACCCAGTTCTGCGAGCGCCATCAACTGATCCATTGGACAACGCCAATATACCACCCTCGAGCCAACCCGACGGAACGTCGAAATCAGAGTATTAAGGTTGGACTCCGGCTACATCTTCACGACAACAACCATCGCCACTGGAGTCGACATCTTCCCATGGTGCTCTTCAATCTCCGCACTCGACGCAACGCCGCCACCGGGGTATCTCCTAGCGAAGCTGTCCTGGGATTCAACCTCCGACGCCCAGGAGAGTGGAAGCTCCCCGAAGAACCCCGTCAGTCAGCTGCTCAAAGACACTCAGAGATGCGCCAAAAACAAGAGAAATATCAGCGCCACTATCCACCACCCACACCACCCCACTACAACATCGGCGACATGGTGATGGTACGCACTCACCCTCAATCCAACGCAGCCGCTGGATACCACGCCGGATTCGAGCAACGCTGGGAAGGGCCCTTCCCAGTCCGCAGTCACGCCGGAGCCAGCAGCTACTGGATCCCCAGAGGAAACACCATCACCAAGATCCACGCGGATGACATCAAACCTGCCCCAGCCAACACCAACATCACACTACCAACAACAACGCCCCAGCCCCACAGTGAAAGTGCTTCTCCTGAAGAGTGCGACAGTGACGTTTAGTGTTTCCCCTATAAGTGTTCCCCAACACAGTGCGAAGACAGTGACTCAGTGCTCCCCTACAAGTGTATCACCCCTGAACGAGAATAGTGTTTCTCTCCCGTCAAACTGTGGTCCCCGTAATTGTATGTCCTCCCCTTAGTTGTAAGTATAGACATTGAACAATTTAGTACGTAAGATTAAGAAACATTGAACAATTTTGCCCTACTTTCTAGGTAGTGGCGTTTGTAATATTTCCTTTAAATATCTTTGCTGTGTGTTTCTTGTTTAGTCTGTAAGGTTTTTAGTATGTATGTATACATGAACAATCTTTTTTTCCCTACTTTGTAAGTAGCGGCCTTTATATTTACAATTTGATTGTCTGTGCCTTGATTTCTTGTGCTAGTATGTAGGGTTGTATCGTGCTTAGTTTGTAAGATTATATGAACAATTTTGTCCCCTACTTTGAAAGTAGGGACGCTTGTATATTTTCTCATGTGTCGTTATTGTTTTCTTTTCCATGTCTAATTTTCAGTTTATTCTGTTTTGTTTAGTATGTAAGTTTATGAACAATTTTGTCCCCTACTTTGAAGGTAGGGGCATCTGCTATTATAACATGTTTATTTTCCTTTCTTAAATTATTTTTCTCAAATGTACTCTGTTCGGTTTTTGAAAAACCAAATCATTACTGTATTTGTGATTTATGAAAAATAAATAAGGTTGGTATGTGGTAGAATGCTCCGGCTTTGGCAGTAATACACTAACACACACCTTCACACAACTCACACACTCCCCGCTCAAATCCCACTAGGGTGAACTTAGTTCCTCAAGTGAGGGGGGAATTGTTAACGTCACCACCAAGGGAACTAGTTCACCCGACTAGTTTCCCACAATCTACACGGCAAAACCTGCCAACACTCAGCCAACACAACAAACATCAATTCCCCGGCCTTAAACGGCTCTACATCGGCCAATCTCACAATACAAAACCCGCACTCGCTACTCGTCTCTGATTGGCCGACAGCTCACGTCGAGCAATTAAAAGTCCGCGGCCACAACAATGGCAATCCGCGACACAACTCCGAACCAACCTCACGTCGGGATTGGTTCGCTTCTCGGGAGAACTTAACAATGGACAGCTCATTGTCTAGGAACCAACCAATCCTAGGCAAGCTAGAAATTGTATAAGTACTCATGTTCCAAGGACAAAATCATCACTTGTTAACCTGGACACCTTCCAGTCGCATCTTAATACTACATGCTACAATCGATTCACTGTCTGTCTACTTGCTGCCAACTCCGTGCCAACTGCCTGTGCCAACCTGTTTCTAACCCTTACACGTTTTTCTTTAATTCAACACCTCATCTTCACTCCTCACCTTCTCTTCGCTGCACCGACCGACGCCTCTTCAAGAATCGCCCCGTTGCCTCCCGTACGGGAAATTAAAGGGAGAAATCCCGGCAACGGCAGCATCTTGCTCCCCCGCTGTCGCCTCCTGAAAAGGAAATTGTAGGTGCTTTGGCGCCGGCGATAAGTGGGTGGACCTCCATCGCAGAGGCTGGCTCTCGTCCTTCCGCTCCTCTCCTCACTTTAGACCAACTGGTCCTTTTTAGGGCCAGCGACATCTTTAGTCCGCCTACCTTCCTTATAACAACTGGTCCTTCTCAGGGCCAGCGTCACCTGTCATTTCCATCACACTTTTTGTTCCCGTACCGAAATTCTCATGCCCAAAACCAATCGAGAGCGACGTATCAACCGTCGGAAGGCCAGGAGGCAATCACGATCCAAGCGTATCTCCGCCGAAATCTCCTACTCCTTCCCTCGCTTGATCTATATACCTATTCGTCCTGTCTATCTCCGTAACCCAGCTCCTGGCGATCCTAGAGCCCCGATGTATGTTGTTCTGTAAAAACCCTATAACTTGCCACCATTCCGCGACGAAAAGCCTCAGATCCTTCCCGAATCACAAATCCATACTCTATAGTTATTTACCAGTCGCCTCCCGGCCCGGCTACAACTACCTCACGTTCCCTACACCTCAACTCATCTTCTTTTCACAACCTGACCCTACGTCAAGAGAGAACTTTTTATTTTATGAAACACATAAAAAAGAGGACTTTTGTTCATGAAATACATAAAAAAAAGACTTCTTATTTCGTGAAACACTTTAAAATGAGGACTTTTTATTTCATCATACACATAAAGAGAGAACTTTTTATTTTATCAAACACATAAAAAAGAGGACGTTTTGTTCATGAAATACATTTAAAAAAATACTTCTTATTTCATGAAACACACAAAAAGAGGACTTTTTATTTCATCATACACATAGAGAACTTTTTATTTCATTAAACACATACAAAAGAGGACGTTTTGTTCATAAAAATACATAAAAAAGACTTCTTATTTCATGAAACACATTAAAAAGAGGACAGTATTTGTTTCATGAAACACATAAAAAAGAGGATTATTTGTTTCATGAAACACAATGAAAAGACAAACGAAAATTTTCAAGGTTTTCAGTTTATTAAAAAACACATTTCTATAAATTATTTTTAATTATCCAAAATATACCTCTCGTGTTGGAAGTTGTCCCCAGAATAATCTTCACACTGGTACTACACAGTAATCTGCAAAATAAAGTCCAAACTGTTTAGTAAAAACATCATGGTACTTACCCATCAACATATTAATACAAAGAGATCCTCAATCAAGAACAGGATAAATGAAATATTCTGCCACCCCTAACTTGCTCGGAATGAGGAACATAGTTTGTAAGTTGGCCAGTAGGGGATAACAGCACACAGATGGTATTTAGGCGGAGACTAAAATTTTAAAAAACTGTGAAGTCGTAACGCGATTGGTGAACATTGTGTTTCCTTGGTAATCACAAATATTCTAACCGGAATATTCCACAAACATTAGTTCTCACTTAGTAACATAAGGGAGTTGATCCCCCCATACTGACGTATTGTTGCTATTTAGTATAATAATAGGCCTAATCTTGACTTCATTTTATACTGTTTTAATTAATTTGTAGTTGTAACAAATCACTGAAAAAAAAAATGTTTTCAAAAATAAATATTTAGCACAATTTTTGATTTTTTTTTCTCCTTTATACGTAAAGGAAATAATCTAAAACGAAAAAAATTTTAACAAATTTTTTTCTTACATAAATAGAAATTAAACGCAACCTTTTCATTTTTTTTTTTGATAATTTAAATAAAAAATTTTGCTTCTAACCTAATCTTAGGTGTTGTAGACAACTACCAAGAAATTATGTTTTCAGTTTTTTGTCAATAATTCGACTAGTCTTTGACTTACAGAAGAAAATAAAAACTCATTTCATTTGTAGTGGAAAGAGAAAACTTTTTGTCTCTTGTAATTTTTTTTTAATTTATGGTTTTCAAGATATTCGACATTTTAAAGTACGCCATTTTGAAATACATATAAATACTATTTTTTAACACACGTGTAAAACATTACATAGAAAATAGGTAAGCCAAATCTGAACTCTATATCATATCTACTTCAAAAACAGTTTTTGTAAAATTACAAAATGGCGGATTGTCTGTTTCGTAAATGGCTATTTCGAACACACAGGAACTTTTTTCTTTATTTTTATGCAAGGAATCCATTCCCGAAGCTTGTGAAAGTATTTCAGAAACACCCTGTATATACTCTAGATGATACTTTACTTCAAATGTGATTATTTCCAAAATAATACATAGTTATAGCAACAGACAAGCTACTAATTATGTTGCTGGACAGCACAGATTGAATTTACACAACAAACTTCCTTCTCAAACTGCTGCTAGACTGTTAATAAGCTCCTACAGAGCTAGAGGATCTTGAGGGCTAGAGTTTGTGCACTGTATGACGCCTAACATAAACAAAGCACGCGACCTCCTATTTTTCACTGAATTCTATTTGTTTATGTTTATTTTAAAATTGTATTGTGTTTTTAAAATTATTCACAACGAGTAATTGTTTTCTGTTTTAAATCATTGTCCATATGTTGATTGAATTGGAGTATGTCGTGATATTTTAAATTTTACTGCTTGGTCCCCCTGTCTAAGTTTAAAATTTATCTGTTAATCATTATCTGTAAATATGAATTGTTTTGTGTCTGTTAACTTTATTGTGTTTCGTTAATTGACAAATCCATGTACAATGTCTCACAGCTAAATAATAAAAAAAACCTAAATTACTGAATTTGGAGTAAAACAATTTTCGATAACGTACCAAGGAGAACACTTTCCGTTCACCTTAAGTGAAATATTTGTAAATTACTACACATTTGAAAAATATACAAACTACAGGTTACCTATGAGTAACGATTGCTAGGATCCTTTCGAATTTTTTGGAGTGAAAAATTGGGGCGAAACAGTCGAAAATATGGCAATTAACTGTTCTTATCTGGATAGGCATCTTAACTACTGCTCACGTTCTGCCTTAGTCCAAAGCGACGTTGCCGATGTTAATTCCACTACAGATTCAACTAAACACAAGAAAACTAAATGTTAAATTACGGCGAACCAAGTATAGGTTTAGAACTGGGACTTATAAAAGGCAACCAATATCGAATTATAATCATGATGGGATTTTACAAGAAATTATAATTGATTTTAACCAACAAAATGTACTGAAAAACAGGAATATAATTTCTCATGACGTAATGTATGACCAAGTAAAGACTTCGACGATAACAATATGCCTACAATAAATGAGAGGAATATTATAAGCTACGGATTCAACAGGTTTGTAATTCCAGATGTAAAAATCCAAAAGAATGAGTCAGCTTGATTGACTGAGCATCAATGCCAAGAAGACTCGATGATTACGCAATGGATTTAATAGATTGTTGTATAATGCAAAGTGATCACCAATGAGTAGACTAATTGTAAATATTTGAAATGTGTAATAACCATCACAATAGACGATTAGTGTAGACATTAAATTCAGTGTTTGTAGATTACATAAATGGTCAAATATATACAGATTCCCACACGCTTTGATAACAGTTAATAAGCGGACACATCTGTTTACATGGGAGTTTATATAGCTTGTTTGAGGAAAGATGAACTCTGGTGAATATATGTTCTAAAAAATTTATTGATAAGTAACGTTTGTTTAGCTTGTTAAAGGAAAGATGAAAATTTGTGAATATATGTTCTAAAAAGAATATTGATAAGTAATACATGAACGTTTGTATACGTTGTTTGAAGAAAGATGACCTTTGGTGAATATATATTATATGGTATTGATGAGTAATATAGGAACGTCTGTATAGCTTATTAGAAGAAAGATGAAAATATGTTCTAGAAACTGTATTGATAAGTAATACATGAACGTTTGTATAGCTTGTTTGAGGAAAGATGAACTTTAATGAATGTATGATCTAAAGATAGTGTTGATAAAGTAATACATAAACGTTTTTATAGCTTGTTTGAGGAAAGATGTAAAGATAGTGTTGATAAAGTAATACATAAACGTTTTTATAGCTTGTTTGAGGAAAGATGAACTTTAATGAATGTATGATCTAAAGAAAGTGTTGATAAAGTAATACATAAACGTTTTTATAGCTTGTTAAAGGAAAGATGAACTTTAATGAATGTATGATCTAAAGATGTGTTGATAAGTAATACATGAACGTTTGAATAGCTTGTTAAAGGAAAGATGATTTTTAATGAATATATGATCTAAAGATAGTGTTGATAAAGTAATACATAAACGTTTTTATAGCTTGTTTGAGGAAAGATGAACTTGAATGAATATATGATCTAAAGATAGTGTTGATAAAGTAATACATAAACGTTTTTATAGCTTGTTTGAGGAAAGATGAACTTTAATGAATGTATGATCTAAAGAAAGTGTTGATAAAGTAATACATAAACGTTTTTATAGCTTGTTAAAGGAAAGATGAACTTTAATGAATGTATGATCTAAAGATGTGTTGATAAGTAATACATGAACGTTTGAATAGCTTGTTAAAGGAAAGATGATTTTTAATGAATATATGATCTAAAGATAGTGTTGATAAAGTAATACATAAACGTTTTTATAGCTTGTTTGAGGAAAGATGAACTTTAATGAATATATGATCTAAAGATAGTGTTGATAAAGTAATACATAAACGTTTTTATAGCTTGTTTGAGGAAAGATGAACTTTAATGAATGTATGATCTAAAGAAAGTGTTGATAAAGTAATACATAAACGTTTTTATAGCTTGTTAAAGGAAAGATGAACTTTAATGAATGTATGATCTAAAGATGTGTTGATAAGTAATACATGAACGTTTGAATAGCTTGTTAAAGGAAAGATGATTTTTAATGAATATATGATCTAAAGATAGTGTTGATAAAGTAATACATAAACGTTTTTATAGCTTGTTTGAGGAAAGATGAACTTTAATGAATATATGATCTAAAGATAGTGTTGATAAAGTAATACATAAACGTTTTTATAGCTTGTTTGAGGAAAGATGAACTTTAATGAATGTATGATCTAAAGAAAGTGTTGATAAAGTAATACATAAACGTTTTTATAGCTTGTTAAAGGAAAGATGAACTTTAATGAATGTATGATCTAAAGATGTGTTGATAAGTAATACATGAACGTTTGAATAGCTTGTTAAAGGAAAGATGATTTTTAATGAATATATGATCTAAAGATAGTGTTGATAAAGTAATACATAAACGTTTTTATAGCTTGTTTGAGGAAAGATGAACTTTAATGAATATATGATCTAAAGATAGTGTTGATAAAGTAATACATAAACGTTTTTATAGCTTGTTTGAGGAAATATGAACTTTGGTGAATATATGTTCTAAAGATATTGTTGATAAGTAATACATGAACGTTTGAATAGCTTGCTTGAGAAAAGATGAACTTTAATGAATATATGATCTAAAGATAGTGTTGATAAAATAATACATAAACGTTTTTATAGCTTGTTTGAGGAAATATGAACTTTGGTGAATATATGTTCTAAAGATATTGTTGATAAGTGATACATGAACGTTTGAATAGCTTGCTTGAGGAAAGATGAACTTTGATGAATGTATGTATAATGCAAACCTTACTATAATGCATTCTTTGTTCAAGTCTACAGTGGATTAAAAGTTGATTCTAAGGTTTATCAAGATTTTTGTCTCCATGTAAAACATGTTACAAACTGGATTAAAGTGAAAAATCCAGCTGTACAATTCCACTTTGTAGTTAAACTTATCTGGAAATTGTACATTGTTTTCCCAAATAAAGTATGTAAAAAGACTGTTATAGACAAGATGTATTAATCAGTGTTTTACATTATAACTATATTGAAATTAAGGTATTTAAATAGACATATGAAAATCACCTCAGGGCTTATATCATAAATTTCAAACCCTAACCTCACTAAATATAATCATAATCAAAAGAAGTCCATTACATAGTCCAATTCACAAAGCACCTGCCTTTTTAAACATTTCGTAAGTAATTAAATAAAATTTAAGTGAAAAGATGTTAAAATTAAAAGAAGAAAGAAGTAAAAGGACTTAAGCAAGCAGAAGGTGACTACAATAAGAATCGCTTGGACTGAGGACACCATTTAAAACAGTTTGATAATATTTGTGCTCCACCTATTTTCAAGATTATTATATTAAATCAAGAACCCGAGATTAAGAGGCAAAAATAAGTAAACCTCAATAAATGGTAACTATAAAATAGATTAAATTAATGGTGAATGAGTTACTTAATCACAAATTTATCATCAGAAAATTTTGGGAAGATTAAAACATTCTTCTAAATTAGAACTCTTCTATCTAAAAACTATTTTTTTTATTAACTGGTACATCTATTGTTAATTTAAAGAACTGATATTTTAAAACAGATAATAAATCCGAATTTATACTCAAATCGTTTGTCTATTTCGTATTATCTAAAGTACATAGCACAATTAGTTTTACTTTACATAACAGGTACTAAATATGTACACAATGTTTTCGTAAATTTAAACTGTTGTGCAATGTGTGATGAAAAACATAAGTTGTGAAAAATTTTTCAGGAAAGGTTGTACCCGTTGTAACTGTTAAAAGTTGTTTTGACTGGGTTTTATGTCCTATTTTATTTCAGTTCTGTAAAATGTAAACGTTGTGAAATGTCTCATTTAGGTAAATTTTGACTATAATTTAAAAAATACATATTTGATACAGTCTGAGAGTATATCAGACAGTGAATAGAAAATTCCATACTGAGCAAGGACCAATCTCTAAGAGGTCAAGCAATCTAAACAACCTAAAAGTATTCAAAAATACAATTTTTTATTTTATTTAGATTATTTCAGCAAGTCTAACATGTGTCCTGTTGAATTTAGGCAATTTTTTAATCAAATATTTAGGTTTTAGAGTTCCACAACACTCCAAAATTTAAAAAAGGGTAATATTACTTTCAAATTATTTTTATTATTCAATTATTCTCTTTTTACATTATCAGAAAACATGTAAGTAACATAATTATTTTCAATGAACATAATTATAATAACATTAAACTAAATTACAATTTACAGAAAAATAATTCGAAAGAACTAAATACTTATGTAATTAACAAATAAAAACAAAAATTATAAACCTTTCTGACATAATTGTAAAAAGAAAATGTAGGCAAATCATTTAGGCTTTTAGCTTATTTTAAAGCTAACCTCATTGGAAAAAAAGAAACACAAATAATACTTATTAATAATTATAATAATAATATATACTTCGTGATTATAAAAATAGACTGAAAACTTGTAACATATAAAATTAACAATATAATAATTACAAAAATTACCACAAAAAGTGGAGTCTGTTAAAAACATTGAAAGAAATAGAAGAAAAATAAATTTTCGTACCAAAAGTATATTCACTATATAATATACTAAACACTAATTTAACATATGTTTAAAAAAAAGAAAATTCAAAGCAACACACTCACACAGTGTAGTCCCAAAAACATCACACATGTTAAATCCCCTGCATTTCGTCGTATAGGTAATCCGCGGTACTAAAAAGATATGGGTGTTAACTATTCACCAGGGGCCTAAAGATAGAAAGAGTAAAAAAGGATCTAACAATGAATAATAATAATATTAGTTTATTATTATGTGCGTATTAAACTAATGTACACCAACTACTGTAATGCCATGATATACTTAGCAACCTTAATATAGTTCTTGTCTATTCATTACAACCGTTAAACAATGTCGCCAACAGAACAAACAAATAAACACTTTAAATAAACTACATTTGACTGAAACCCTTTCTACATAAACCAATGTTTTGTTGATTGTAAGATGTATACATTTATAGCATTTCTTGGAAAATTAAACGGAAGAGTCACTCAAATTTATATTAACAAAAATCCGGAACATTTGTGATATATGAATTGTCTACGATTACATTTAAGTCAAATTTACAGGAACAAAAGTTAATAGAACAATTGCGGTATTCAAATACATTTGAGTTTACCCCATAATTTCTTCAGTTAGACACTAGTGTTGTGGTGTTAAGTTTTAGAGGATCACTGAAAGTCTAAGATCTAGGAGTCAACTAAAATTTTAATAAGAAGAGGGTCGTGTAATATGTCGTTTAACACAGCTTTGTTGCGCTAAAAAAGATAGTA
Source organism: Aphrophora alni (assembly GCA_963513935.1). Taxonomy (NCBI): domain Eukaryota; kingdom Metazoa; phylum Arthropoda; class Insecta; order Hemiptera; family Aphrophoridae; genus Aphrophora; species Aphrophora alni. The sequence goes on from OY740778.1 coordinate 37,138,314, forward strand.
CAATTGGAATTAAAAAAGGATGAGTTATTAATTTATTGTCTACAAAATTTGTGTTGCATTATTTTCATTTTAACAATATTTCCAGTGATATTTTAAACTGCTTTCCAAAGTTTAAAAAAATGGAAATTAGAACTTTTACTTGCATTTTATTGAGAGATAGTCTAATATTTTTTGGAACTAAATACAGGGTGATTGTTGTTACAGTTTATTAAAGTACGTCCATTTTTGTAATCTTTTAAGCCCCCTCATTTTTGATAGGATGTACTTTTTGAGATCCGGTTTGCGGCACTGTGCTCTATTAACAAAGACCTTTAATTTGATCTTATACATTTAAGATTTTCTTCCGATTTCCTGTGGGCCGTCCCCCCATTGGAGTTGGACAGTCAGTAAAACCGAGCGCATTGAAACCAAGGTATTTACATCCAATATATATATATATATATACGGAGCTTCAATTTTATAACTTAAACCATATAAAAAAAAAGTAAGGAGGAAGGTTAGGTTAGGTTAAGTAATTTGATTTCATTAAGCACATTTTTAATTTCATTCAAAATTTCTTCAACCGTACATCTATCAAAATCAAATGCAACAGTGATGTCATCAACATATTATCTTAATCATATTCTTGGAAAATATAGGAATTCACTAAAAACTCTTCAAACCTACTCATGAAAAGTTCAGCTGCGAAATTTTATCAAACTGTTGCTAATGTTCACAATTAATATTCAAAATATTTTGATACATACAGATCTAGGATAGTTTTACATATTCTTTAATTTTCCGATGTTCTACATAGTTTATAGATTACAAATTCTTCAATTATGCCATCGTTTCTTTAATAGGAATGTTAGGAAATAATTAACTCACGTCAAAAGAAGCTAAAATTTCGTTACTCCGGGGATTATTTTTTGATTTTATTGACAATTTCTGTTATTTTTTAAAAGAAAAACAATTATTATTTTTTATTAAATTTTGAAAACTCTTCGGATAACAAGTTTGAAAAAAGTGTAAGCCGGTAAATTGACCCCTGACACAATCGGTCTTATCGATTTACCTTCTTTATATTTTTTCGGTGGCAATACAGTCTGGCTATGCTAGGTTAGGTTAGGTTAGGTTAGGTTAGGTAAGGTTAGGTTTGGTTATGTTAGAGCGTTTAGTACGGTAGGTTGGATTAGTGATTGAAAGTTTAAAATCGTTAATTCTTATGTGAACTAAATTACAATTATTAATAGCTTCTTTGTTGCGCTAATAAATTTGTACACTTACACTTACATCTCTAGCCAACTATACTAAATATTATCAAACGGGAAATGCGGCTGAACGAAGGCTCGTCTCACTCTAATGCACGCCTCATCACACACAGGCGCGCAGAGTATTAGGACTGCCGTGGCCCACCCGCATGAATTACCTAATGTGCTTCAATTGATCAAAATTTCATTTATTTAATTTAATATTTTTAAATAAAATCTGTAATAAATTTTGTTCTACACTTCATTACAAAAAAAAATAAAATAAGACCAAACAATGTATAATTAACTTAATAGAGTTTCCAAAATCAACAATGTTTGCTACAAAATGAATGACAGTATGATGACTAATAAGTGTGAATAAACAACACTATCGTATACCTTTATCGAAAAATATGTACTTTTAAATTTTAATAAAACAAAGGAGGACAGTATAATAATAATAGTATAAAACATAATTTGTACTTTATTATTTACATTGTGATAAACTGTGTGTGAATATGTGTTAAAACGGTAATATTTGCATTTACACATTTTATTCTGTAAATTTAAAATTTGCTTATCTAAGCAACAGAAAATAATGTTGAAAACAGCAAAAAGAAATCCCTACTAATATTGAAAATGTAACTTTTTTTTTAATGCATATTTAAAACATATTCATAAATTTTATTATTATACATTTTTCGGACATTTGCCATCATTTGTGTGTTCAAAATTCAAAACACGACGTTTCGGGAATAAGAATCAATTCCCGTTATCAAGTAACTAAAAACTAAAGAAACATGAAACTAGAAACTAAGCCTATGTGAGAAGTAAAATTAAATAAGAATACCACCAACCTTAATATCTAAGCATGCATCTCAGAGCTGAAACTGACAAGTCAAAAAACACAATCACGGTTAAGGAATCGATTCTTATTCCCGAAACGTCATGTTTTGAATTTTTAACACACAAATGATGGCAAATGTCCGAAAAATGTATAATAATAAAATTGAACTTACATCATTAACAAATAACTTCAAACAGAGAATATTCATAAACATTGTAATATGGTATGGATTAAATAAACATTTATTTATTTAACTATAATTTTAGTACAGTAACACATTTTAAAATTGTAAACATGTGTGTAAAATGTAGTCCAATTGTAAAAATTATTTCCATGCTATGTCTGAAATTACTGTATGTTGAGGGAAAACAGTTATGCAATAGAACTACTTTCGACGAAGAATATAAAAAGGTAGTTTGATTAAAAAATGAACGGTTTACGAAGATATTCAGCATTAAAAAATTGAAACGTCCGCCATTTTAAAAATAATACTAAATAACATCTTTATTTTTGTACATTTGTTAAACGTTACATAGCAAAAATACAATTTCGAATATGAATACGATATTTTACCTACTTCCAAAGTTTTTTTGTACAAATACAAAATGGAGGATTGTCTGAAAACGAAGCAGTTTCAGACACTGTCTAGACTTCGCCTAATAAAAAGTTTAACTTGATTCAACAATGGAAAATCCTCGGAACAATTCGTCAATCATCAAATTTGCGTGTCACTCTAAACGCGTAGGTTGATAATAACAAAATATTCAAGAATAAAACCTTTTAAATGTTGTGTAAAATTCGAAAACACCATAAAAATATTTGAACATTTCGTAGCTATCAAATTTGGATTTTGGTACCGATTATTTTAAATTTAAATTGGACATTAATGAGCAGACAAAAATGAGGGAAATTTTCCCATTTAAAGTTTTCTCCGAAATCGTTTAACAATTGTGGCACAATTAAAACAAAACACCCTGTATATACACCTGTTTGTACACCCTATAAGTGTTTCCTAATAAAATAATAAATACAAATTCAAACCTATTCCCAACATAGAATAAAATAGACACACTCACATTTTTTCCCCAACATCTGCTTTCCTCAGCGAATTAAAACAACGCTTAAAATACTCGTAAGTCGTGCCTTCTCATCTCGTCATTGTCTTAATAGTCTTTTAAATTGTTTTACCCACCCACTTTAGTTTTGTCACGTACAGAAGGAATGCCGTATGAAAACAACTTACATAATGCAAAAAAACTATTGATCTTTTTAGCACGAATTCAGTTTATTGCCTTTTTTTTTTTTACTGAACTATATATAGCAAGTTTAATTAAAAACTGAAACATAATTATGTAATCAATGAACAACTAATTGTATTTATTTAAAAAAACTGAAATATTAAGATTAGGCTGTTATCTAGTTGTTATTTACATTATCTTTTATTGTTTCCCTAAATTGTTATTGAACTTCTTTTAGTAACAGGGTAAGTGTTGTACTAATTAGTAAGGTTGTGTTTGGGAAGTTTAAAATCTGTACAGTTCAGATTATAAACTGTAATCTGCTTCCCGCAGGTAACCTTTTTAAATTTGAAGGTATTTGCATGAACTTTCTGGGTTAGAAATTACTCGTTATTTTTGTGCAGTACAAAGACTAGTTTATAAGTTTTTATTAGATTTAATATTCTACATTTTTGATAGTTATTTCTTGCAAAGGATTTTATTATTTGAGTTTTATTATTATTTAATTTGGCTTCATTTCATCTTTGTGCGATACGCTTTATGTATTTGTATGATGCTGATATAAGTATTTTTTATAATTTCTTTTGTATTTTCAACAAATAAAATAAGATTACTTTTGGAAGATTGTTAGTTTATAGAAAATAGAATAGGGGCCCCCAATACTAATCCTTGTGGTACCCCATAATGTAGTCATTCCATTTAGAAGTATATTTTGTATTATTGTTTATACTGATAACAGAATACTTGATTGAATTCCATGTTATACAAATAAAACACACACAAATTCTTTTGTTAAATTCTACAATTTATTGGTCTAGCCGACCATGGTTTCGCCAGTTAAGTTATTTGTATTTTGTATTACATTTTTAAATACAAAATTACAAAAGACCTTTTTTGTTCAGAATGGTTCGAAAGATAAATTATTTTGGGGCAAAAAATTAAATTTTCCAATTTCTTTAAAACAATTGTAAACAGGTTACCAACTGTTTCGCGTAAAGGGACCCCCAACGAAGGTTGTTATGCAAGAAAAAATCCATCCAAATATTTTTTCCACTCAGCCTTGCTTTTCGCCTCCTCTGTAGGCAGTGAGGGACGAGAGACCGTCGAACGTTGCTAGGGTGTCCATCAGGAGAACCGTCCATGAAATCACGAAGGATCACCGTCAACGGAGCTCCAGCAACAGAGGTGAGCGAGCTTCGTGTGAATCTGTTCTGGTGAATCTGCCTATGCGAAAAGAGATTAATTGAACTTTCTTATTGCAACATTGCTGAAGATTGTGCAACCAGTGTGATTAAATTTAAGTGATTGAATCATTATTGTATGTAAAACCGTTGTATTAATTTATGTAATTGAACAACCATTGGTTGTGAAGAACGTATAACATTATCATTAACAAATTATATAATCACGAAGATTCTAAAGAAACCTTGAGGTTCCGGGAATGAAAAATACGCCACGCCTTATCGTTAAGTACAGTGTTTATAAAGCAAGTAATTTTTAATCATGTACATTATGACTATGAACACATTGCATTTACAGTCAGTCATCTCTGTCAAGTGAACTGCGTAACAATTCACTCAGACTAGGCCAACCATTTTGAAATACAATGTAAGTAAAATAGTTTAGATGAGATTGGAATAAATATATTAAAAGCATATTCGAACTCATAAAAATGGTGTATCGGCCTATCGTTAACAAATGGTGCATCGGCCTATCGTTAGCAAATGGTGTATCGGCCTATCGTTAACAACGGTGCATCGGCCTATCGTTTACAAATGGTGAATTGGCCTATCGTTAACAAACGGTGTAACGGCCTATCGTTAACAAACGGTGTAACGGCCTATCGTTAACAACGGTGCATCGGACTACGTTAACAAATGGTGCATAGGCCTGTCGTTACAAATGGTGAATTGGCCTATCGTTAACAAACGGTGTAACGGCCTATCGTTAACAACGGTGCATCGGACTACGTTAACAAATGGTGCATAGGCCTATCGTTACAAATGGTGCATCGGCCTATCGTTAACAAATGATGTATCGGACTACGTTAACAAATGGTGTATCGGCCTATCGTTAACAAACGGTGTAACGGCCTATCGTTAACAACGGTGCATCGGACTACGTTAACAAAATGGTGTATCGGCCTATCGTTAACAAACGGTGTAACGGCCTATCGTTAACAACGGTGAAGACTACGTTAACAAATGGTGCGTCGGCCTTTCGTTCCAAATGGTGCATCGGCCTATCGTTCCAAATGGTGAATTGGTCTATCGTTAACAAGTGGTGCATCGGTTATCGTTTAACAATTGGTGATCGGCCGTGTTTTTAGTTGATACTAAAGTCAGTTAGTTAATTTTTTTTTTAAATTATCTAGAAGTTTTGTAGTTTATTTATTTACTATTTAACGGAGTTCTATTATAGATAAAGAAAAAGAATTTATAAAATATATAAGATGCTCAAATGTTATAACATTGTTGATCATTTGGATCGATCAGTGTCACATTTTTTGTTTAGAATTAATAATTTTGTTTATTATAAGCTTTCATAATAAGAAATTTTTTAATGTAAATTTTAGAGATTACGAACTTGGCGATTTTTTCATTTTCTCTTAGTTTTGTCTTTTCGGAAACAGGCTTGTACAGATTTATTTGAATTGATTTAATGAAGCCTTTCATTGTTCGGTCGACATAGCAGTTTTCCTGACGCTCATCTTAATTTTTTTTTTTTTTAAGTTACACAAAACATTCTTTAAGTTACAGACAAAATTTTAAAATTTTGTATTTCATTAAAAGAGAAAAATCTTTTGTCTTGTGTGATGTTAATGGTTTTCGAAATATTTGTTATGAAATATTTTAAATGTCCGCAATTTTGAAAATGTACAAAATAAAGTCTTGGTGATTTGGTGTACTGTGTAAAAGGTCACATAAATATGTGTATACCAAATCTTCATTCAAAATTCTAATCTAAATTCATAAACGTAATGTTTTTTGTTTTTTTTTTAATAAAATGACTAACAGATAAAAAAAAACAAAGCGTTTCCAGATAAATGCTCTAGAATCATCTGTCAAAATATTGTTGTGTAATTTTGAATTACTTTGTATATGTTTTCCCGTTCTAATGTGTCAGTGTGTGTGTGCAGCTTATTTACTTTTTCTTCATTAAAAGACATTTGCAAATACTGTTAATATACAACTGTTCTATTTTATTTTAGTTTTCACTTTGGTACAGGAATTAAGTCACTATTAAGAGACCAATAAGTTTCACTGTCAGTTATATGAAATGGGCCAATCAAGCAAAGGGAAAAATAATTCATCAAAAGGAAACACATTCTTTGTGGTCACTTTAGCTGGAGTTATCCTCGGTCTTATATTAGGTAAGTTATGTTATTTCATTTTATTTATTTTATTTTTATGAGTGAAGCAATTCCGACGTATCCCAGATATTGTATGTTATTTGACGTTTTAAGTTGCGTTTTTACGAATATAATACGAAAATAAATAGCCTATTAACCTTTTTCAGGACACCCTGTATATATATATATATATATATATATATATATATATAGTTTTATTATATTACTTTTGAGAAACTTATGTGATGGGTAAAAAAAAATCAATTTTTCTTCATGTCATTTTGCTTTAGATTCCTCTCTCCTTCCTTTTCATATTCTGTATCTTTCATTTTGCTTGATCAACTCTTGTTTTCTTCAGAGCCTGACCTTAAACGTATTTGAAGACTAGGGGTCTTTATTTTATTCTCTTTACTTCCTCAAATATATGTAGTATAGAGAAAATTATGCAATGGGTTAAACAATTGTCGAATATTTTATAGATATATCCGTTTTAACATCCCTAAAGCGAAATTGGAATGATGTCCGTCTGTTGTATGTACAGTGTTCTAAAGCATGGGCCAATTTTAATCAAATTTAGTCAAATGCCACATGCTCTGTGACTTTCTTGTGTTGCCTGAGTTGCACCAGTGTTTTCTGAAAGCCAATTTCGTTCTTTATCCATTGTTGTTTTTCTTGTGTTTCAACTGAAACACACAAAACCAAATCAAATATTTGGCAATATTTTGGAATATTTTGAAAAAGTTTTTCTGACTGTGAAAGAGCCTTCTAAATGCTTTAATTTAAACTCTCATTCATTTATCTAACTTTACAACTTTAGGAAATACCGGGTGTTTCAGACCACATGGTCACATCTGTGACGCCTAAACGAAACCAGATAAAAATGTCCTTCCAATTAGAAACCCCCCCCTTTTCTACCCCAAAGAATTCAGGAAAATTATTTTTGACGCTCCTCAATGACCTAAAAGGGCACTTTTCGGGGGTAGGGTGGTGTTTTTGAAAATTTTCAAATAGAAACATAGGTCGTGTGATACCTCATTTTTAAAGGTATCTCTTTTCTGAACATTTTAGAGCAAAAATATTGTTATCTTTTCATTACTGTACAGGGTGTGTCAATTCAAACAGACTCACAGAAATTGAAAACAAGTATACATTGTTTCAATCCCAGGAAATTCCATCAACTAATCATATACAGCCCTGGTTAGGTTGGGACAAATTAGAAAACATAATTACTCTTTACTTCTGCAGCAAACAGCTCTGGTAACAATCAATGTTCAGAATTTGTTAATAAAGTTCTTCCTCACTTTAATAAAATTAATGATTTCGAAAAAGGTTTGCTTGCTTAGGCCTATTCAATGTAAGCTTGAAATGTTAGAAAATAGTTGGATTACTTCTTAAAGTTGGTAGATTTACTAATCTTGATTTATAGCTTTCATCAAATAATATCACTTTTTGAATAATTATAATTTCTTCAAGTATATTTCAATTCATCTATTAAACTATTCTTTCATTTACAATTACAGATTCAATTTTTTAATTTTAATAATTTCAGGAGCAACAAACAATTAATTGTACATTTAACATTCATGGGGATGTTTATTATTATGTGATTAGAATATCTTCTTCTTTCTATGCCATAAACCTCCTAGCACACATTAATCATTTTTTTAGTCTTATTTATGAATTTCACCCTTTTATTCCCTAGTTTTCAATTTCTTGTGTCTCTAAATATCTAATATAATCTTTTTTTATCAAAATTATTTTATATAAATTTAAATTATATAAACTAAGAATTTAATCTCGGTAGCCGTTTCTTATGAACAATATGAACAACCATTACCATGTGTTTGAATTTCACCACAGCTCAGCTGTTCTCAGTTTGCTACTTTGCTTTTCTTTCAAGTTTTTTACATTTCAAAATGTTATTTTTATTTATTTTAAATGTTTATATTATTCTAAATTCATCCTAGATCTCCTTTGTGCATCTGAATTATTTATATTTTATACATCTCCTTCCCATTGATGATAAATTTCATTCTAAATGTATTGTTTTCTCCTGAAATTTCTGTTTAACCTACAACTAGCAATGTTTGTAAACAGTGTTTATTGTTTCTACTATTCTTTATTTTAGTTAATTTATTTGTTTATATTCCAATATTGTATTTTAATTTAACTACATTTATACTATTTCTTGTTACCAACCTAAGGCTTATCCATCTTGATTTAGGTTATGTAGGTTAGTTAATTTTTCAAATAAGTGTTTGTTTATTTCTAGGGAATGCATAAGTGAATTATTAATATCATTGCAAAATTTTAGTTGTAAATTATCTAGACTCCTTCTATTTGACTTATTTATTGCAAACTCGTATTTCTACTATTATTATAGGCTAGGCCTGGGTTACTTATACTGTCAATTGTCACAATACAGCTTTATAAATTCTCCTCAAAATCCTTCATTCCCACATCTATAGCCCATATTCTTTTTTCTTTATTTTTAAAGTCACTTCATAAATGACAACGGTTTTCTATATAATCTTATATATTTCAATTTTTGACTTTGTAGGATAATTATATATTGTACCTCTCTCCACATTTTAGTCGCTAAAAATCATGCAAACAAATTATTCGCCTTGTTTGTCATTAATCAGATAGTTTTTGACAACACTAGACAATTTTCAAGTCTCAAAATCCATAAATAAATTATTATTCTGGAAGAAAATCAAAATTATGTCACTAGGAAGAGATGTATGAAATAAAAAGCCTACAATTGAATTATGTGATGCACAGTAGATCGCGACTACACTATAATATTAGAATATTGGTAGATTTCACATTTTGAGCAGGTAACAATATATATAATATAAATACCTAGCCAGACCTAATGAAGGACAAAGGTCTGGGAAGGAATATATATATACTTACCTTCCCAGACCTAATAAAAACATTAATAGATAACGTGTTAAATTTTACACAAATGTAACGTACAGTGTGTAACATAAACAGACAAATAATACAGTCACATACTTGATTCATTTAGTCATTACATTACATGAGCACTGAAACCTTCTCTACCCTGACTAACGTACACATTCGTAATAACCCAAATAAACCTTGATTCTTTGTATCTAAAAGATTCAATTTCTTTAATATTAATGAATTTTAAGACTTGAAAATTGTCTAGTGTTGTCAACAATTATCTGATTAATGACAAACAATGTAAATAGTTTTTGTGCGCATGATTTTTAGCAACTAAAATGCGGTGAGAAATACAATACATAATTACCCTTTGTGGTTTTTTAGTTTAGAAGTTAATGATTATAATTTGGTTTACAGGGTTAATTTTACGACCTTGCCAGATACAACCTGATACTGTGCTGGTCATTACTTACCCAGGAGAGATATTTGTAAGAATACTTGAATTGATGACCTTACCTTTTGTTATATCCTGCATTATAATCGGTAAGTTTATTTTATTTTTAAGAGCTTGTTTGTAGTAATTTTAACATGAAAACCAATGTTTGTGTCCAGACTCACCATGATGGTTACTCCATTAAACCACAAGAGCATATGAACTCCTACAGAAAACAAGTTTATGTGTTCAATAATAGTACTTACCCAGCCCTATCACACAGTATAATAATACATCCTAAGATCTCCTAAATGTAATATTCAATTGTTTGTCTTTTTGGCTTTATAGGAAGTATTATATTATATTGGTAGATCAAGGGGTATTACCCAGTATGCTAATAAAACAATTGTTAAACAGGTATCTAAACCTTGTAAATTGTGTATATCTCTACTTTCTTGTAATCTATCGTAGAAGAAGTTACAAAGCAACGTCATTATTACATTATAGATATGACAAGTTGAAACCAAGTTGTCTTAATTAACTTCATTACTGTAAGGAATCCTCCTTTGGGAATATGCAAAGAGTTTTTGTCCTGCAAATACAGCTATACAGCTTATAGCAAGTCCTAAAAAAACCTGGTAGCGTTGTGTTCTTACCTTACACCCTTACACTCCCGAGCTTGTCTGGTGCTATAACTATGTATATCTTTATTTTAGATATGCTCACATTTGAACCTGTAGTAGAGGATCACCTCAAGTATATATATACATTTATATATACCACAAGCTAGTAATTATCATGCTGGACAGCACAGATTGAATTCATATAACAAATTTCCTTCCCAGGCTGGTGCTAGACTGATAAATAAGCTCCCATAGAGCATTAAAATTCCCATTAAGATTTTTTACAATTTAAGAACACACTTAGACAGCTACTATTGTCTAGATCCTTTTTCTCTGTGTAGGAGTTTGTGCACTGTATGACAGGGTCTTGACATGATGGATGTGGTACTTTCTCTCCTTTGTATCTAAATTTATATATAGGACTCATTATACTATTATAATTATACTTAATGTGTCTGTATTGTGTAGGTTAATATTAAATTACTTTTGTCAGTCACTATTTTGTTGTTTTTATGGTTAATTGACTATTGGAATTATTTGTGAAATGTTGTTTTGTGTTTTGTCTAGTGTGTATTGATCGACTATTGAATAGTTTTTGTTCATTTATTTGTTGTATCGTTGTGTAATATTGAAATTGACTGGCTACACAATTGTATTTTGCCTACGGCCATGAAAAAATAAAATAAATTAACTTCAAGCATTGTTGCATAATTTCTGCATAAACAACAGAAGTAACTGTTGTGTCGATAAAAATCGATCATATAATTGTCTACCTAGATATGGAACACCACACTCCAATTTTTGCCAGGTGATGTGGAATGTTATGCATCGTGTTAGGATTAACGGCAAGTATTCTGAATGTTAAAGTATCCATTAAATAAAACCAAACTTCACCATTAAAAAACATATTGTTTGTTATAAATGAATAACAAAACCCAATCACAATAGGTTATTCACTATTCTGCATCTAAAGGGCAGATGAACTGGATGTGATCACAGATTTTACCATTTTGTGGCTCCTTAACAGGTTGAATAAGATGCTTCTATATGTTGAAACAACCACCAAAGTGATTTGTCAGGAAATCGCAGCAGAGTCTGTTGAACACTCTCTATAAACTCCGGCGCTAAGACTGATGGCTGGTGGTTTCTAGGCTTAAGATTAACACTTTGTGTCATGAAAACGTTTCACAAGATCATTCACTTTTAATTTCCCTGAAAATTGTTCACAATTATCGTAATATTTGACTGTGAAGTAACTTTCCAACAATGCAACCTTATGATTCTGCGTGAGGCTGACTAACTCACAGACTAACATAGGCACATGAGAGCGAGTAGAGAGCTTGTCCTATTTCATTTTCTCACATACACATTTTGTGTGATTGGTCAAAATATTGTTTTGTTTTGTGGTTCCTTGAGCCCTTTTTGGTTTTTCTCATATATATGTACTTTTGAGAAACTTATGGGTAAAAAAAAATCAATGTTGAATTTTTTGCACAAGTATCTGTTGTCTCCAGAATTCTTAAAAGTATGTTTTTGAATGTTGTCTGTCTGTCGTATATGCAGTGCTGTAATGACCAAATGAATGGATCGATTTTAATAATTTGATGTGGGCATATTATGGTCCTATCTCGGGGAATTAAAAAAAAATTTTATGACTCAAAATTTTGTGATTGAAAATTTTTCTTAAGATTAGCTCTAATGATTTTGATCTCAAATTTTTTTCTTTAATCAGAATTTGGATTAACTTTGTTTAGGATATATTTAGGATTTAAGACCTTAAAATTGGTCATCATCTCTTAAAAAATGCCAATTTTTGAGTTATCAATGAAAAAAAATAATTCTCATGTTGGTGTTACAATAATGTAATTTCTCAAAATTTACTCTATCGATTTCGTTCAATTGTAGTAAAATGTGACTCGAACCCATGTGCAAAAAGCAAGGAAAAAATATAATGTTTCAGGAATAATTGGCAAAATATAAAAATGAATCTTAAATATTTCAGTGCGCTGTTTTCGAGTTACTATTTACTAAGAAACTCACATTGCTCCAGCCCGTCATTTGATGATCTGAATATATATATTGTGATGGAAATTGTTTTTGAAATTTATTAAATGTATAATCTGTTTGAGGCTAAGTATAATCTTCAGTTTAAAAAATAAAGATTTCTACTATTCTGTCTTCTTGTTTACAGGTACAGCAGGTTTAAACATACGCAAGAATGGACGCATTGCTGTAAGAACCATCATTTACTTCTTGAGTACTTCAGCATTGAATGTTGTCTTGGGTTTGATCTTGGTGGTTTTAATTCATCCTGGTAATCCTAAAACACATTCTGGAATTTCAAATGTTGTTGATACCAATCAGAGTAAACTGTTGGATGGTTTTCTTGACATGGGAAGGTAAGATCTTTTTTGTATTGGACGTTACATTGTTTAATCATTACAGAGGTTTCTGTATTTACTGACGTCAAATTTACAGATTACTGTAGACGCCCTCTATTTCGGCTTCGGTTGGATAAGCCGCCGGATGGTTCGGTCGGTCCTAGGATGAGAGTCATATCAGTCACATCGCCTAGATTATGTCACGTCACGTTTATCTTGAATGTTTAGTCTACTCCGGCAGTAGAAATATTTTTCTACTCCGGCAGTAGAAATATATACTCCGGCAGTTTGCATACTAAACTATTTTCTGGATGTCAGTTTACGGGCGAGCTTATAATTTGTCGGTCGCACTTAATGTACAGTGAGATTGATTGATCTGTAATTTTGTGTGTGAATGTTTTTTGCTGTTTAATACTGTATTTAGGACTGTTTTCGGGAGTGAACGTTGTGAGTAAGTGTAAGTTGTACGTGTGCGAGTTAGCTTTGAGAAAAATGTTTTCTAAAATGAGTGAAAAACGTTAACATACATTTGTGACAATGGAACAAAAACTCAGTATCCTAGAGCGACTAGATAAAGTTGAATCGGTCCAAAGTATTTGTAGAGAATTTAATGTCGGTAAAAGTACTGTAAATGACTGGCGTCGGAACCGGAAATCTATTGAGACTTTTTGTACTCAGATTGAAGCTGAAAAAGTACTCGATGTACTTTAAAAAAGCCTAAACATGAACAAGTTCATGATACTTTGTGGCTCTGGTTTATGGAGGAGCGCAGGCGAGGCAACAGTTGTCGACGTGATGTTTATGAGAAAATGGCGTGACTATTCTTTCAAAAACACTCTTAATCAGAAAAAAACAAAAGAAAATAACAGATTTTAGTTTAAGTTTTAGTTTGTTTTTAGTTTTACAGTACGTACGTAGTGTAATGTGTTTTTCTGTTCAGTTTTATCCTTAGTACGGTATCGGTATTTACTTTTTAATATGTGTTGCAAAAACGTTTCTATGAGTGGCACAACATGACAATTCGACCAAGAGACATCAAAATCTTCTCTTTGGTAAGTACATAATGTTGTAAAAATGTTTAAACAACGTCTTTTGTTGATTCTTAAGCATAGGTAATGTATTTAATAGTGATATTTTAAATTTTGATAGTATATCCGGATAGTCCGGCCATTTTGAAGTCCGGCCGGTGGTCCAGTCCCGAGGTGGCCGAACTAGAGGGAGTCTACTGTAGTGATGTGCGAGTTCGAATTAAAATACTCGGTGATTCCGAGTATCAAAATCCTCGGAAGAGTCCGAGTATTAAAATCCTCGGTTTCGAATTAAAATACTCGGTCAAAATCCTCGTAACTAGGAACAAGGAGGAGGTAATGTGCGAGTCATAGCGAGTATCCTCGGTGTGCGAGTATCCTCGGACAACGATATTCGTTAGTGTTGTGTCAATTCCAAACAAAATACTCGGTGTTTCTGCTTTGGTTACATTTGTTTCTAAGTTGATTTTTCACTAAACATTAATAATTAAACATTACGATTTTGAGTTATAATGATTTAGATTCGGTAACAAGTTCAATTTAAAATAACAATAATATTAATTTATTTCCACATTAACAAAAAGTAAATTAAATTATTATTTAATTGTTATTACTTATATTTAAATAAATATTTATAGGTTACCATCTTTATAAAAAATATAGTAAATTAACTTATTTTAAATAATAACTAAATTATTAATGTTGGTAATAATTGTACTTACGTTTAATTACTGAATTTGTGTCGAGGCAGGATAACATTTAATTACGTATTACAAGTGTCAATCACATATTGTTTAAAAAAATAAATAGCCTACTTGGTGGATCAGTCTAACAGAAATATAACACACCCACACATAATGCGCATAATCATTCTGCGCAGATACTCGATGTCGAATTAATAATACGAGTATTGAAATAATTCGAAGCCGAGTATTGCGAGTATCTATTTCACCCGAGTATCAACATCGCTAGTCTACTGTACAAGTTTTGAAAATATGTAGGCTAGTATAGAGAAAGATATGTGACGGATCAAAAAATTGACGTTGAATTTGTTACGAATATAACCGAGATTCTGGGAGTCCAAAAAATGTATTTTGGAATGATGTATATACAATACTACTCTACACCCTATACACATAAACTGATTTTAATAAAAATTGTGTTTTTTACAATATCACAGATTTTTTTTTTCTTAACTCAAAATTTGAAAGAAGCTGTCATAAGAAAATATATAAAATTATAATTTTTACCAAATTTTGTTCCGGTAGCCTCTAAGAAAACAAAACATATTGGTCCCCATCTCTCTAAAAATGCCAGTTTTGCCTATCAGTAAAAGACAAAAAATCGACCATGGGGCTGTTATAAAAAACCGAATTTCTCAAAATTGGATATACTGATATTGTTAAATCTTTTTTTCTGAAGATTAATGACCCAAACTTGTTTGCAAAATTGTAAGTTAAAATATTACTGTTGAGGAATAATTGGTAAAAACAAAAATGAAGCTTGGTTGCTGTCTTTAAAAGATTGATTTTAATCAAATACGACTTACACTGAGGATGTGTTGATGGCATAAGTGAAGCAAGTTTAGGCTCTTATTTAAATATATAAATTTTATATATTTATATATATATATATATATATATATATATATATATATATTATATATTTATATTATATTTTATTTATATTATATATTTATATTTATAATTTAAATATATAAATAAATATTTTTTTCAAAGACTGTGTCTATTGCTCATAGTGACAACTTCCAAAATGATGTTTTTGGTGACAGTTAGTTTTTATTTGAATCGGGGATGAGTGAGGTGGAAAGTTTGTGAATAGTTTATTTTTCTAACTTTAAAGTTATGTTTATGTTATCATTATATAAAGGTTCACAGTCAGAAACATATCTTTTTAGAAGGAGAAGCCATCATTCTTTTCTTTTCAGCTGTTTAGAGGACTGAAAATTTGTCCTTTATGCTATATATAGGGTTTTAAGCACATTTTTCAAAAGAACTTTGAATAATTACAGAGATAAGAGGGGCAAGATGGAGAGGAGGTTTAAATCCATGTCTATTGGACATTTATAGTTTTTTTTTTTTTTTTTTTTTTACAATGGTCCAAGACTTATAGAACCATTTACCAAAAGAAACAAAATCATTTTAATTAATAGGGGGATGGAAACTATATATTGAAAATTCAGAATTACTTTTTTAATGTATAAGATAAATTATTAAGAAGAAAACAAAATTAACTAAAGGATTTGCTGTTGACATCTTTCTAATGCTTGGTATATATCTGATACAGATCAGAAAGGTAAATCCAAAATAGCCTTGCTAAAGGGATACCTAATTTCATAGAAACCATTTGGTGGGCAATGTCAAAGATCTGGTTTCTTTTACAAATGGATGTATTTATCACATTAAGTTTGTAATTTTTAAATTTTTATTTTGTTTTTATTTAGTTATTAATGAATTATTTGTATGGTGTTCTTTTTTTGTCTTTACATTAATTTGTATGGGTGAGGGGGGGGTTGATTTATTTTATTTAATACCTTCAGTGAAATGAACTTTTGTTACATATTAAAAACAGTGATTTTAATAGTTGAAATATTGTGAACAGTATTTCATTAAACAATAGATTTAACCTCACATAACCTCTCAACCTCTCTTTAATAAAAATGACAAGTTAGATGAAGTTAAATTCTTTTAAATTTATTTCATACGAAATGAACATTCCATGCCAATTTACAACCATCTTTATTCATATTTAACGGCAAAGTAAACAAGTTGTATTACGCATATGTGATTAACCTGATTGATAATCAATGTTAGAATATTTTTATGATATTAGTAGTGATGGACTTCATTGTCATTAAAACTGCGATACTTCTCCAGCTACTCTTGTACTCTATCTGAGTCCAAATAATGATGACTTGCTTAGCCAACTTCTTGGATATGCCAGAAAAAAGGTCAGCTTCTGTGATTTTTCCAGTTGACATTTTGTTAGCCAGTATGTCTCGTAGGTAGTTTTTCACCAAAATCAATTAAAAAAGTTCCTATAAAGAATGATACAATCTGAAAACCTTTGACTTTGAAGTTTGAATTTCAGTCACTGGCGCTGACCAGTGTCCCGAACTATTGTATGTAGCGTAAATGAAATATACAGCAAATAGCTAAAACCATGCTTTGGGACTCCATCCTCGAGCGCTCACGCAAGCATTTTAAATCATCTTCCACTCGGTAGTAAAGTCATTGCTAAAATAATTGGTACTCCTTGTTTACAAAACACTGTCACTCTAGACTAATCAGTGTTGGTGCACCTGCATCTCACCAACTGTCCATAACAAAGCATCTTCTTAACCACATAATAGTTAATACTGGTCTACCAATACCCACGATTGTCATTATTCTCGAGTGAAGTACACTGCTATTTAGGCTTAAGTATATTGAATGATAATTATAAATTGTTGTGTGGGTGAGTTATTGTATTTAGTGTGTCATTAGTAACATGCGTTAATGAATAACACAGATTCTAACTTTGTAGTTACGAATGATGCCCCACCCATATTCATAATTACGAGCCGCCTCTAGTCTCCAAATACATTCCCATTAATCCCAGCATGTCTAGAAACTCATCAAAGTGTTATATTGTTCAGCGCCCCAGCTGTGATTTGATTCTGAAATTAACCCAGACTAAGTTTGACTAAAGTTATAATTCAGAGCTTTCAAAGCCTGACACTTTTTATTAAGATTGTAATTCTAACTAACCGTCCAGATTAAATGAAGTCTGAATAAATAAAAGTGTACTGTGTAAATAATATTGTTATTTACTTATCCAGTATGCATAGTAGGGGTAAGTTTGGTAATTTCGACTGATCTTTACATTCAGGAAACTAAAAAGTGATCTTCGACTAACTGTCCATTTGTCATTGTTGTCATCTGTGTGTAAGCATTATAGAAACCACAAAAATTAAGACAAAAACATGAAATTGGTATATATTTTCAACAGTTTTTTTTGTTCATATCAACTGTGTTATTCAACTTATAACACTAAATTAGATAAAAATTTGCAAATTTCAATTCTGCATACAATGGTACCAACCATCGTTACAATGACAAATAGCTAAGTTGTTGTCAAAAATGTAATTTTGTACCCTAACCTTCCTAGGAAATGTGATATTCGTATAGATACAAGATCCGGCAAAGCCGAGTCACTACATGAGCATAACAAGTGGATGCTTTTTTCACATTGTTTAGCTATGAGACCCACCAGGGCTGTGACAATTACACAACCGAAGTGAGTGGAGACTGTATAATATATACACATCAACGAGATCTAAGGGTTTAGGTCTTAGTGTCTACGCAACGTCAAGAAAGTAGGGAGTGATATACATAATTACGAGGTTCAGGAAACCTGTGTAAAACTGTTTGAAACCAAATTTCCTACAAGGCCCAAGAGACCTACTTTTGTGCATGCATTATATCTATGATGGGATTGAGTAGGTGTAGCCCATTTGTTATGTGAACAAGCTTGACCTTCAGTGGGGAAACAGGTTCCCTTGCACTATTTGTTAGTGGGGGAAGCGAGCAGCTCAGTCTGCTTTCATTATTCATAGCATTCCCATAGCGCTAGCCCACATCCCCTCCCTTCAAGCTTCTTCACACAACAAACAAGCTACACCATGATGATGAACTCATCAACTTATTTTTGTTAATTAATCTATACTGTACATTAAATTTAGTGTTATGTGTTATATTTTGGTTAATGGAGTCTATACTTCTAGAATGAAATGTTGCGGATTGTTTCTGTTGCAGAAATCTCGTGCCTGACAATCTTTTCCAGGCTACATTGCAACAGGTGAGGTGTTTTTATACAAATTTTGTAAACTCTGAGTTAGTGTTTTTAACCCTTCGTACGCGATAAGCGGAATATTCCGCTCTTGGCCGTTAGGAAGGTTTTTATTTATTTTAGTTCACCAAAACACCGATAGAATGCGTGACAATGTTCCTTGAGTAGTCGGATGACGTGTTGTTGGCTGTATGACGCGTCACAGCTGTTGACAAACAAGAGAAGCCTTCACGCGCACGCGCATTCAGTTGCCCTTTGTACGCTGGAAGCGGATATTTTCGCTGGCTGGCAGTGAACACTGAACAGTTGATACTCACTATCAATTTATACTATTTTTATAGTACCGTACATTTTGAATTTAATCATATTTGTTTTTCAGGGGTAACAAACCTATAGAACTAAAAAAATAAATAAAACTTAACGAATAATATTTTTTAAATTTTTCGCCTAACTAAGCGCTAGAGCAATTTTTTACTCTTTTCTTGGTAGCGTACGAAGGGTTAAAATAAAACTAAACTTTCAACAACTAGAGCTATTATTGCTGATATTAAAAAAAAAAAATTATAGTAACTGTTTTATTTTGTTACTGTAGAAAACATGGTTAGATATCATTGAATGTAGATTATACTGGGGCTTTGTAGGATAGGTGAAGAAATATTCTTGAAAAACTATCTTTTTTAATTTTAACATTGACCGAGATTTAAAAATTTACTGACCGATTTTCCTTTTTCAACAAACTTGTAAAATTGTCAATATATCAAATTTGAGCAAAATGAACCAAAAATACAATCATTAAAGCTAACGTATATACATTTATACGTGCAGAGTGGTAAAAGTTTACAATATTTTACAGGTTTGAAATTTTTGTCCTCCAACTTCTTTTTTAAAATAACAAAATAGTTGTGTGAGACTTAATTTCCATGTACAATTTTTTGAAAAAAACAGTGGTGAAATCCATTTTCAGTAACTACTCCTATTTATGCAAAGCACAAAAATCATGTAACAAATTGAAGTGAGGAAAATATGCTGCAACATGTTTTGACAGAATTTGACGAACTAAGCTCAGAACACTGATATGTTCATCACATATTTACGAAAGATTGGTATTAGGTATTTATTATTTAGAAGATAATTTATGCTTTTCTGTTATGTAATTGTATAGAACACCCAAACTGACACATTCAGCTGATTGATCGAATAATTTTGCTCAAATTTCTTGAATCTGTTGGAATAATTAAGCTTTGTGTTCCATCATGCTCTGTAACAGAATTCTATCCAAGATCCTGATTACAAGCATCTATAGCCAAAATTAATTTGAACAAAAGTCGTGTTTGAGGAAATGCTGTCCTTAATCTTCTGGTAACCTCTTTTACATTGTTCATTCCAATTCTAGGATGAATTTTTGTGCAACAGTCTTTGCAAAGAAAAACATATTACTTGAAGATTAGAAATAAATCTTGAATAATAATTTAATAGCTCCGAGAAATGAGGGTAGCGCAATCATATTGTTTGGAGGTTGGTTTTTAATTGTTTCCACATGGTCTTCAACGGGTTTTAGAACTGATTTTAGACTACACTATCCTTAAAAAGGTTGTAACTTGTCTTCTCGAGTGCACAGGTCACTTTTTCTTATGATATTTAACACTGAACTCGGCCTTTCAATTTGTTAGGCTCTGTTTTACAAATATCAAAGTGCCTTTGTCTAACATAACCAACAGTCGATCCATAAATCTTTGGAAAATTTTAGGGGTTGCCTTAATGCCAAAGGGCGCTAAATAAGTTGTAATTAAAGTAACATTTTTGTGTTGTGATTACCAAATATTTTTAACTCTTCATCAACAGGTATCTAGATAAGCATCTTTCAAATCAATCATCGAAAATAAATTAGAATTTCTAAGATTGATTGTAGTTTTCTCAAATTTGGGTATATCATAATCATCATCATCATCAACTAAATGTAGATTGATAGACACTTTGAAATCTGAACATACTCTAATTCCACCATTTGATTTTGACACAACAAATAAACTCATAGATCTCTTAGATAACCTAAAATACCTATATTCATTGAATTAATCTGTTAACTAAATGACTGAAGTGCCTTGCAGTGTTTCTTACCAGATACAGTGATTAAGGTGATGTTCTCTTAATTCAAATACTAGTGATAAGAACTGGTTGTCCTGGATCACTCCAGAATCCAAGCAGCAGTTTTTGAAAGGAGCCACACAAGATCCACGAAAAAACACAAGTTCATGACCTCAATTTCATTAAAATTCATGTGCACAGTCTAGGATGGGAAAGGGGGGGGGAGTGTTGCTGGTTGATTTTTTGCCAAGAGGCGAAACAGTAAATGTTTAAAGGTAAGTGATACTCTCAGAAAACTGCATCATGCAATTTAAAACAAAAAGTGGAGCATGCCTACTCTGAGAATTATTTTGATTCATGACAATGCTCAACCGCATGTCATTTGTTCTACACAAGACCTGATTACACAGTTTGACTGGGAGTAGTAAGAGCATCCTTACAGTCCAGACTTGGTGCCAAGTGACTACCATTTGATTTTCCATCTGAAGCAACCCCTAGCCAATCAGTGCTATGTTGATGTAAAAAGGCTGTGCGCCAGTGGTTATCATCACTGTCGGGATTATTCTATGAAGAAGGCACAGAAAAGCTAGTAATCTGATATGATAAGTGTCTCATGTTGGAGTTAAGTGTCTAACTATAGGAGTAGTTAAGTTATGCCCTTTTATAGAAATTAATATATTTTTTTTTTATTATATTTAATTTTGTAGATTAAAATGATGATTACTTTCCGGACACGTTCGTATTTAACAATTTAAACATTATTAAAAATATTTAACATTTCATTCAATAACTTAGCAACAGTCTAGGTAATTAGAGATACTTTACAACATTATTGTTAAATTTGATGATGTAGATCAGCTGATATTTGAAACATGACACAAATCCTTTTTCACAATAAATATCAATCAAGATGGCCTTAAGTTTGTACATCTAGAAAGTTAAATTCTTTTCCAGACCATGTTATTTATTATTTACCATAATAATGGTCTTTACCATGATGATTATCTTATTTGTAGATAATCTATTATTGAAATTAGGATTATAAAATAATTAAATGTTGTTATATAAGTATGAATAATTACTTATGTCAACTGTTAGCCTACGTATGAGCACATCTGTATAAAGAAATATTTTTTTGTTGCAGACTTATACCAAGTATGTACCTGTTGACAACACGATAGACAATAAAATTGGTGTAACAACTCCAATGAAACGACAGCTTGCGTACAAGTAAGACTTGAAAATTTCAATTTTAAATGAGTGATTTGATTAACTATCAGACTGAAAATTACTTGTATAGTCTTATTGACATTAGTTGACAGTGTGTGGAATACATCTGTGGTGCAACAACCCACTACTGGTGTCTGGGTCCTATTTGTTCTTTTGAAAGGCTTTAATACTGTTCCATCAGGTTTCCATCATTATCTTTTATGTTCGGATTCCAAAAGTGCTACACAGGTTATCCAGGATAATCCTTTGGTTGAAGATATTCTGTGTTCCAAACACAGACTTCAACTACGGAACATCGGAGTATCGTTTTGCTGAGTATCTGGACATTGCGGGAAACACAAAAGCTGATGAATCAGCGAAGTAAGCTACAAGTCAGATACCAGTTGCGCAGTATGTTACGGTTACTGACTTTGTATCAACTGGAACACAGAAATCCAACCCATTCTGTCGAGGTGTTCTAACATTTATCCTACCCAATTCAATTCAGGCGATATTGGGGAACAATGCTAATATCCTTGATCGTATATTGTCCTTTTTAATTTCTCTGAATATTTTAATAAAAATTTTAACTATTTACATTTGATTGTTGAAGTCCTTTTATAGTCCTTTAATATTACTTTGTTGTTGTTTATTACGTTTTATAAAAATTTTAACATCGTTAATTTTTACAGGGCCATTTTACAGCCATGTAATATTAATTTCAACTGTTGTATTTTATCATAGTTTCTATCTTTGTTAACTTTTGCAGAGCTTCTTTACTACCTTGTAACATGTTTTGTTCTTGTTATTCTTGTATATTAAACTTTATGAAACTTTATTTAATTAATTTTAGTCTTAATAATTTTGTTCAAATTTTATGTTTTTGTTTTTAGTTCTATTTATTAATTTTACTTTGAGGAAATCTATTGTTCCTTGTTTGTGAATGCGATGTTGACCATGATAGTTTTTCACCTTAAAACCATATAAAAGAGTCTGGGTCGACCAACAGCCAAAGGCAGTTGACTCTGTCCTTCGCTGCAAAGGTCCAATTTCTGATCCGAAGGATGTTTCTTGAGACCAATTTCACTTCAGCCATTTTCTCTCCAGCCTGCCAATTCTGCCATAATGCACCTATGTCATCAATTTTTTGGGTGTTCTAGAGTTATTCATTCTTGTGACATGGCTAGTCCAGCTGACCCTCCAATTTAATAAACCTGAACACATCCAAATCTGTGTAGAGGTTATGAAGCTCCTTGTTAGTTCGCCTTCACCAAACCTGCCCCTCTCTCCCTGACTGACACGAAGATTCTTCTTAAAACATGCATCATAGGAAACCAGCTCAAAACTCAAATTATTCCTTTTTTTTATGGCATTCATTATTTTTTTTTTTTATTATTTTTCTTTTTTTTCTTCTTTTTTTCTTGGACTTTTTTGATAAATTGGACTGTTATTGAGTAAATTACGAAAAACTGTCCAAAAGTAGAGTACGCATTTTTTTCGGCAAAAATTTCAACTTTCAGACTCTTATATCTCGAAAATTATTGAGTTTTATGAAAACATATATTATACAACCTTTTCTGATTAAAATTGAAAGCTTTATCATTTCCAGATGTACGTTTTTTCCACCCTTAAAAAAGGGTGGAAA
The DNA here is from genome assembly GCA_963513935.1 of Aphrophora alni. NCBI lineage: Eukaryota > Metazoa > Arthropoda > Insecta > Hemiptera > Aphrophoridae > Aphrophora > Aphrophora alni. The sequence continues at coordinate 37,162,148 of OY740778.1, forward strand.
CCACTGTTAAATTAAAGAGAGTAATTAATTTTTTCCCCTTTTTGAGAACACATTGCAAATATTTGTTTTAAAAAAAGACCGACTTCAAAAAAACAAACTAAAAAAAATTATAAATAATATTTTTTTACATTAACAACTGCGATTTCATAATAACTATATTCTTAAAATGTAAACTATTAGTTGTAACAAAAACAAAAATGAAGTGTTTATATCTTGATTATTTTTTTGTAGTCGACGCCATGATCATTCAAGCAATGAACTCTTATACTGTATGCCCAATCGATCATGGCGTTGCCTTCAAAAAAAGCAAGATATAAACATTCATTTTTGTTTCTGTTACTAATAGTAGTTTACATTTTTTAAATATAATTATTATGAAGTCGCAACTGTTATTGTAAGAAAATATTATTTATAATTTTTTTAGTTTTTTTTTAAAGTCAGTCTTTATTTTAAAAAAATTTCGCACTAATGGCAATAATGTTGTACAAGTACTGGCTAGATAATATAAACACATACTATATGCTTGCATTTTATTCAAATGTAATTTTATCAATATTAAATAAAAATATTTCCAATTAGCCTATGTCAATCAGGCGCCATTTTGGCATTTTTTCCCCCCAACTAATGACCAAGTACTGGCTCAATCAAGTCAATAATGAAACTAGACCACCTTGGGAGCATACCCTTTCAAATTAGACCACCCCCAATGAAATCGGTTAAGCCGTTCAGGAAATACATGCGGACATACATTAAAACAAAAACTAAAATAATAAAATAAAATCAGGTGGAATACAGAACCTCCTCCTTTTTTGAAGTTGGTAAAATGAATTAGAACAATTCATGAAAACATCAAAAATTGTGAGGTTATGTGCTCTATTGACTAACTTAGTTTCTCAAATATCTGGAGCTTCTTATATCAGCTTTAGGTGTAGTCCAGGTCTTGGTTTCATGTCAAAACACGTCATGGTCTTCTTAGAGATGATCACACTTTTAAATTCCTGCAGCTGTCCAAAACAGCATCTGTTAACAGCATTTGTCATCCTATTTCTGGGGATTCATTATTCTCTGTGTACAATTCGGATTCCAGATAAACAAAATGATCCACTCGCTCAAATTTGTATGTTACAATCTCTAGAGATGTTTACTGGCCGTCTACTCTTTCAACCCGCGTATATTTTATTTTATTTTCATTTTTAGTGTATGGAATACATTTAGTATAAATCAAATGGGATTTTCATTACTATCAGCTATAATGAAAAAGTATGTTCGCCACACAAACTTCCAATCACTTTTTATGTTGGAAAGTAACAATTTACTTTATTTTATTTTTATATTGTTTAAAGGTTTTTTATTTTAGAGTTTAGAGTACATATAGTTTTATATACCGGGTGTTTCAAAATGAATAGCGGGGTTTTAACGCTTTTAACTTTTATTACATTAAACTTACCGCTATAAATGATACATCAAATGAAAAAACAACTCAAAGAGTTTTACAGAAAAGCCTACAAGTGTTCAATGTGAGCACCATTCGTCACACGGCACACGTCAAGACGATATGCGAGTTCTTCCCAAACTTTGATTAGTATTTCTTGAGTAATTGTTGTAACAGCTGCTTCAATCCTGTTTCTTAATTCGGGAAGGTCAGTTGGTAGTGGAGGCACATACACACTGGTGCCAATAAACAAAACTGTTTGAGTTGCTGTTTCATTTGAAGTATCATTTATAGCTGTAATTGTAGTGTAATATTATAAGGCGTTAAAACCCCGCTATTCATTTTGAAACATCCTATATTTTATAACTTTCTCACATATTCGAAGGTATAGAGAAAGTTATGTGACTGATTACAAAGTCTGTGTCAGGTTATTTTACAAAATATATCCATTTTGAGATCCTTTAAGTTCAAAAAGTAGTTTTTAGAATAATGTCGGTCTGTCTGAGCAGTGTTGTACAGCACAAATGTGTGGACCGATTTTAATAAAATTTTGTAAATGGGCATATTTTGGTCAAAATTTCAGGACTTTTTTCATTTTGTAGTAACTCAAAGGTTGAAAATAGCTGTCATATGGAAAAGAAAACAATTTGATTAAATTTTGTTCAAGTGTAACTTCTAAGGACCCAAACAAAACGTATTGGTTGCCATTTCTCCAAAAATGTTGGTTCGTCTTATTGATTGAAAACCAAATAATCAGCCATGTTATAAAGGACATAATATCTCAAAATCGTCTCTAACTATTTCTAATTTTAGTACAATGTGAACATTAATTTATCCAGACATGTGAAAAACTCTCTTAACCAACTCTTGTTCTTTTCTAACCCTGACACCATTAGAATACCTGAGAGCTAGGGGTCTCTCTCCTCTCTATATGCTCTTCTTTTTTTAAATGGTAATGACCCTTGAGGTTTTTACCTTAAAATGAAGAAAAATAAAATCTATGATCATCACCTTAACTTGGACTTGTTAACAGTGTTGCAATAATAATAATAATTTGTTTTGTTTAGGGATGGTACAAACACAATTGGCATCATTTGTTTCTGCATTATGTTTGGTTCAGTGCTGGGCACTTTGGGATCTGAGAAAAAAGTTGTCATAGATTTCTTCAATGCAGCATTCACGGTTTTACTCAAGATGCTGATGGGAGCTATTTGGTATGTACAACATTTAATTGTTATCTTGTAACATGTGCTAAGCAGTTTCTACCCTACAAAGTTATTATAAGGGGACTTAGTGTTAAACTTTAACATAGTTTTTGTAATTAATTTTAGATGCTACAATCTTTTAATGGAAAGTTCAAACTCGAGACTATAATATGTCTACTGATTCTACTCAAGGATGATTTTAGAATTTTACTCCCTAGATGGAAATTTTTTGCCGCCTTCTTGTACACTCACTTCTAGCCTATTCCATCCCACTCTCCTAGTATTCTACCAATATCATAAACTACTAATAAGTGGAATACAAAGAGCGAGTCAGCCTGACTTTGCAGAACTACAGTACACCTTAAATTTATTTACAGTAACATTCAGTGCTCATACATCACATTCTGATTGAGTTAAAAAATAAATGTTAAAGAAAGAATCTTACGCCAATAACATTTTTTCTATTTTCTATTTACTACAAAAACTATGCAAATAAGTGCTATTACAAACAAAAATTATATTATAATAATAGAATAGGTAATAACCCATTTCATTTAATTTCATATATGTATTTTAAAATAAATATTTCTTAAATTTTTTTTTTCTTCAAAATTTTTCACCTCCCGAAAACTTTCTTCCCCAGACGGGCGCTTAGTCCACCCATTGGGAAATACGTCTTTGATTTTACCATTAGCGGGAATGTTTGGCTGTTTGTAAATGCCCTGTAGAGCATAATTTTTTAATAATCTTGGGATTTTACTTGGGATTCTAGAAGCTTAAGGTCTCTTCAATATCAATCAACCAGAGGTTTGTGTTCTCCTTAGGCCTAGCCAGGCCAACAGTTTCTTTATCTTTAACTAGGTTGAGAAGTTTTTTGCCCATATCCAGTATCTTTTTCATCCCTCGGCTGTGATATCATCATCTGAGTTCAGGAGACATTCATCACAATATAGTTCATTTAAACAAATAGGCTCCTGAAAGCAGTTTTCAGAAATGGACGACTAATTTTCAGATTTTTATTGACAACTACCGAACTGTCTTTTTTTTACAGTATAGTTTTGAGCTGGTATAGTCGTTAGCACTATAGCTTTACGAGTGGGGTGTTCCGGTTCAATTTCTGTGGGACTCAAATATTTACAGAGTTAACCTCGCTTTGTGAGGATAATTGGGAAGCTACAATTAGTAGCGAACTCTAGTTGAGAAGGCTAGAAAAACAGCAACAGGAATTTCGATGTTCCTGTTTAAAAAATTACTTATAAAATATTAATTTATTTTCTAACTTTTACAAAACATTTTACATGTACAAGTTGTCCATGTTAGGGCCTACAGTTGTTCTAAAATGGAGTTATATAAAAATTGGTGCTCAAAATTTAAGAGTTAACTACAGTAGAACCCCTCTAATCCGTCACCTTCGAGACTGGGGGCATGGTCGGAACACAAAAAGGTCGTATTATCCGAAAAAAGTCAATATTTATTACATATTATATAAAGAGATTTTTTTAAGTGAAATAAGTGATATATAAAATTTAAAAGTCTATATAATAAAGTCTATATATAAACTTTGCAAGTACTATAGCAAATCAATAGAAACAACACGAGAGATGACACAGCACTGAAGCGGGAAAGCGATAACAAAACGGAAAGAATGGCACCAGACGGGCCGTGAGTCATCGACAAGTCGGCACAATATCGCAAGCTCGAGCACGGTCGGATTAACCGGAGTAACGGACCACCCGAGGACGGATTAGAGGGGTTCTACTGTAAATGGACCTATAAAAGTGGGGGAAAAAATAAATAAATAAAAATTTTAAAATAAATTTTAAAATTAAAAAAATTTCTGGGCTAGGTTCAATTATACAGGAAATTAAACATTTAAAACAATTTTTTTAAGAAATATAATATAAAAGAAGCAATACAAATAATATGCTTAGGTAAAGGTTAAACCAAAATATTGAAGAAAATAATAATAACTCTAACAAAAATGCTTATATATTTTCCCTCATTGCTTAAAGTCTAAAAACCTCTCCGTCATCATTTGTGTAATGGAGTCTTGGGTGTGGTGATTTTTTTCTGATCACATTTGTATTTAGTCGGATCATTTGATTGCTCAGGCCTAGCTTTCGAGCTCGGGTCATTCCTTAAGTTATAGATTTAGTTTCATTTTCCAACATCTCCCTAGGCTATGTTGGTGTTTTTCATTTATATGCTCTAGTTTTATCACTTGATAACGGGAGTTGATTTATACTCCCAAAACTTTGTGATTATATGATTATTCTTTTTAATGACTATTTATTTATGTAATATAAAGTGGTTTACGTTTTCTGATAGGTTAACACCTGTGGGAGTTGGTAGTATTATTTGTGGCAAGATAATATCAATTCCTGATCTCACGCTGGCTTTAGCACAAATCTCTTGGTACATAATCACCGTTACTGTTGGAGTGTTAATATATCAGCTGATCATATTACAATTTATTTATTTTGTATACATCGGGAAAAACCCCTACAAGTTCTACTGGACTTTCAAGCCTAGTATAATGACAGGAATCGCTACGGCTTCTAAGTAAGTTGTAATTAGGTTAGACTTTAATAAGGCGTTACCTAGTAGTACACAAATAAACAAGTATGTGTTTTCCTATTTTTCTACTACTAGGTAATACCAAGGACCACTTTCCAAGGTAAGTGTGTGTCTCCTATCTATACAAAATCACAACTAAGTTTTAATTAGTTAATATAGAGAAAGTTTTGTGGTGTGTCAAAATTTTTTATACATATATACATACAATTTATATCTCGTACATATCTGTCAGTGTGTTGTCTAGATGTTCTATAACTCGCTCCACTAAATAATAATCACTTAATTCTTAATGATTATTAATTCTTAATTCTAGATTAATCATTTAATTCTTAATGATTGTTATGGACACGCTGAACTCAAACTAAATGAAACACTAAAAAGAGACAAAAAACTTATTTTCATTTTTTATCAATAGCCTAAATATTAAAAAATCGAACTGTATTGGAGCAAGAGAGAGAGAGAGAAAACAACAAAATTCTAAGCTAGCCATTCAAAGCTAAGGAACTCGCCAAAACAGTTTGTTGACACTTCTTAATAATTTTCTGAATAACACTTCACTGGAGTTTTATTACAAAATTTTATTAGAAATGGTTTTCTGCATTGTTTGTAAAAACCATATTTATTGAAGTTTTCGGCAATAAACACCCGTTCTTATACAGTAGTATACATTTTTTAATGCACTATTCAATTAACACTTTAACCGTATCATGAATTTTCATTCACTAAGAGTATCATTCGGTCTCTCAGACCGGACATTTTTTTTCTCCATTTAAGTTTTTTTTTTACTTGAATCTCAAGATTTATTTCAATTTAGGTCATAATACATGTATGTATGAATTAAAATTTGGCATTACGGTGCTTTAAAATTTTTTAATTTGTACCATTTTGTAAGTAATCTGTATATATGTACTGTATAAGGAAATGGAGGGGGAAGAAACGTTTTCGACAAAAAACACTATTTGTTTATTTATTTTCAAAACAATTTCTAGCCCTTATTGTCGAGCCAGGGAAGTGGTCCTCTCAAAATATTGTGTTGGGGCGTTCGTCTTTGTTTGTTTTCTTCTCTCTCGCAGCAAATACTGTCATCTTTACCCAGAAAAATTTCAGACTCCCCCTCCGGAAGAACAAAATTTTCAACAATATAATGCATATCATTTTCATCCTCTATTCAGGGTTCGTCATTTAAACTACTCCTGTCACTAGTTTCCCTGTCAGCATCAGAAACCAAATAATCAGGATCTTGATCCGAATCATCCACGTCTTTGTCACTTTCTTCCTCTACGTTGTTGTAAAGGAGTTGAAAAATATGATCATTGAAGTCAGCGTCATTCACTCTTATATCCTGGGAATGAGCCATGTCAAACACAAAATAGATAGGGAACCCGAAAACAAAAACTACGTGCAATAATATTTACACTGGTAGATACACCCACAAAATTTCAAACTTAATGCATATCATCCGGTATCGCAGGCCGGGACTCGCCAGACCCTAAACGTATCGTCCGGTACAGGAGATCGTAACAAAAACAATAAAACACTGCTACACACAGAACGACAGCTCAAGGCCAACTGAAGGCTAAAAATAACTATTGGAAAGAAGCTACTTGACAGCTACTAAGCGGGAGAAATCAATCGAACTATCAGATGTGCCAATTTTGTAGAGCCAAAATTCCCGTCTGTTCTCAGAGACCGGTGATACAGTTATAGTGTTAATAAGACCAAAACTGTGCAAAATTAAGTTTTGAAATTGAATAACAACAATCAGATTAGCAAGCTGAATTAATCAATGATTATCAGCTAATCGAGGTTAGCCAACATAAAATAGTATATAACAATAACTGAAATTATTTAAATCAATTGTACATAGAGGTATAACCTAATTGTAAAACATTATAGTTCTGGGCCTCTTTTAAGCTGTGCACCTTGTACAAAGTATAGGGTAAGTTTGGTAATCGCAATAAAATTTGATCTCAGTTTTTACTGATCTACAACGTTTAATAAATGCATTCATAAGGAAGTATCTTCAAATTTGTACAATTTATTCTTCTTCAATGTCTCTCTTCAACTCTTCATCAGCGTTAAGGCTATGTGAGTACACATGTTCCTTTAAGTAACCTTACAAAAATTCAGTGACCCTGAAGGTTATTATTTAGTTTAACAGTTTAATAGTTAACAGGGTTTGTAAAATGAGGTGCAGCTTTATCTTGCTGAAAAATAGTATCTCTCATTTCTGGAACTGCAAAATGAGGCATTACATATTTTAATACTTCTCTTTCCAGTCATTGTATTCTCTGAAATGTCATAGGTTAATACACCATTGACAGTTTTAACTGCCCAGACAAAACACTTTTTGATTTAAGCTGCTTCTGAAGGTTGATGGTGTTGCAGTATTTACAGTTGTGCCTGCTTATCCACACCATTATGGTAAAATGTAGATTCATCTGAGAATACAACAAGTTTATGCCAGTTGGGATTACCTTCATGATACTAAATAATACATGAACAAAACTCGAATCTCCTATACGAGTCATCTTCAATAAAATTATGAACTATATGGTTTTTTTTATAAAAAAAGAAGTTTGTTTTCCTTTTTTGCAATTCTCTGGACAGTCGATTTTGCCACCAATATCTAAACAAACTTTTGTCAATGAATTAGGTTGTCCTGGACATCGACGTAATGAGTCATACACCATGTCCTCTTTTTCTTCATCAGTATTTTTTTAACTACACTCTATTTTTCCAACAACAAACACTTCTACTTAGAAATTGATTTTTTGGTTCGTGGACTAACACTTCAAAATGGAGTTTTGAAATATTGTACAGACTCCATAGTCTGTACAAGATTTTCAAATACAATAGCCCATGCACAACGTTTAACTTTTTATTCAGTTGTAAATCCCATTTTAAATATTAATTGTTTACACAGGAAAGTAAAGGAATCTTATGACTAATTTATAACTTTTTATTTTATTTATCAAATTTAACAATATATCAGCTGTTTTTATGTTTTTATCCAGATATTTTGTAATGAATAAAAAAGTCAAGTTATAGAAAATTGTTGTTTTATTTGAAAGACCACAATTTTATTTTCATTCAGCCAAAAACTATATATAATTTTAACAAAAAACTTTTACTAATATAGTTAGGTTGTATGCAAAATTCGAAAGAACGGCAACGGTTGGAAAATAACATAGGTATTTATAAACAAAAGTGTATACCTCTTCGTTGGACATACTATATATCTCGGAGGTAAAATAATTTATCAACAACTAACTTTATATATTAGTTAAATATATTAGTTTAACATTTATAAATGAAAAGCAAATTGTTTGGTCTTGACAATAATATTCTTGTAATTTATTAAATCTTTAGATTAACAACAAACGTAATAATCCATTATTCCTCTAATAACTAGCTCTTTTTATCTTTTACAAATACTTAAACAATCTCTTTATCTCTGGAGTATCAGTTTTGGTCAATTAAATATACATTCATAGTTATTTAATTTCATATATTATAATATTTATTACTAAATAGTTTTGTATTCATTTCTAAGTTCTAATCAAAGTTCAAAAGGGTTCAATTATTAATACAGTTTAAGAATTTACGTTTCAAATAAGTTTTATAAATTTTGTTTATCAATGTTCCAAATTATTATAATTTATAGTTAGTGTCAAATTCAATAGTGTTCCAAATAAAATATGCAGAGTGTAATAATTTATATCATGACCTTTGAATTAAAATTGAAGGCTTGAGTTTATTTATTTAATTTTATACTGGGAGGAATTTACTTTAAATTGTCAGGCGCTAGCTTGTGAGAAAAACACAAACACTTATTTATTTTACTGTTTTCTTGGGTCGTGAATTTCGGGAAAATCTACTCATATATGATAAATGATCACGAAAAACTTCTGAAATACATATATTTATTAACAAAAATTTATATATAATAAACATACATATTTTGATTAAGCGGTTTGCTTAACTTCTCCTGAAATACATACATTTTTTTTAAATAAACAAATTATAGAACAAGATTGCTGTAAATAACAAACATAATATTTTATATTAAAAGTATACATAAGTTCAAATTTCAAGTAAAAGTTCATGAAGTTCTTTTTCTTATTTAATTCACTAATAGAAAATGTCTCACACTATTTATGATGTTGTCACTGAAAATTCATTTTCACTCAAACTCTTTGGAACAATAGTTTTCATATTTAAGTTATTTTAAACTGTTTTCTTTACAAAAGTCCTTTTATTATATTTAACATGATTTTTCTTTATTTTATTAATAAAGCTATTTGTTTTAGCTTCTGAAAGTAAAAAATTCAATTTACTTAATTGTTCATGTTAAAAATATATAATTCAATTTTACGCTCATACCAAGGCGTAATTTTCACTGATTCTATTTTAAAGTTCAATATTAAAAACTATTTTCAGTACTGAGTTACACAATGGGCATCGATCTGGAAGATCAAACGATCAGCTTATGATGGAGTTCGAGCATTCTTAAAACTCTTCTCGGAGACCCATTCGCTAGTAGTCCGTATTTTTTGATATCTTGGATTATGCATCTTCCCACAACACACTTTCCTTCTATCGGTTTTCTTATTAGTTAATACCGCACACTCTGATTTCTGACAGAACTATTTCCAATTATTTTACAATTTTTTTTTCTTTCTTAATTTCATTAGACATACCAAATTACTTAATTTTATTACAATTAATTATGAAACCTTAAACTAAGATCTCTTATAAGTTTTCCAATTGTATTCAAATCACATACATACATAGTCCTGTAAGTTTAACAACTCTGAAGGCTCGACTGTCTGTCTACAATCAACTTCTGAATTATAGTTTTTGTCTTTGAACACAAATAATCCATGCAATAAAATCCTTTACGATTTCATTACGTTTATTGATTAATCACGTTACTTACAACTAATCTATTTCTACCAACCAAATATATCTTAATATAAAGATCTCAAAATTGTGAACGTTACATGAGTGTTCAAAAAATGTTGTACCAATTTTAAATGGTGGTTATATGGGTGAAAATTTAAAAAAAAAGTTCCTCTAAATATATGTTCGGAAATGCCTTGTTTTCCATCATTCGGCCATTAAGATTTTTAGTATACATATTTTTTATGCAACGGTTTATCAATATACCATGACTCAAAAATTTATCTCATTAATTTTCAAAAGGTCATCATTTCGACAATTTATAAGATAGTTTTTATTCTTCATATACTGATAAAAATGTAGCATAAAAATGTGTATACCAAATTTCAACACAAAATCTTAATAATTTCAAAAGCTATCATTATTTCTTTCAAAAAAACACAAAATATCCAATAGATGGAAAACCATGCGTTTCCGGACATCAGTTTATAGGAACTTTTTTTCTTTATTGTCATCCATATAACCACCACTTAAAGTTTGGCATGATATTTTCTGACCACCCTGTATATTTTATTTGGAACACTATTAAAATTGACACTAACTATAAATTATCTATAAACTTTAGTTTGGCATGATAAGAAATTTTTAAATCTTAAGTATGGTTTAGAAATAACCAATAATCTTAGTTATACGTACTTTTTAAAATTAGTTGGACCATCTATTAAGGTTATATCGCCTTAAATCTGTGAAAACATATGATACAATTGGCATTGAAAGTAACTTTCCCCCTGACAAACGTATCAAAAGAGTGAAGATCCTGGACTCAGGCGGGAAAAGACGAAAGCTGCCTCGTATCAGCAAACAAGCATTCCAACGGGAATGTTTTGGTGTTTTTGACAAGATGATCGTCGAAAGGAAAACCAGATAAGAAGCATATGAATCAGTATATACAGACTTTGAATATTTATCAGGTATATCATTGAAGAAATGTATAGTATATAAAACTGTAGCAAAGACTTTGGTCTGAAGTAGAACCGAGATGCGGACATTGCTGACATAGTCAGAGAAATAGGGAGCTACAAATTCTATATGACAGAGCTGCTTAAATATGTAGCTTTAGCTTCCCATTTAGATCTATTGCAGTCCCATATGCACTTACCAACTATTATGTCTTATTAAACTAAATTTGTCACAGTTACAAAGTTTCCTCCTATATTATCCTTCCACACAAATCTAGCACAATTTAGATGATTTCTAACACTAATACCTTGATCTTTTTAATGTTGCATATTTAAATACATTAATATTAGGTAAAGGTATTTAGGTAAATTACTTGGTTGCTCAAAACGTTTATCTTAAGCTCTAATCATATTAAGAGATTAATAGCCGAATATATTGGCTATTATAAAATGAATAGAGTGTAAGTGTTACACGAACACTTTAACTGTTTAGTTATTTGTAATTTCACAAAAATTAAAGCATACAAGTTAAAATTATGACCAAACAAACGACATCTATATTTTGTCATAATTATGTCTCGGGGGGGGGGGACTCGAAACAGGAAATTTCACCAAGGGCTCAATATGGTCAAGATACATCCCTGAGACATATTATAATGGAAATCGAAATTAGCTCAAGATAATTATAGTTTTTGAGAATATAATATATTATATATATATATATATATATATATATATATATATACAAATTTTATACACATCTATGTTAAATTATATACAGTAGAACTTGGATTATTCGAAGCCGCAGGGACGAATGGAAAAATTCAAATTATCCAAAAATTTTAATTATAAAAATTACAATTTTTTTTCCAAGTTGTAGGCTCTCAAAATGCTTGAAATAATAATTACAGTGTATATTTTTAATATATAAGCTTTATTTTCACAAATCAAAAGTTAATGAAAATCTTTTATTTTATACAAAACTCAAACTATGCAGAACATTTAATTGATGAAAACCATACATACACAGACATAGAAACGTATTTACAAATAATACATCACGTTGAAAAAGGCACCACAATGAACATATTAGAAGAATTCCAGATCTACACGAAGTACAAGAACAACCCGTGCAACAAGTTAAAAGATAATTAAATTTTTCTTCCAACCCCATCTATGATGTAATCGCCAAACTTAACAATAATAAAAAACAAAAAAACTATATAATAATCAGACTGTATAATAATCAGACCTTGAAACACAATACTATGTTCAATTATTCATCAGTTCCAAACCAGTCTCCTGCCTGCCACAGGGTAAGAACGTACTTATTTAGTGGCCACAAACTTCTCAATTAATATTTTATATCTAATGAAGAGTTACACTCGAATCCTGTGAAGTGTTGTGTTATGTGTTACGTGTGTAAGTGTTGATACTAAGTCTGACGAAGCTGATAGTGATTGGCGAAACACACTGTATCTATTTAATCAAATGCAGACTGAAGACAACCTATATAAGGTAATTATAGTATTATACTTAACAGTTCCAAGGCAATAAGATAAAATTTAAAAATCAATAAAGTCAGTCTTTCAATGATTTGCTTTACGTGATGTTGTTTCTTTCCTTAAAACCATCCAACCAACTAGTACTCGCCTTGAAACCACTTTCCCCAAACCTAAAGAAAACTCTGCCTTTGTTCGAACAAGGGGCCCAGATAATGGAATGTTTTTTCCCGAGCTTGCTTAAACCACTTTAGCATAAATCTGGTTCTCTGACTCTTTTGCGATTCTTTCCATTTTTTTTTATTTTTTATTATTATTATTATTATTTCTGTTGCTATTGACAAACATAATTCGCATAGCAAGAGTCACATAAAAAAATTAAAATTAAATTTATAATTTTCCACTCAAAGCACTGTTTAATATTTTCTCCTTACTTTTTCAGAAAAGTAGACACTGTGTAGGGTGCTATCACAGACTCCTTACCAATGTCACATTTCTTCTTAAAACCCTTCTCTACTTCACGATAACAGTGACTTTTTCACAAAATGTTTATTTCTTGTATTGAACACATGGTTTACTGAAAGACACTGTGATCACTCACACAAACAAACAGAGGCACAATACTATACTGTAACAACAAACGGAGACTGAACAGAACATCGATTGACAAAAACCTAGAGAATTCTCAAAAAAGAATAGCACTCCTGAAATTCAAACACGTGTCCACAAACCCTAGTGGCTAGGCATTTATCCCAAGGCAGTGTATTACTCAGTGTACAGTATAATCCTCGGAAGGCAATTCCGTTTACAGTATAAGATTTTATTTTTGGTATTGGTACAAAAATTTCGAATTAGGAAGTTGACTTTGAATTATCCATAATTTTTTTACATTGATATCATATAAAGTTCAAAAGATACCAACCCAAAACTTCGAAGTAACGGTAATTTCAAATTCAAAAGATACCAACCCAAAACTTCGAAGTAACAGTAATTTCAAGTTCAAAAGATACCAACCCAAAACTTCGAAGTACCGTAACAGTAATTTCAAATTATCCAAGTTCTACAGTATATTAAATGATACATCAACACTTTTATAGTTTGAAAGCTAAGTATAAAAACAAAAATAATTATTTATTTTTTCACACAAACATGCACATTCTAGGCTAGAGCTAACTTATCTTTCTGTTGAACTATTAAAGGTGAGGAACCTAATCAGCTGTTATGAGTATTATTATTTTGGTTACTATGGTACATTAATTCGTTTGTTACAATATTATTATTATTATTCTCGCTTTCTGAGCGCTTATTAGTATATAATTAATATTTACCTACAAAAAACCGGCCTAAGGATTTATTAGTATAGAATTAATACTTGTCAACTCTTTAAAAATCTGCTAAGTCTGAAATAGGGAAGAAGATTAGAAGAAGTTGTGATACTCTTGCACTGAACTTTAAGGATAAAATGATTGTTTGACACATACAGTATTAGGTTTGTTCAAATACAGAATCACAGAGTAGTTGCTGACAGATTTTTGATTTATTTACTGTGCATGCTCAAACGTTGACTGAGCAGATATATATATATATATATATATATATATATATTTTAAATAACTCAAAATTTAAAACTTTTTTATCTATTTTTCGCCTTACTGGAGTGCTTTCAATTATAATGAATAATTAATTTCAAACTTGTGTCTGCTCCTCCTGTTTATTTCCTTTTAAATGCACTACGACGGTTTCGGCTTTTGTTCAGCCATGGTCACGTGCATCATTTCAGGAGGTGTCTTACTTCGTCAATGTTTTTTTTTTAAGAAACAGATTTTATAACTTTTACAATTTTTACAAACAGTAAGTAACTTTTAACACAAACACTTTATATACACTTATATATTTAAAACACATAGAGTAATATTGTTTCAAACTAAAACCTTCGTTTAGACTAGTCTGGATCATTTCTGGACGTGAGTCATCGGCGACTTCTAGCAACTGCATGTTGAAGATATTAGAATGTTGGAACGAAATAAAACGTTATCACAGATGTCTGTTACTGTAAGGCGTTAAACGACAATTGAATAATCACAAATACAACATTACAATATATTAAATCATAGCATTACAAGTATGATAGGCATTCATGTTATGTACATACATAGAATTTAAATTGATTACTCATTTCAATTATACGATTAATTTATTATTCAACTTTGGTGTTTAGCCTCCGGAATAGAGTACGGTATATGAGTATAAATTTAGGTAATTCCTGTTTTCTTCACAGATGACTGGTTTCGATCTCTCTATTCAGATCATTATCAATTCCAATAATACACTAAGGCTCCGTTCTACTGAACTATGTTAAGATATTATAACAAAATTCAACTTCACACAATTATAATTTAACTTTTTCTTTAATTATTCATAACATTGAGTTTTAAAATCTTTTACAATATAAAATCAATTATTGTCCAAATCTGATGCACTTTATACTTATACACTAACGTCTTAACCTACTACTTATTCTAAGTACATAGTTAAATAAAATTCTAATTCTACCATATCTTAACCTAAATAAAGAAATAGAGTGCATCATATTCTTACTTTTAAATTCATTACTTTTAATTTATTATTATAAAATGCTCCGGCTAACTGAAATGTATTATTTTTATTAAATTTTTATTTATTTACTCTTTACGGGTTCGTGAGGTTCTTTGGTGACTATAATTTACATAATAAAATAGAATTTGGTGGTAGTTTATAATTGAGATTGTCCATTAAATTTTTACTTATCGCTTGGAAGTTTTACACTGGTCCGATGTTCCTGGTTCCCGTGTAGACTGCCAGTAGATGGATCGATTTGCCTTGATCTTTTCGACGAATCTTCTTTTCTTCTTACACTTATTTCTCACTCACTTTCGTGACGACGATTACTTTAATTTATTGTATTAATATCCCTGTTCAAACACTTTTAGAACGACGATTTTATCACACACTTCTATGACGACGATTACTTTTAAACTTATAACGACGATTATCTTTTAAACTATTCTTCGGAGATTATTATATATATAATACTTATACAAAAAAACCGACGCAGATACTATTTTATTTTGACGTTTGATCTCGGCTAAATCTTTCACAATTGATCTTCTTTTCTACTAAAGAAACACTTGCTCCAGAATTCCCTCCTTCAATCAGTAACAACCAAAAAGAAAAGAACCTCGTGCGCCTCTCTTCCACCCCTATATATAAGTTCTAATTTCAAATGCTTTCTCCCGATCTTCTTCCTTCATTGGCTTATTTTAAATCTTGTACGTTATTTCGAGACCGACGCAATTTATTTCATTGGTCCATTTCAAAGATTTTCGGTTGAAGGCATTGACTTTTGGAATGGTTTATTTAACTTCTTGAGATCTGTGACTAATGTTAGAATAGTTTTTCTAGCTGTCAACCCTTTCAACTCTTTACAATTTATGGCCTGCCGAGCACTGACCTTTTGGGAGCCCTCTATTTCGTTATAATATTTTACATAACACTTGACACAAACACAAAATCACATCACAAAACATTTAAAATATGAAATTTATATTATATATTATTTATTGTATATATTTATAATATCATTATTTGTTTTAAAACTCATTACATATTTCTATTTTCACTTTTTATTTCCATTATTGTAATTTTATATTTTAATTGCTATAAAATATATTAACATTTTTAGCTAACAGTTGTATTAATTTTATTATAATTTAAAAATTTTCACAGTTTTTTAATTGTTACTTTTGTATAATACTGTAGTCTTTGTTAATTCATTTTTATTACGGTACAATGAATATTTTCTTCTAAATAACTTAGACTTTTTTCACTTGATAATTGTATTTATTTTATTGTGTATATTTAAATCTATTTTTATTTATGTAATTACTATTTTTTAATGTATGGAAAAATTTGTTACAGAACACGATGTGTTTTTACTGCTTGTGTAATTTGAAAAATAACCCATTTGGTAATATCATGAAGGTAAACTTGTAACAAGGTAGATTAAAAACGTTTGTTGAAGTCGTCAGCCATCCTGTATTGTATGCAATCTATCCAGTAATGCGTTATTAAATTAATAGGTTACTGAAACCTATTACTGGAATGTAGTGACTCGTCAGTAATAGGTTACTGCAAAGTAATGTACTTCCCACATCTAGTGTTCTGTCACATGGACTGAAAAAGCACAATTGGAAACACAGTAAATGTGATGGAGGAGCAAATGGCAGAACTATTTAAAACTTTTTTTTGTTGTTGTTTTAAAATTAATAAATTATTCGTTTGTAGGAATAGCCACCTTTTGTTTTATAGTTAAAATCATAAACATGAATTATGATGGTTTCTATGCCAACACTACCTTGATAACTTTTTTCCGCCTCATTGAGTAATATTTAAGGGCAAGCGGGGGTCTCAATTTCATCTTTCTTATAAGGTGATGACCGAAAGGATTTTTGCTTTTATAGAAAAACAAATGGGATCTAATTGTTAAGCCCGAATCAATAAGGGAAGTATGAATCGTGATTATGTTTAATCGGTAAGCTAATAGTCTCGTCTTTAGTTTTTTTTATATCTCATGTGTTATTCAAGTTATAACACACTAAGTTAGACACAAATTTCCAGATGTCAATTCTGCATGTAATATTACCAACCCCATTTCTGTACGATAACAAATAGCGAAGTTATTGTCAGTTATATAATTTCGAACCACTTCCTCCTTAAAAAAAATGTGATAATCGTCTTCTTAAAATCTGGCAAGGCTTAGTCGAGTACTTCTTCACATATGAACATCTTTGAGGTCCACTAAGTCCAAGACACTAATACGCCCCAAGTGAATGGAGACTTTTTAGGCTACGAGACCTATTAGGGCCTATCCGACATCAAAGAAGTAGTGATGTACAAATTTACGAGGTTCAGAACAGTTTTAAACAAACTTGCCCTATTTTGTAACACTCCTTGATCTACCAATGTAACTTAACATTTCCTACAAGGCCTAAAAAATCAACTTTTGGGCATTACAGTACATTTGGAGGATCTTCTTGTATTATATTGTATGTTGGGGCTGGGTAAGAACCATGATAGCCTATAAACTCGTTTAGTTTTGTGGATAAGTGTGAGAAAGTAGGTACAATCTCTTCTTGTGGCACATATTTTTTTAATTTGTTGCTTTAACAATGCAGAAATCTTCTATAGTATGATCGTTATCTATTTTTAATTTCAGAGCAGCAGCGTATCCAATAACATTCCAACTTTTTGATGAAACTATCAAAATGGACAAAAGAATTTCAAGATTCATCCTTCCTCTTGGTACACTCAATATGGATGGAGTTGCTTTGTTTTTGAGCGTAGCCGTTGTGTTTATTGCACAGTTAAATAACATTCCACTAGAACTCGGAGATTACATTGCGATTGGGTATGTATAGTTGTGAAAGTATTATGATGTCTATATCAAGATTTTTTAGGTTATATTGATCCATGAAGTAGGATTTGTAGTAAATTATATTAGGAACTTCACACGTTATAAGGCTCTTCCTGGCAGTTAGTTATGCAGTTTTAAATATCTAATACGAAATACATTAAAAAATAATTGCTGATTGTTTATAAAGGATATATTAGTCATATTGATTAGACCTCTATGGGCTGTAATTTCAACTGGTCTGTTGAGCATTTAACCGCCATGAAATCTTCAGTCCATTGTTATTTTCCTTCATGTGACAGTGGGTTTATAATGAGTATGGAAATGAACAATCCTTCCATTTATGAAGTCTGATCAATGATTAAATTTTTAAACGCAATAGGACATAATGTTGCTGAAATTCACCATCAATTGAGTGAAACATATTGAGTTACATATTGAGTGGAGTATCAGGCCTATCATCCTGACGATCTTGTTAAGTAAGGGAATGCAAAAGTGAAAGAAATCATTGCTTTATTACTAATGATCTTACCATCGAATTTCAAGAAGCTTCAAAGACAATATTTTGTTGGCATATCGAGCAAGCATATTGTTTATTTTATATTTTTACAGCCTTATAGAACTTAATTTTTAAGGAAATTCCAGAAGAGGCTTAGCCTGTAGGAGTACTTTGCCTACAAATTATCTGTTCATGTTTTTATTTTAAATGGATATTTGTTATTTATCTTCGTATTTAATTTTTAATTTTTTTTTTTTTTATGCTGATAAAATAAATTATTATTATGAACATGCAATAAATTAATAATCATTTTTTTTAATCTCTATTTTCTAGGTTAACTTGTACAGCAACCAGCATGTCCTCGGCCACTGTGCCCACCGCTGCTTTGGTATTGGTCCCGATGTTATGCAGTATCATCAACGCTCCTACTGAAGATGTGTCACTCCTCTTTGCTGTCGACTGGTTAGTGTAAGTCCTGCAGTTTTAAATTATTTCTCTATCCTTTTAATTTATTCATATTAATATATTAAGGCAGGCAAGAAAATTATTTTCAGTTACATAATATAACTTGTATGATATGGTGTGATTTTATTTTGGTTTTTTTGGTGTAGTGACCCATTTCTTTTAACAAACACCAATTTTGTTAGTTTTTTCTTTAGTTTTCCAAGCAAAAACACATTCCCCACACCCTATCTATTATTCTTCCTGTCAATTGAAAACCATTTTGGTTGTAAACAACTCCTATGATGGACTCCTCAGGAACTCATAGTGAGTATCTGCATGACAGTCCAAAGGGACCCTAGCTGAATCTTGGGTTAGGGTAACTCTTTTATCTTTCATATCAGGTATTTCTTGACCAACTCTTGTTCTCTTCCGACGCTGATGCATTTTAAGTATTCGAGTGCTAGGAGTCTTTATTTTATGGTCTTTTCTTCTTCTTTTTAAGGCAATTATAACTGAAAGGTTTTTACCTTTAAACAACAAGGAATAAAAATCCTATGGTGCATACAGAATTGTTTTAACTAAACAGGACAGCATTTAAGACAGGCTACATTCGATTGTAAGTCCAGGACTTCTTGCATGTCTATACAGACAGATCAATCTTAGATTAACAGTCAGAATAAGGGATCTACATTCCAGAAATAGAATATGAACTTTATGTTTCTTCATCTAGCAATCAAACGGAAGTAAAACTCCTGGTCATATTAGCCTGCATCTTGAAACTGACTTCTTTCAATACGCTCTTACGACAACCCTTTTGGGCTATATTTGCAACAGAATTTCCAATTCAAGAAAAATTATTTTTCCAGATCAACTGAGTCTGGGACATAATCTTCTTTTTATTGGTTTAAAATAATACTAGATTCTTGATTTAAAAAAATAAAATTAAATTTAAAAAAATCTGATTTATTCTAGATCTCTTTCTAGAGTCATGCCAATTTTGGAAGGTCTACCTTTCATATCTTATTTAGATTTTATTTTTTTCTATACTAACTATCTAAAACAACAAAAGAGCTTATATGTTGTGTCTTTTTTCCTTAATTACAAGTAAACTTAAATTATAGTTAGATGACAATTTGAACCGGAGCTATTGACACTTCTAGTTTTCTATTGTTTTTACTCATCGGTTTCAATTTCATTAAAAGTAATTAGATATGTTTTTGATTGTTTCTCATCTAGTTCTTCTTAAAACAAAAATATTTCTCTTTGTGTTTAACATTATTTTATTTCTTTGGCATCTATATTTATAACCTTATACAGTACTATATTTAAAATTTCAAATTTGTTTATATTTAAAAAGTTAGAACTTTTAGTGTTAAGAATTGCAAATTAAATTTTTTAATTCAAATTTTGTTATTTATTTTTATAATTTTTTTTATTTATTTACATTTCTGAATAATATTAAAATGAAAAACTTACACAAATAATTTTTTTAAATTGGGGCAAGTGGTTAATTGTTACCTGGCCTTTCTCATGTTGTAGGACGTGCACAAATTTTACAAATTCCATTGAGAGGAATGGTTACTTATCCAGTCCAAATCAACCTTCATCCTCTCTTCTGTCAATACTAGGGGTTCCAATCAGGACACCAACCATGTTTGTGAGAACTGTACGATATATGCTGAAGATCCTTAGCGGGAATCTTCTTTGAAGACTCTCCAGGATCATCTATGTCTGTAGTACCCATTGCCTGAGTACACCAGGTACTTAATCTACCACCAGACCATTATCCGTTCTAATACTGTACTATCAGCTCCGGTTTAACTTGTTTCCCCACGTTCCTCCAGTGACATAATAGGAAAGCGCGAGGTTGCCGCAATCAATGAAAACGGAGGACGTGGAGCAACCACCCGAGATTGCCAGTAAACAATCAATTGACAGTCAGTCAATTTCAGTAAAAAAAGAAAAACACACCAACACTAGTAGAAAGCAAGCAAAGTATTTTACTCCAGCAACAAGATTATACATACATTAAAAAATTATTAACAATCAACAAATTAACAATTACAATAAACAATTAAATATCAACAATTTGTTTTACTTTGCTTGTTATATTATGAAAGACATATGATTTAATTTTAGTAAAGAAAAGCGTTGGCCAACAAAAACATTACACCCTTATCTTTTAAAAGAAAAAAAATTTAATTTCTAATTTTTGGGCCGAAAATTTTGCATGTTGTCTCTTCTAATTTCATTTATACATATATACATATATATATTTACTTATATCTAAAACTAACTATACAACTGATAAACATTTTCAAACAACTTTATACTTTAAAAAAAAAAAAATGTGTGCATAAATAAGGCAAGTGACCATTTTATTGCAAATCATTTATCAATCAATAAAAACTTGTGAAACTAATTTCGAACCAATGTTGAAACTTGTACCAAGTAAACACTGTGGGCTATGCCACTCCAATGTCTATTAATTGCATAAATATTGCAAATTGCAAAATAAACTCATATCATTTACAATTTTGAGTTACTCGTTATTATGTATTTACAAAAACATAATTTGGAACACTTCTTATATCACTACCAATCAGGAACAAAATGACTGACATTTCTAAAAGACAAACAATCGCCATTTTCTAAACATAACATTGATATTTAACAAATATATTAAAAATTTAATTATTATTATTATGTATATATATATATATATTATTTTAAATTTATTATTTTTTTTTTTTAATCTCACACTTGAACTAGCGTGGCTGGTTCAAACAGAGATACGGCTTGGCATGAAAACGGCTAGACGGGTAGATCCCTGCATGTCAGTCGAATGAATGAATGAATATGTAAGAAATGAAACTTGCCACGAGGCACAATTATCTACTTCCTTTATCTCTGAAAGGTTGAGGTTCTGTTTACATATTAGGAAGTAGATTTATCAGCAAGATAAGTATCCAACCAAGCTAGCGGTCGGTGCTGTGACCTATGTACACTACAAACTATCTTATTTATATGCTCTTCCATCCTTGCATTCTCATCAAAATGTATCCTCACCTCACTCACAGTCTGTCTACCAGTGACTGATGCTCATTTCAGGCAGTAAAAAAATTAATCCATCCAACCAACCTATCCTCCATTTCCTCACTGGAATTCATCTCTTGCGTTTCATTTGTTTCCATGGGAAAAATCTTAATCAGATTTGGAAAAAACTTATCACCCCTGTATGGTTAAATTTTGAAATATGCGTGACTTATTTTATTAAATTTTTTATTTTCCAGAGATCGTATAAGAACCACTAACAACATTCTTGGAGATTGCTACGCATGTGCAGTCATAGAGAGCTTGTCTAAGAAAGAACTCAGTATTATGCCAGAGGTAAGTTTAGGTAGATTAAATCTTATGTATTAGATGGCATTATTTGCACAAAACAAAATTATTATTACAAACATTCTAAGCATCTTGTATTCCCATTCTTCTAGATTTAAAAACAAATGAAAATTAACATAACAATCTTTTCTAACATAATAATCTATAAAAGAATCACATTAATGTAACCATCATGGTACTTACCCAGCCCTATCATAGAATGTAATACAATCAGGTAATTTAAATATAATGCCAAAAAGTTGGTTTCTTGGGCCTTGTGGGAAATGTTAAATTGTATTGATAGGTCAAGCCGTCTTAGACATGAGTGTAAGTTTGTTTTAAATAGTTGTTACACTGGTTTTATGAACCTCGCTACTTTCTTGTCATTGGCTAGGCTCTAAATGCCTCATAGATGTATATATATTGAAAAATCTCCACTTGTTTCACTCATATCAGTGTCTTGGCCATCGTGGGCTTCGAAGATGTACATATCTGAAGGAGTCTCCACTCGGCACGTTTGTACCAGTGACTTGGCCATTCTGGATATTGAAACTATATAATTATCACATTTTTTGGCAGGTTAAGGTGTACGTATGTCAAAAATCACTTTTTAAGTTATACTCAACTCCTAACCTATCCTCAACTTTCTTTTCCTTGATATATTTTTTTTTCTTGTTAATGGCAAAAAACCTCTCGGTCATCATCACCATATGAAAAAGGAAGATAAGAACATAAAGTAAAGACATAGTCGGTGAGTACTCTAATAGCATCAGGGTTGATATAGAACAAGAGTTGGTCAAGAAGTGGCTCATAAAAAAGATGAAAGAGTGGGATCTAACCCAACACCACATGAAAAAAAAGTGTAGATCCAGCTAGAACCCTTGGGATTATCTGTAGTGAACTCCTGAGGAGTCACTACATCTCTCTAACAGATAAATTTAGTTGACTAGATTGATTTTTAGATAGTGAAAGCATATTGTGATGAAATTCAACATTTCCAGAATTATTTAGGCCTTGATGAAAATAAACATGATCTTCACATTTCATAGCCACAAGAAACCGAAAAAATTATTTTTGACACATCCAACGGTCATCATTGTTATCATCTGAACATTAGCCAAAAAATTAAGATGGTTCATGAAATTTGGTGTAGAAATAGTGTGCTAATATAGAACCCTATTAAAATTCAGATAATAATTGCACCCATTTTAAGTATTTTCTTGTTCATTTCGTATCTTGTATAAACATCATATATTCCTTTTTAATACATAAATGATGGCAAATGTCTGATTAAACCATATTAATAATATGAACACTCCGTCATTATAAAACATCTATCTTATACTGTATATTAATGTAAAATAAAGGGTAAAATTAACTTCCATAATTTCTTTAGGGGCTCATTTATAGTGAGGACAGACTTGGCGATCTCGAGAGACCCCTGTTTAAATCTACACCTTTTTCATGTAGTCTTGGTTTCCATCCCTCTCTTTCATCTTTTCTATCACATCTTTACCAATTCTTATTCTTTTCCAACCTTGGCGCTATTAAAGTGTTCGAGGGCTATGGGTCGTAATTGTGTGCTCTTTTCTTCCTTTTTTTATAAGACGGTGATAAAAACCAGAAAGAAAAGGAAAAAAGCTAATCCATAATCCACACCTTTTCGGTCCCATATCTGTCAAACTATCAAGATTCTACGGTACTTTAAATAGGAACACGAGCAACATTTATTTTGGTTCTATGTTATTTTTTTGAAAGATATCAAAATCCAAGATCTATTGAATGAATGATAATTTAAATGTTAAAATTAACTAAAAACCGTAAATTCTTTTACTATTAAACCCAATTTTTGTTTATGTATAATTATATATTCTGTACAGTTGTTCTATTTGCAGGAGATGGTAGAAGACACATCAGAAGAGACATCTAAGTTGGAGGATCAATATCCAGAATGTATGCCCGATGGTGAAGTCTACAGGATCTCAAATAATTTCTAAACAAATTACCACTGCCATCGTCATCATAAGTATCTTTCTCTATTACACAGATTAACAGTGCAATAACATTCTTACGTACCCAAACATAAAATCAAAGGTTATAGAAGAAATTGCTAACCTTGGAAATTCCAAGTCAGAAACTATCAGTTAAAAAATCAGCCACGCTCTTAGTAAAAATAAAAGTGGTTTTGGGAATCCGTTTTCATCTTGCAGCCCAAATGTATAGACTGATTTTAATCAAATATATGGGTATATTTCAAGATTAAAAAAAAAAATTAATTCAAAATTTGGGGGTAGATGCTATAACAATAAACACAAAATTATGATTTAAACAAAATCGGCTCTAATTATTTTGATCAACTTTTGCTCAAATGTTCGAACAAAACATTTTGGTTGCCATCTCTCCAAAAATGATGATTTGTAGGTTATTGGAAAAAAAAAATTGGCCGTGTGACTGTTCTAAAATATTTAATTTCTCAAAATTACCTCTACCGATTTCGTTCAAATTTTAGTGCAATGTGAAGATTAATGACCCCCAAAACCTGTTAGCAAAATTGTAAGCAAACAAATATTGTGGTTTAGTCTTAATTGGAAAAAATAACCTTGACTGCCATCATTAAAAGTTCTATTTTAATAAAATACTGATTGATAAATATGCTGACAATGTGTTTATGGTACAAGTTATATATAATTATTTTTTCAAACACAGCGTTATTCATTTTCATTGACAACTACCGAAATGACATTCTTTGTTACGATTATTTTTAGTTGGTTTGTTTTTATTTGGTTTTGGAGATGGGTGAGTAGGAATGTTTGTGGTTTTTTTTTTATATGCAGTCGAAATTTTATTTTTAGTAAATTTCTAAAATTATGAATCATGTTTTTCCAATTGTATGTATGTATTTCAAATTTAAAGAAGAAAGAGAAGATTGGACACCTTCCCAATGATTATCTTCTTGGTTATGTCCTTGACTGAAATGTAATCCAGTAACCACAATAATCATATTGGGTGGATATTAAATCTACAACATTAACGTTGTGTTTCAAATTGTTACTTTTGTATTGATAAATAAATTTATAAAAATACTAATGTTACACAGAGAATTTTTTGTACTACCAACATACAGAGTAACCTTCTTACCTTATGATAGCATTACCACTTGCACAAGTTGAGTTGTAACTTATAAAAACTTGACCAATTTTTTTGATTCTAGTAGAAATAATATAGAATCATTAGAAATGATGTGCACAAACTATAAAGACTAATATATAAAAAATATTCATGAATGGCTCATTAGATCCTGTGTATAATAAACCAGACACAGCATATTTTAATGAAAGATAAATTGTATGCCTATGTGAATCCACGCAGAAATTTTATCAATCAATACAGCTCTCATTGGCTGTGAGATATTTGTATTCTGACTGACTACAAATCTGGCTTGCAAGCTGTAAGGCGGTCCACACTGATGGATTACGTATTTAAAGTCATGGAAATTAAGTCCTTATTCCAAAAAAAAACAAGAGACACAATATATGTGTTCCAATGGATACCCACCCACTGTGGTGTGGTAGTGAAGGAAGTGACGGCAAAGTGTACTGTTGCGATGTCGCAGTATTCATTATCTAATTGCTAAGGAGTGACTTCTACAGTTCTGCTGAAGAAATGGACAGCAAGATGAAGAGGGAATACTACCAGGAGGGCTTTGTTCAGCTTTTAACCAAAACCACCAACACTGGATATCTACAGAGGAAGTATCCCATGCTTTGGGGTCATTTAAAGTA
Source organism: Aphrophora alni (assembly GCA_963513935.1). Taxonomy (NCBI): domain Eukaryota; kingdom Metazoa; phylum Arthropoda; class Insecta; order Hemiptera; family Aphrophoridae; genus Aphrophora; species Aphrophora alni. The sequence goes on from OY740778.1 coordinate 37,188,283, forward strand.
CAAGCAAGAATGGGTCACATCATGACGACCGCTTTCACCTGTGCGATTCACCATTGTGCACTGCTTGTGGGGAGACAGAAGAGATGTTTGAGCACATCTAGTATGCATCGCCTAACCAGGCAAGAGATGTGTTTAAAATAATGATCAATGAAACCATCTCTCTACATTTCTCACAAATAGAAATCTCTGGTCACTCACCATAGTGGTTTTAATACACATCAAGGACACTTAAGGCTGGATACCGGCAGGAATATAATAATATTGTCAATTTACTTCCTATTCAGAGTTTAATAGGACTTGTTATAGCCAATAAAGGATGGAGAAATAGAACAGGAGGTTATAATAGCCTCAGATTATTTTTCTGGTGAGTCTGATACATCTCCAACAGATGATATGGCTAAACTTATTAGCTATTGTACAAAAGTGAAAAACACTTCATCATTGGATGTGACTTCAACTCATACCACATTATCTGGAGAAGTGAAAAAACTAACCAAAGAGGTGAGTACCTTCTTGATTATCTTTACGCTAACAATGTAGAGATAAGTAGCAAGGGGGCCAAACGTGCCTTCGATAAGGCAGAACATAGAGGTTAGATAGACCTGACTCTTATTAGTCTTAGTCTGTGGGACAATATCCTCATGTATCAGAGAAACCAACACTATCGGATGATATGTAGATTTAAAGTTTAATATAAAACCAGTCAAACCCAGGTATTAAGACATTGGATGTTGAACAAGATGATATCTTTATTTGTAATGTATGTTGAAGGATAGCCAAGAATAGTAAAAAAAATAAAAATATTGTTAACTAATTCTTGGTAATTTATTACAACTTGCAAGAGCTTCATCCAGCAGTCAACATAAATAATTATTTTTAAAGTTGTCTCCTACTAGGTGCTGGAAGAACAAGAACTTGTGTGTTCAAGTAAATTACCAAGGATTCATGAAAACTATATTACAGGCCCCCAATAAACAAAAAAAATTAAGTTCTATCGAAATCCGTTTGGTAGATAAAATATGAAATTTATTTAATTATAATTAAAGTTTTGATCACCTGAAATTATTTGATTCCAGAAGCGTATTTAACCTGGTGCAACCGATGCACTGCACCGGGGCTCCGAATGAGGACATACATATAAAGGTGGGGTTCCTGTTCAAATTATTTTGAAGGTATCGCGTGGTAACAAATTACAAGTCAACCAAATATATAATTAATTAAGGTTATTCCTTATTATTGCTGCAATTTCATGTGAGAGAATTATTTTGAAAAAACAAAGAATATACTGGCGAATATTGGTTGACTGAGGAGGATTCAGGATTCACGGCTCTTTCGCTTTTGCCTTGAAGAACACACTCGAATCCTTCAGATTTGTTTTATTGTTGGTAATTCAGTATAAAATTTTAGAAAATGAAATATTTTAGTTTCATGATTTTTGGTTTCTAAGTCACTTCATATAAGATATGATGATGATATCATACAGCCCTCAACTATCATGCAAAATAGTTTTTTAGCTACATACAAAATTAATAATAAGTAGTATACCATGGACCACGCGACAGTGTACACCAAATACAATTGTCCAACACTAACAAAATTTTAAAGTGTATGGTATGTGTTGTGATAATAAACACAATAATAAATGTGTGTGTATGACAAAGTTAAAAACTTGATACCTAATAGGATTACGGTTCCAAAACGCTTCGTAGAAATTCATCGCAACTAAAAAGTCATATAACGGATTAATTACAGGTAATATTTACCATTAATATTATCATATCTTAATGAAATATTGCCTAAAAACCACTACCAGCAGAATCTCTAAATATAAATGCCGCTTATAACCCTTTGGGTGATGCATTTATTGGTTGAAGAGGCAACCTAAATCTGCTCAAATTGTGGATGTCAATTCAGTTTTCAAACAAAAGGGTCACTACAGTGAAAAGTCACTTTGATTTGAACATTGAAGACTCAGTGACTGAAAATCAAGTTTTAACGTGACAATATATTATCCCATATCCTCACAACTTATTAACTTCAGCAGTAGACACATATAGAGTAATTCAACCTTTCTTTCTGGCTTTTTCTGCTTATGATCAACTTCACAAAAGAAGCTGACAAATTTAGAGGAACATACCTTATCTGAAGACAACAATTTTTTTGTTAACAAATGTTTCAGTTAAATCTTCCTTCACATCTATTACTGTATTATAAACATGACTGATCTGAAACAGCTTTGTAATCTACTGTTCTTTGACTTCTAGCTATCCTATTAGTACATACTGTTTGCTGTATGTACTTAACTGTTCCTATTACAGTGGCCAAATATGGAAAGATAATGATAATCAAAAATGTAGTAATTAATCAAAAACTCCCTTAGAAGTTCTATAACTCAAGACCACTTAAGAGGTTTGGTGCTACTGTAAATAGAAAATGAAAGGGGTACACTTTAACATTTACTACATAAAGCCTACTTCTAATGTAGTTAAATATTATTTAGTTATTTTAATTTTATAAAAAAGTTCAATTAATTCATACAACAAGATATTTTTATTTAGAAAAACCTATTATTATTTTAGTTTGGTAAGACCTTAAATCATAAATAAGCCTGTTCTGATCCTGTTGATTTTATCATTATGATAAATGAATGTCAAATTTTAAAAAACCAAAAATAATAACTAACATCTCATTAATATAATATAATCCATATATAATTTTGATTTAAAAGTCGTGTATTTACTTTTGTAAATCGCAGTTTGGAGGCCTCATTTGAACATTCTGTACTGGGACCTCAAAGTAGGGAGTAAAAAACCCATCAGTTATAACCTAAAACTGTTTTTTTTTAAATCGAATATCCTGTTTTTTCGATTATTTTTTGTCCCAGTTATAACCAGTTTTTTTCTCTAAATCAATAAACAGGCTAAAAACCATCACTGTGATGTATAAGTGTAATATAATAATATCCTATATTATGACTTTGAGCTGTACTGTACATATAAACTATAAACGTTCAGCACGATTGCAATCGTGTGACTGGCGTGGCGAGTGGCGACAAAATGAAAATACGTCACATTTATTTTTGTTGGCATTTTTTCCTGACGTCAAAGTCCATTTTTCTATTCGAATTCCTATCAAGTTAGCATTGACACTGTCATATAGTATTTTCTCTTTCGATCTATGCGTTTTATATTGGTCGTTTATGCCCGGAAAGTCCAGATAAATATCAGGCTTGATAAGTGAAGTTCTTCTTAGTTCTAAAATATATGGTATTTAGTTTAGATATGGAGTCATTAAATTTCGGAGTAGTGAAACCTAAATTGTACTGGAGTAATGAAAAATAGACATTTGTTCGCTTAGGTGCATGCTTTATTCTAAAATAAAATACTATAAATCACGTTCAAGCTTTAGATTAATATTAAGTCACATTGTAATCTGGTTATTTAACAAGTGAAACATTCGAATCAAACATTGTTCTTTTGATATAATATATTGATCATGTGTTAATTTTTATTTATGGTACTTTAGATCTATATTTATTAATAATAGTTCACAGCCAGAAAGATAAGATCTTTTTTTAAAAAAAAAGCATCCTAAAAAAACATAGTGTAACCACAATGTAATTTAAAAAATCTGAAAATAAAGAGCTTCTCTACAAGTTAACTCGTCTAAACAGAATATTTAAATATTTAAATTGTAAATTTATTTTTAATTGCTTTACAACTCATATTTTACATGATAAGAACTAAGTGTATGTATTTCATATGAGAATTAATACTGATATTTTTCTAAATATCATATGGTTAACAATGCCAAATGCAGGAAATGTATAGTCGAAAACGAACCATACGTTTACGTCCGGTCTAGATGGTATAGGGAACACGTTGTGGATTGGTAAGTTAGAAATAACATAATTTAATTAATGATTTTACATTAATTGTAATAAGATATCTTTTAAAAATAAAAGACTGTTTATTAATGTGCATTTGAAATATTATTAATTCAATCTCGGTATTCCAACAAAATACGTTCTAAATCTAATTTTGTAGTGAACTAACGTGTAGGCTTAGACCTAATGGCGTACAGACATTTTACAATATCTCACCCACTACATACAATAGACCTAATACCATTTTATTTCTTAATACTTAACAGATTATTTCTGCATAAGATATATTCACATCGTTATAACTTTGTTGATTGCTACAAACAATCCTTCATTATGTAATAGGCTTTTTGAGCTATCAATTTTGATTAGGGATAGGTACTTTCTAAATTTATTTTAGACAAGTAAAATAAATGGATCTAATGTTTTTACTTTGGATTATCTCTATAATTAATTTAAGTTGTGTACAATGTTTATAGATTACACATACACATAAATTCGTCATCCATAAGGGAGAATGGGGATAGTTGATGGACTTTATACTTAAACATTTTTCATTCTTTACCCTTTTAAAAATAATTATTATACAAATTGATCATTAAATTAAACATTTCGTTCTTCATCACTTATTATATTTTTGTTTTAAACTAAGATTTTTTTTTTTTTTTTAAGAAAAGTTGATTTTTTCACATGTTTACTGTATCAAATACCCCCTCACAAAGGGGATACTTGATACAGTGGCTACACTTGGGAATAAGTAGGAAGTAATCATTAGTTACATCTGAGGTTATAAAAACAAAATACATTTATTTATAACTATTTTTGTGAGTTTTTCAAAACAGCCCTTTTAGATATTTTGTACACTTATCACAAAAAAATTTTTTTTTTCTAATAAAAGTTTTCTAAATTGATATATAAATAGATTGAATTTATTACAGACTTTTATTCACAACTAGATTACAAAACTTTAGTGTTCTTCAACAAAATTAGTTGTATGGTATAGGCCTATATGTACTTTTTTTATAGGATTTTGGCTTCAGTTAATACACATTTTTAGGGATTTTTTACTGGCTCCAAAATTTGTCAGAGTGTCTACCGGTTACGAAAGTCCCCGAATTTATAGTAGGGTCACGGAAGTTTGTAAAAGTCCATAATTTTTGTTTTAAGGTCACCAATTTTAGTGGTTTAGATAAGAACAGATTCAAAATGTCGTTTCATTTTATATAAAATATTGAAAGAACAGATTCAAAGAATTATTTATATAAAATATCGATTCATCAACAACAGTTACAGTTACAACAATAACAGTTTCAATCAAAGTTTTTCTCTACTCTACATAGAACATCAGTCTGAAAGTTCATTCTACAAACCGTATGGAACTTCGAATATGTTACATATATATATATATATATATATATGACTCGCATGCGATTTGATTTAATACCTACCAAAAATATTTGGTATCGTTAACAGTGCAAAATGCACTCGAGTTCTTAGTAGTGAGAAGTGAAGTTCAACAGTACGCAATACATACGTGAAAATTTAGTAGTTATTGATACTCCACTATTCATAATGCTGATAAAATAATATTAATCATTTTAATTATGTTGTTTAGTCTAACGTTCAGTTTTAATTTGGAATAGGTCGTGGAACAGAATGGACCCGTTCCATATCTGTACATTTCTAATGACTCTTCTATCCTCTCCACAACTTTAGCATTGCTAATGGTCTGATTGATGATTCTTATTGAAACTGTTCACTCTCCACTGTGAATCTATGATCTATCTTGTTCTTTAAATTAACTGGTCTCGTATTTAGTTGCACAGTTGTTATTTTTTATAACCTGACAATAATGTACAGTATTATGTTGAGAATATGATGGGCAGAAACACTATTTTATAATTTAAGCGAGATCGATTAATCCGCATCCTTAAGAAGATCCAATCTAGTCCATGCTCTATTCTAGAAGAGTCGATTTCCGTAATGCGACATTTCATAAGACGGTAACCATTGGAGTGTTGTTAGCTGTTATTAGTTAGTTCAGAGGAAGTTAGAATTGTAATTGTAGTTTTATTTAAAACTTTCTCACTTTTTAGTTATAGAATATGTTTATAGTATTTTTGGTTATATAGCCTATAGTTCGTAATTACAATAGCTGACTAATGTATTACTTTGTGTGAAAATTTACAGGAATAGGTTACATAAATGGTAGGAACATAAGTTACTGGGTAAATGTCATTTCCAGCCAGTATGGCTTGAAGAACAAACTGGAAAATGTGATAATGTGAGGGATGAAACAACTCCTCTGCGTTTTATAGGCTTTGTAAATTTTTTAAAAAAATATTTCACATTCAGGCATTTAATTTAATTAAAAGCCATAAAAATGGTCAAAAACATCAAGCAAATGAAAAAAATTAATAAACCTCTCAACTACATGCCTTCAAGAAAGTTGATGCACCCAAACCTTCTGCTTCAACTTCTATTTATGTTGTTAGTACTAGTTCAGTTTAGTTTTGAAAATAATGGTAATAGTTGTCCAAGTGGAAGTAAAGACTTTCAAAATTTATTGTTAGTGATCGTGTATCTGAAGCAGAATTATTGTAGTCTTCCTTTAGTACATTGTCTATTGTAGTCTTCCTTTAGTACATTGTCTATTGTAGTCTTCCTTTAGTACATTGTCTCGCCTTTCGTTACATATTCTGTCTTGGCTGTTCAACTTTTTCAAAAGATGTTTCCAGACAGTGTAATAGCTACTAAAATGCAATTGGGCAGAGATAGATTAAAATATAGTGTAACATAATATATGGCCTATAATGGTCTAAGACCACATGTTTCTTGCGACAAATATGATCTGATCTTTTGACTACAAGGTAGGCCTAAATACTTTACGTTTTCATACTTTTTTATAGAAAAATCCGAGGACGAGGTACCCAATATTTACCTAATTTGTATTATTATAACTAGTGGAACAAACATGTTTAATTACATTAACTATTATACTAATAATTTCTTACAAGGTTGAGACAATATACAAAAATACATTTAAAGATATATTTCAACTAATGTAGACTAACTAATTTTTAAAGTTTCTGATTTTTACCAAAATAGTTCCCGAACGTCACCAAAAAGTCCCCGAATTTGATTTTAAGAATCTGGTAAACACTGTACAGCCAACATTTTAATTTTTTTTTATTACATAGATAAACTTTATGCACCTTCCTAAGAAATATGATATATTAGACCTACAAAATGGTAATATTACTATTTTTTGGTGAATTTTTCAAAATAAGCCTACCTTTTTGCTATTTTGTATCTTTTTTCATAAAATTTTATTCATAATTATATTACAAAAATGTTGTAGGCTCTGGTATGTAGGCTAATATGAGTTTTTTGGCGATTTGTCTGCGGTTGATGAGCATAATATTGATTTGTAACATACTAACTACAAAATTTTGACATCCAACTTTTCTTCTTATTATTTTTTTTTTTTTTTTTACATAGATGAATATTATGCACCTTCCTGTGAAAAATGATATATTACTAAGTGGGTTTGGGATAATTTTACAATTTTTTGTATTTTTATTTTTTTAATAGAGCAAAATATGGGCTATCAATCTGGAAATTTCTACATCCTAGTTTTAGAGTTAATATGAATATTTCAATAGTTATATATAAATAATACAGTACTTTATACAAATAGATAACTCCTCAACTGGATCATCAGTCTGTGAGACCAGAAATAGGCTAAATTCTGTATGAATGAAATCAAAACATGCATAGATAGTGTTTGAACTCAAAACAAATGAGAAAAAAACATGTTGATGAACAGTAACGTCCATCTCCTATAGGAGACTTCTTATAACTAACTAACTAGTATAATGCTCTCTTCCCTGCCATAGATTTTTCTTATAATTGTCATATTTATTATCTTATTTGGACATTGTATGATCATTTACACATCTTCCTCTTTGCTTCTAGAATGTTCTTTCTTAACACACTGACACATCTAATTGTTTAAGTTCAGCTTCTATTAATTTATTTCTTAATTATAATATATTTTTTTAATTAAAGTTGTGAAGTCCGTTTTGGAAACACCCTGTACATTAACATTTATCATTGAATTAGTATTTTATTATTGTGTTAACTTATTATGTATAATATTATCAAGAAAGGAAAACTACTAACTTGCTGGACATGCGGTAGAAATAACAAATGAGAATGGTCATGAAACGTATTAGGTCTATATGAATCCAATCCGCTAATTCAGACAGCCATAGCTACAGCATATACAATTTAAGCAAACTGTTTCATTTTCCTCAGTGATAGTTTTGTAATTTAACTGTATTTTTTCATTTTAGATTTCAGCCAAAGATGCAAATTTTCGTTAAAACCCTCACGGGTAAAACAATCACCTTAGAGGTTGAACCTTCAGATACAATCGAAAATGTGAAAGCAAAAATACAAGACAAAGAAGGCATTCCTCCAGACCAGCAAAGATTGATCTTTGCCGGGAAACAGTTGGAAGATGGCCGCACATTATCCGATTACAACATTCAGAAAGGTATTTATTCGTTTGATAAATATAACTAGTGTTAGGCTACTGGTTTGAATTGATTATTTGTTAGATTATTTAGTAAATATATAGAAAGGTGATCTTCAGATAGATAAAAAATATGTACCATAAACCATAGTGAAACACACCAAATTGCTTTAACAGGTTATGTACATCACAATGGGGATTCAGAAGTTCTATATCCACTTTTCAAACAGTCACATTTAAAGCCTATTTTTCAAAGAGAAAGCAATATTTAACTAATAAATTTTTTCATAATGATTACAATGTAATATAGTTTTTAACAGTTAAAATTCAAACAAAAAATTATACTTAATATTAAACTAAACTTTGAATATATTTTAAGCATCAACATAATCCTTAAATATCAGTATTCAAGTATCCTTTTGGGAATTTAATATGAGTTAATGAAATATGATGGTTTTCAAGAAGTACATTTACCTAACCTGTCTTTGACATAAAAGACAAGTTAGATAAAATTATTTTATATTAACATTATTCAATTACTATTACTCTATTATTTGCACAAAATACTGGTTACATAATATAGGCTAGTAATTTTATATAATAATAAATGTGTTTTGTTTTTTTAGTTTTTACATGTTTTAACAAATGTTTTCCTACAATTAAAAAGAGTTTTTTTTTTTTTATGTGTTAGATTTGAGAGGTTCATATGGAAAAACAATTACAGCCACAAAATATTCCTATTTTATGGCAAAGTAAAATTATTACAAAAGTTATATTATGCCTGCACAGTTAGTTTGATTGATAGTTGATACAAGTCTTTATTGTGCATTATCTAATAGCTTGTGTCATCTGTAAATACCGTTAGTGACTGGAATCTCCTAGACTTTACATAACTAATTACTAATATTAGTAATTTTACAGACACATTTGTCAACCATCCATTTGGTTGGCTGTATGTGTAACTTACTCTGCTTGGTGATGAATTTTGCGTAAAATGAATGTGACTTTCTATGAACATTAGATTGGTCTTACTGAAAGCAGAGTTTGTTGTGACACAGTACTTTGGAAAGTGGTCCTTGGTATTACCTAGTAGTATACAAATAAATAAAAACACACAAAAAAACACTAACGTTCTGAAATATTTTGTAAACACTGTTCACTTTATCAATCAATAGAGAGTATAGAAATAAGACTAAATTAATTTGGTTGCAGGAGATAGATCTGTGTTGAGTATTAAACCACGGACAAGTGTTTTATTTATTTTTTGTTATTGTTATTATTCCATTTTTAAAATTACAGTAGAACCCTTCTAATCCGTCACCTTCGGGACTGGGGGCATGGTCGGAACGCAAAAAAGGTCGGATTATCCGAAAAAAGTCAATATTTATTACATATTATATAAAAGTCTATATATAAACTTTGCAAGTACAGTAGAACTTCTGTTAACCGGCCTATATCGTAGTGTACTGGTTGGATGAGAGTTTCCGAAAATAAATTTTAATTGAAACACCAAAGCGGCGGCGAGTCAAACTACTTTGTCGATAGCGGTATCCCATTGTCGGCGGCATAAAAACACCGCGGCATTGGCACCCGTCGGTATAGCAGACATACAACGGCAAAAACGTTTGATGGGCCGCTTTTTTTTCCACAAATCAATTTAGTATACATTATGGAAAATATAACATTTCTTTTCAGTTTTCTTCTTGTCTTTGACTGGATATGATCTACGTACAGTATATACAGTAAATAAAAATGAACGAGTTACGAAAACAGGAATACGGAAGCGTGTGTTGGTTTCGTTTCAGACGCGGTTAAATGTGTCAAAAGACTTGACAGAGGGGAATCTGTAAAAAAGCTTTGTAGTGTTTAATTTTTCACGAGAGATGACACAGCACTGAAGCGGGAAAGCGATAACAAACCGGAAAGACAGACGCCAGATGGGCCATGAGTCATCAACGAGTCGGCACAATATCGCGAGCTCGAGCACGGTCGGATTAACCGGAGTAGCGGACCACCCGAGGGCGGATTAGAGGGGTTCTACTGTAATTTTAAGTAAGCTTGTTGGAAGGAGAGGATAAAGGAGGAATTACTTAATATTAAGGTTAAGGGGGTTCTCTAGATTTTGTGACAGTTCTCATCTCCTTAGTTTTGAGAGGTTGCATTCTGGAACTTTTTCAAAAGTTGGTTTCTCTATACCTATGATTTTTACATCATGTCCTGTGCCCATTCATCCTGTTGCTTAGGTTGTCTGTGCTTAAGCCAATATATTTAGATGGGCAAAACCTGCACCATAGTTGGTAGATAACAATTTTTTTGTTGTACATGTGTGATGATCTTTAATTTGAAATTCTTTTTTACTGGAGAAACTTTGAAGTTGTTGGATGGAAGATGTGTTTGCATCTTGGCCTATTGCATGGATAAGAACAGTGCGGGGAAGGTTAGGTTGTTTAAGTGTGTTGGGATCTAAAAGCTTGAGGTGAACTAACATCCATTTCAGATGTGTGGTCTGTTTTGTCTTGTAACTCTTGGAGGTTTTGTGAAAAGATTGTTGGTATGGTTGGAAGCTTGTAGAGTTTTGAAGCCTTCCTTCAGTATGTCGTTTAATCTCTGTAGGCCCGAATAATGATTGTTGACCAGAGAGATGGACAAGTTATCTTTTTTCTTTGCTATGATATCTGTTTTTTGTGCCAAACAAATTTGATTCCTAACCAGTTTCTCAGGATAACCCCTTTTTACAAATGCAGATTTCATTTTTTTGTTAAATTCTTGTAGTTCACTCTACTCAGAACAAATCCTTTTGGCTCTTATTGCCTGGCTATAGGAAATGGCTTGTTTGGTATTCATAGGATGGTTGCTGTCGAAATGAAGGTATATTGTAGTTGGTTTGTTGGTGTAACAAAATCTAAACATTATAGGTTTTGTATCCTATGAAACTCTACCCTGAAAGCTGAATTTGTATTGTAGAAGCTTATAACAAACAGATTTGTTTTATGCTTCTTGTTTATACAATACACTCATTTTATTGCGTCTCCATATTAAATTAAACTTTTATGGATTTCTAAATTGTGAATTTAGAGTAGAATACAGGTTTCTGAACTTTTTTCTATTTACTTTTTCATATATAGCCTACGTAGAGGATAAGGAAAATTATGGGATAGGTCAAAAAGTTTTTTGTAGATATCCTTTTTGAAGTCCCCTGAGTTCAAAAAAGTGGTTATTAGGCATTCAGAATAATACAACAGGAAAGATGTCCAAGCCAAAACTAACTAAACAAGTTGATTGTACTTACCCAGCCCTATCATACAATGTTATACAAGCAGATCCTCTGAATGTAATGAATCCTTGAAGGAAATGTTAAATTGTATTAGTAGATCAAAGATTCTTATTTATTAATATTAGGGAAAGTTTGTTTAAAATATTTTATATGCAGAAATAATTATCAATACTAAACATTATTACATTGTTATGACACAATAAAGAAAAATATTATAAAAATAATTATTCCAGTTGAAATCAGATATTTATTTATATTATTGTTAATGTAAATCACATTGAAATCCGTGTAATAATACAGCTATTGAAGCTGGTTCATTTCTTCTAATATTTATTTGTTTTTGTGGCTGGTTTACGGATGATCACTGGCAGGTAGGGTGAGCAACTAACTCCTGTATGACACTGGCACATGATTCCCTTCTGTGCAACCTTCCTCTTCTCTGCTCCATTTATTCCTAGAACTTCCATTTTTGTTTAGTGGTCAACATTGCGTTATCTGATGCGGTGTTGCTGAAACAATAACATTCATTGTATGAAATATATATATTTGTGGTGCTAAATTTGCAACAACTCTGAAATGAAATTATATGAAACAAATAAGTTTAAATTCTCAAATTTATTAATAACAATAAAATAACTTCAATAAAAAATAAAGGAAAGGATTAACCCCTTTATTTAATAAAGGTTAATCCTTTCCTTTATTGTATATTCACCACAGTGCTCTAGTGATTCTTATGATTCAATAAAAAAATTTACAATTATTTTTTCCAAGTCAAAATTGAATAAATAGTTCTTAAAACAGTCTATCTTTCAAAATCTTAATTATATATTCATTGGTGAAAATGGTTCAAAATTTAATTAACACAATGTTGTTTTTCTCAGAATCTAAAAATATAGCCTACACATAAACAATATTCAATTAATCTTTCATCTATTAAGCGTTTTTAATCTTGGGGTTTGGGGTTGGTGCCAACTTTATCCAATCTTTAGAAAAAGAATACAAATATATACACATAAAATAAGAAACAAATCTATAATTTTTCCCAAAATATTTAAATGAAATCAACTGCCTTTTTTAAAGGGACATATGTATTGAAATGTAAGTAAGAAAAGGTCTATTTCATTCGAGGAATTATTGATCAAATTGAATTGTGTATGTCAATTTTAAACAATGTTTATATGCAATTAATCAACTCCACATCAATTCTGATCACTTGATAAGTGAAAATTAATACTTGTCTTTGGATAATCTTTATAAATTTAGTGTAAGAAAATGTTTGGATCTCACCAATAATTCTGTTCAACTTTAAGTAAGTTTTTCTTAATTGTCTCCTCAAGATTCGGAAAAAAATCTATATATTGAACACGCACTATTTAATATTTCTTCTAGATTTATTTAACAATCTTGTACTTGATTGATGTATTTTTTAAAATCTTATTCAAAATCTTCAGCTCTGTAGGGACGTCCTGTTCATCTTCAAGACACCAACAACAATACATTCTTTTGGGAAAGTGTTACTTGGTTTCAAATCGCCCGCCTTCTATATCACCTGACGTTTTAGGTATGCACTTAGTGTGTGTGTTTTGTATGCTAAGGGAAAATTTATATAATTTAATAATAAAATGTTTTTCTAAGGGATTTTAATTATTCAATTTGAAAAAATGGGACTTTTGGACTTTAAATAAACTAAATTATATTACTAAACAAACAAATGACTTCTCTTTTTATATCGAAACATTTAATGGTTAAACTAATTACTTTAATTAATACAAATTGAATCGCATATCTAGATCACAACTGTTCTAATTTAATTCATCAATCAGAACACGAGTTTGGGAGAAGTCCTTGTGCCGTCAACTCGAAGTTGGGAAATAGATCAATTTGACGGCCATATTTAATTCGGGACTTGGTTTAGTTTTTAATTTCTACCGATTGACTGGTATGTCCTTTGTGTTTTCCTAAATGACTTTTTCTACGAAGAAGATTCCGGTCTATCCATTAAAATTACTATTTTCTCCTGATAGATTTTCTTTTCCTTAGAATCTTCGCGATTCTGTGATGCCCGGATTCTCATACCGGATTCTCATGTTAACTATTTTAGAAGATGATTTTAAAATTTAAATATTACATTTTAAGGGTCGAATTGTGTCTTTATAATAATTTTTCTTTGGATTAATGATTTAATTTTGATTGATTTTGAGGTGGGAAACAGTCTTAAAATATCGGGAAATATTTTGAAATCATGATTTTCTTTTCGGATTCCTAGGCCTATAATTTATTAGCTAATTAATCAGTTGTGTCCGTCACCTCTTGTTTGAATGGCATTACACAAATATTTATTCTGCATAGATTTTTTATTAAACGACATTCTGAATTGTTTCAAATTAAATTATTGTTCATTTACTCAGCTAATCATTTCCCATGCCTACAATTGCTAAAATTTGACATATTCAATTTATAAATTACTGTTTCAAATAAAATTTGTCTGTACAATTTTAATTGATGTCTGCCTCGTGATGATACAACTGCTCATACGGTGATTTTCTGTGAGCCTTGATTGGTCTTTCTGAAGGCTGAATTTGTTAAAGGTTTGGTTATAATACTCAGATATTCTCAAGGAACCAAACATTCTTATTTATCAGATGTCAGAAAGATTAATAGTTGTTTTCAACAGTAATCAGTACTTGGTTAATTATTGCTAAAAATTTAAATATATTCAATTTATAAATTATTGTTTTAAATAAAAATTTTCGGTACAATTTTTATTGATGTCTGCCTAGTGATGATACAACTGCTCATACGGTGATTTTCTGTGAGCCTTGATTGGTCTTTCTGAAGGCTGAATTTGTTAAAGGTTTGGTTATAATACTCTGATATTCTCAAAGAACCAAACATTCTTATTTATCAAGATGTCAGAAAGGTTAATAACAGTGGCGGCGATAGCGGGTCCGCGAGCCTTGACCGGGATTTTTCGGGAAATTTTACCGGGACCCGCGACGGGCCCCCCTACCATAACAATATTTTTAAGAGTATTGTCAAGAAATTACTAAAATAAGGTAAAATGTCTTCAGACAAGATCGTGCATCCAAAACGGCAATAACCATTATTTTTTAGAGAACAGTATTTATTATTTAATGTCATGATACGAAGTATGTGTATTGTTTACCGTTGGCCGATAAGTAATGCAGCTATCGCTACGTCGCACATAGTGGTGACGCGCCGGCGGGCAAAAAGATACACATCCGGAAAAAGATTATTGGGAGGGGGTGGGATGAACAAACTTGCTGGGGGGCCCGCGTGTTCTTATCACCGCCACTGGTTAATAATTGTCTTCAACAGTAATCTGTACTTGGTGAATTATTATTTATTTTTTATATTAATGACCTAATTATATAATATCTGTTTGGTACTTTATGCTGATGATACTAGTGATGTGCTCATACATCAATGACCTTGGTTTTTAATAACAAACTTTCATTAAATGTTGATACTATTTAGTTTATTGGGACAAATTTAAATCCTGTCATACTGGTTCTTTTCTGGCTGTCCAAATTGATGAAAATTTAAATTGGGCTAAATTGTTGCCTAACCTTAGGAGATATTCACTGTTTTCACTGCTTTTCCTTTTCCGGAGAGTAGTAATGTATCCATGTGTTTTCATCGGCTATTAAAAACTCAACTTGGATTGTCCTTGTACATTCCCAAACGATGCAATTCATTTTCATGAATGACTTAAAAAAAAGCTAACTTATCTGGTTTCGAACGCCATGGTAAATTTTCATGGACAGATCTTCTTGAAGCTTTGTGTGTATGTATAAATAAGATGGCAAATGTTAAAGATATTATTAAACTGGTGATTTGAGTGATTACAATCAAAGGCTCATTATAGTGAGCATGGGTTTGGCAATCCCAAAGGAACGGAGCTGGTTCTATACTTTTTTTCATGTAGTTTTAGATTTGGTCCCTCTCATATTTTCTATCACGTCTTTTATAACCCGGGCCCGGCTCTGATGATATTTAGTATTCGAGAGTTAGGAGTTTTTATTTTATTTACTTTTCTTAATTTTTTTTTTTTTTTTTTTTTTATGAGGCGATAGATAGTTGAAAGGTTTTTACTTGAAAGTAAGGAGAGAGAAAACCGATCAAGGTTGTCATAAGAAGCTTAGTCTACAAATTTAAATTAAATAAATTGTATCCTGTTACTTCAATATGTTAACCTAATCGTGGTTTTTATTTAATCTTATCTGTCTAATGATGATAAATGATCAAACAGTGATTTTTAGTGAGCTTTTGATTGGTCTTTCTGAAGGCAGAAGGCTTTAGTTACTCTTAAAAACATTTTACTATTTCAACAGTGACTCTTAAAAAAGGCTTCCTATGATGCAAATACTTACTCCTTAATATTTAATTTTTAATGCAGTACTATTAATGTACAGGATGTCTGGGAGGAAAGAAGAAAAAAAGGAATTGATTCCATGTATAAAAATGAGTCCAAAAAATGCCTAAAAATGTGTTCTAGGTAACACAGTTTTCCTTCGGTCAAGTCTATTTATATTTTTTCCTAAACAAATTTATAATTTTTAAAATTGATAAAATATTGACTATTTTCAAAATGGTGGCCATTAAAAATGTGTAGTAACTAATGGCCTATCTTGAAAAGAATTAACTTTTCAAATTACAAGGGATGATATATTTTCCTTTTTAAATATTTTCCCCCCTGTTTAACAGTGATTGCCAACATCATACTCAGTATGATTTCAGTTTTATTTTTTGATATAATTTTATTTAAAGTGTTTTAATGTTATATTTCATACAACACTGATATAGGAGCGCTTTAATAGCTTGTCACATGCGTTACTATTTGTGTATTCACTTTGTCTCGGTACTCATCAACACTGCACAATGGTGGGAGAGAGTTGTGGCAGTAACTGACATTCTATGTACTTTTTATTAATGTGACTACTATAGTTATCTTATATAATATTAATAAAAATTAGTGTCAATGACAACATATTTGACTACAATTTGTAAAGAATTAGTAATTTTAGAAAATGATTTAGTTTCTAAAAAAATAAACAAAAAGATAACTTGGTTGGTGGGAAAACATTTTCTATAGAAAATTCCGAAGCCAGGTATAGTTCACCGAAAAGGAATATAACTTTCAAGTGTGATGTTGGTTTTTGTTTTTGAAATGTGTTTTACTTTTCTTTTTTTTTTTCGAAACTAAAAATACCAATTTTTGAGAAAAGTACGAACTATAACAATTAATATGTTCAATTTTTTCCCCCCAGTAACTTTTCCCAATAATAATAAGAAATAACGGACAACAACATAACCTGGGTGTTGTGAATTATTTTTTATCATAACTATGACCTGCAATAATAGTAAAGACACTTGAACAAAGACCTGTCAAGTTGTCCATAAAAGCAAAATATTTTGCCTCTTGTACTTTTACCTTTAAAAATTTTATTATATATTTTGAGAATATAGATTAGAACTGGTAAAAGCTTACATTAAAGGTATGTATATATAAAAATTAACTTAACAGAAAACAAGAGCTTTTGTCCATGATCCCTAATCCCAACCGGTACAAAGTATAAAATAAGTTTGGTAACCTCAAAAAGTTTCGATCTCCATTTTTTTATGGATCTTTAGGAAACCAAAAAGCGATTTTCGACAAGCTGGCTGTCGTTTGTACATGAGCACGATAGTGGCTTCAAGTATGAAGTGAGGAAAATGAAATTTAGATGGGGGACTATAATGTGCTCATACTATAGAACCCTATTGAAATTCAGAAAAATATAATTTAAAATATCAAAAAGGTGCTGATTTTAACAGTTTATTGTTCATATCTTATGTGTTATTCAACTTATAACATATTAAATTACTTGAAAAGCTTACAATTTTCAATTCTGCATTTAATTGTACTAACCCCATCTCTTTACGATGACAAACAGCTAAGTTATTATAAAACTAGCCTCCTGGATATAATATAATGTAAGGAATCTAGTCTAACACCCTGTATTAACATTGTCAATCCACTTCTGGTGGTGTATAGTATTATATGTTTTTTAACAAGTTTCCACAGATTATGCTTTTTATCACGTCTTTTGATTATCAATTTTAATTGATATTCTTTATAATCTTATGTAAAACTATAAAGTTTATTCGCTTTTTATGAATTGCTGATATATATAATATATATCATATTTATATATTATTTACCTCTTTTTAGTAGTCAGAGCAATTCTTTTTTGTTGTAGAAACACTACAGCGCTGTTTCGCCTTTCACAGCCGGCTTCGTCAGGTGTAGGCTCAACACTTAAATAAAATACATAACGACATTGAACACACACACGATAACACGACACAAAAAACAATATAAAATCTATCAGAGATTATCTCTTCGTCAAATGTCATGAACTTTATACTGGCGTGGCCGCGGCATAGTTTCTGTGTTTCTGAACAGAGATTAATGTATCTTAATTGATAAGATTTAATTTTTTTATATATTAAAAAGTTTTCAGTAGACATTTTGTTTACCGGTAAATTAAATAATGTTTCTTATTGTATTTAGTGTATATTTTAGTTGGGAGTATGAAAGTACAAATGGCACCTAATTCTATTTCCTGTTTTTGTAGTTTTATTGTTATTCTTGGTTAATTTTATGAATTATTGTACTAATAAATATTTCTTTAAAAACTTTCAATTACAAAATAAGATTGATAGAATGTTGAATTCATTTTTTGTTTGGAAATGTAAGCAACAGGTTGAGGAAGTTTGTACTTGAGTAATAGTCATAAAATGATGAAACAGGTTGTATTTTGGAATGATTATCAACCGGCTATTTGTTTCAGAATCTACTCTTCATTTGGTATTGCGTCTAAGAGGAGGTGTCATCGAACCCACTCTTCGTATCTTGGCCATGAAATACAACTGCGACAAAATGATCTGCCGTAAGTGTTATGCACGCTTACATCCACGTGCTACCAACTGCCGCAAGAAGAAATGTGGCCACACAAACAATATCCGCCCCAAAAAGAAGTTGAAGTAGACTTTGACATACACAAGTTATAACAAGAATTCTTTAAAAAATTTTCAGCAAATTTATTTCATAAGATTAAAATTTTTGTTTACATTATGTATTAAAAAAAATTTTTGTAAACATTTTGTTTACTAATAAAAATTCATGTTGAATTTCTTGTATTTTTTAGATACGCAACTTATAACAAGAATTCTTTTTTATCATTTCATAAGATTTAATTTTGGTTTACAATATGTATTAAAAAAAATTCTGTAAACATTTTGTTTACTAATAAATTTAAATAAATTTTCTTGTTGAATTTCTTGTATTTTTTAGGTGAGTGTATGAAAGTACAAAGTCATCCTTATATTCCTGATTCTTGAAATGTTAATATTTATTTATCTAACACATGAAGATAAATTAACATATAAAAAAAAGTATTGGATAAATATAAAAAAGCTATTCAGAAAATAAATTTTGTTTCTGTCTGTCATGCGGAAGAGTGGAAGTAGTGGCATGATTTTTACATTGGCATGTAGTATAGTTCAGCATGAATCAAACGGTGGTGATGGGAAGGTCATTCTGTTGAAAATCCTACCGATTATGAAATATCTTTTATTTGTTTTCTTTGAGCATTGTAGAATACATAATGATCGAGTTTGGTGCAACATATTCCACAATGCAATAGTATATCTACACTTCTGTTATGAATTGAAAACAAACAAAAATCCCTTGTTATGAACTTATCTCCCTGCATGTTGCCTTAAATACCCATTATTTTTCCTTTGCAAAGATTCCTTGATTAAGCTTTTTAGCTACCAGGGACTTTTTTTGTCAAGCAGTGTATTTGCAGAAGCTTTTTTTTTCAATCCACAATTGTTTGCAAAAATTAACCCTTCAGCAGGTATTCAACAACGGGTTGTTGAAAAAATTGGTATTTGTGGTGGCGTTCGACAACCACGTTGCTGTACAAATCAACATTTCGCCCATTAAATATTTTAATTTATTAAATTACTCACCGTCCAGTAGTTTTTTGCGTTTTTTCTCAACGACGGCCGTTTCGGCTATTCAGCCATTTTCAAGTGTTCAGTTTCAGGACATTTACTATTCCTCGTTATAATATAAAAGTTCACAACACACAGTTATATACGCAATACACATACACATAGAAGACACAATAAAACACATCTTGTAGGTACACTATCTGTATCTGGACTAGTTCCTCAAGTGAATCTTGGAAGCTTATCAGTTGTGTCTTAACATTCTATTATTGTGTCAAATAATGAGTTTGCATCAAAGTTCAATTTCTCGTTAAGTAGTGTTCCAGGTTCAGTTTTGAATGCTTTGTATATTTCAAACTGTTCCAAAGCATTCATAAGTTTTCCTTTTTTGCATCTATATAAAATGTCCATTGATTTATTTATATTACTGTACTTGTGATTCGTTTGAATTATATGTTCAGCAAACTTTGATTCTGTTTTTAGGGGGTGTGTATGGCGTATAGCAGGTGGAATATGTTCCTTAAATCTTTTTTGAAATGTTCGGCCCGTTTGTCCAATGTATTTTTTTTTTTACGAACTCTTTTGTAATATGTTTATAACTGCCATTTCTTCATAAATCATTGCTACTGATATATTTATTAATACAACTTCATATATTGTACAAAAATTTTTAATGAAAAAATAAAAAGTTATGTACTTGATCACTTTTATTATATAAAGTTGAACAAAATATACAAGTATTTTTAAAACATGAGTAATAATTTGTTGTTATTCATATTTACAGGAAGGATAAAAAGTATAGGTACATTATAATTATCTAAAGTAGTCAAAATATGACTACAATTTTACATTATCTTTATAAAATTTTAATTAGTATTAAAAATAACAAAAGTGTAGGTACTTTTTTTTGTAAAAAGCTTGAACGAAATAATATATAAGTATGCCCAAAACATAATATATATTGCTGTTAGCGATATTTACATAAAGGACCAAAAGTATAGGTACAATATAATTTATAAAGTAGTAAAATTAAACCGAAATCATCTTTATAAAACTTTCATAAGTATGAAAAATAACACTCAGGTGGATACATAATAGTCAAATACCGGTAGTGCATATCATCACTTTCTTGTAAGTTTTCGGCACATGTGTTCGTCAGTGACTTCTTTCCGAATCTTGCAAAAGTTATTTTGGCACACCGTATTAGTTTTGTTATTTCTTCTGGTTCTGCACAGGTAATATTTTCCTCATTAGTTTGAAGTAGCGAAAACAACTGGTGGTTCTCTGTATTTAGCCAAGAAATCTTGAATATATCTGGGAAGTACAGTACCTGAAGTGGTGCCCCTATACTTGAAGTAATGGAAGTGGTCATGAAGAATCAGGTCACATGTGGAAAAGTGTTGAAGAAAGAAAAATACCTATAATTTTGGGGTTAAATCAATATTCTACATCTATATAGAAGAAAAATGAATTTATCTTTCAACTACATTTTCTGAAGTAATTTTAAAAACGTTTGAAATAAGAACCTAGCTATATTCAGAAGGGAACCTTGTCCATCCTCACTAAATGATCAATTATAATGAAATACACTTACTCTGAGGATATGTCAATAGTGATGCAATTTTAGGCCTTTATATAAATATATATATATTTTAAGTCAACCTCTAGTTAATTTTCACTATTTGATTCAAAACTATTGAAATGATTTTTTGGTTCAATTTTATTTAGTTTTGAAGATTGGTTAGTGAGAAAGTTTGTGGAATGTTTTTGCACCATTTATTCATTTAAGGCGATGATATCCAAGAGGATTTTGCTTTTAAATAACAAAACTATGACAACTTATCTAAAATAAAAATTTGTTCACTTATTGAATATTTTCAGAAATGGGAACTGGGAAGTAGTTTTTTAAAATTTTACTGCCAACATAATTTTTTAAATGCGTTTAGCAATGACAAGAATCTCCAAACAAGTGTGCCAAACTTCAAGTAAAAAAAAAAAGTCACCAGTAAATGTATAATTAAGTCTAACCGTCATCATTTTGATTTACCAGTTTCGTATGTTATTACAGCTAAATGAGAAAGTTATTGCGATGTTTTGTAACATTTTTTTATTAAAACTTGTGAAGCAAACAAACTCCCCTAAATTTATCTCGTCAAAATAAAGCAGCATGTCTTGGTTGAATATCAATTAAAGTGGTGCCTACTGTTTACAGTACAGTATAGATCTCAATAAAATGCAGTATACTACGTTAATCATTAAGTGACACAATCAGAACGTAATTAAGGCGGCCGTGAAAAGAAATTAGAGTTTTGGAGAAGAATATTAGTGAGTTTGAGGTTTGGTTTGAGTTACTGAGTTTTTATAAAAGTAGTTTCTATAAAATATTAGAGCGTATTTATTTTGTGCATAAAAAGAAATTAAAGGTAATGTTGTATTAAAATAATCAAGTTTAAATAATATTATGTAGTTAGTTTAAGTTTGAATGAAAACTAACATATTTGGATTAGACTAGTTTTCTAGTCTAGTTTATTTTTTTAACTAACACTACTGTATAATTAATTATGATGGTGAGTTCCATTTTACTTCATGGAATGTTCAGAATATTTTGTGCTAATTATATAACCTAACCCACTTTTATGTTGAAAACTAGACCACTAAAATTGGAATAATCAATTTTATTTGATTTTTTACCACTACAAAGCTTAAAAAATAGCTCTATTTTATGTAGCCCTACTAATCTGTATACGTACATTATATAATTGGTCTGTAATTTTGTTTTGGTAAATATCGGTCCTTCGATTTTTCTATAAAAAATCATGAAAACAAAGTATTTACCTTGTATTCAATGGATCGTATTATGTAGCTCAATTAACATTTCAAGTCCCAAAATGCATTTCTTTAATAGAAAATGATATCTACAAAAGTACGAATTCCTTTCAATACAAGGTAAATAGGCTACTTTGTTTTCATGAATTTTTATAGAAAAATCGAAGGACAATCTAGAACCGATATTTACCTTTGTTTTAAATTATGCCTACCAGTTCAGTAGGCCTATTCAAAGTTTAAATTTTTGTTGATAACTTTATTTAAATAGTTCTTATATTTTTATGTATTCATCGCTAGTAGGGGTAAAGTATTTATCTGAATTCGAGGTATTTGCCGAAAAACTTAACTTTCATTGGGTATTAATTTAGAAGAGAGATCACACCTCCTCTTAATTTAGAAGTAAGTTTTAAACAAGTGAATATATCTTACTTTTTTATTAGTTTAAATAATGATAAAAAAATTACTAATTTTTTTAAAGGAGTTTATACTATATCATAAGGGAAATAATAATAATTATGCATTGAAGCTCACCCTATATTTTAGTCGCTAAAAACTATGCAAACAAACTATTTACCTTGATTTTTTAACAACGGGAAACAATTTTCAAGTCTCAAAATCCATAATTTTTGGAGAAACTTACAATTTTAGACACAAGAAACTTAGGCTTTTCTGGTTACGACAAAAAAAAAAATTGTACAATGAAATCGTGAGTCAAGTTTGTGACTGCATTACCAGTCTATGTTTATGTTATACACTGTAGCCTACATTACATTAGGGTAAATCATGGTGTGTAAATTAAAAGACAAATGTCTGGGAAGGTAACTATATAGACCTTTGTAAAAATAGACTTGTAATGCAGTCACAAACTTGACTCACGTTGTCATTGTACACATTCGTAATAAGCTTTAATATCTTGTATCAAAAAGTGTTAGTTTCTTCAATATTAATAGATTTTTACACTTGAAAATTGTATTGCATTGTTAAAAAACAAACAAGGTTTTAGGGTGAGGTTCCAAAATTAATTACTGAAATAACTAGTAGGCCTATCATAATGTTTTGTGTGTTCTTGGCAATTACCAATTTTTTTTTTCATTTTTATGTATTTTGACGATAATTTAATTATTTTTGAAGGTACAGGGGGAAGAAAAAATTATTTGTCATTAAAAAATATAAATATTTTGTCTCTAATAAAATTTAGTACAGTTTTCAAGATATTTGACTTAAAAAATTTCAATAGTCACCATTTGAATATTTACATAGTAAAGTTTTGGATCTTGGTACACTGACAAACAATGCACATACCAAATATAAACTCATAATCTTAATAATTTCAAAAGTTATCATTAATTTTTATAAAACACGAAACGTTTCCGGACCCTACATTCATATGAACTTTTTTCATTATTTTCACCAGTAGAACTCGTCCTAAAATTCTTTCCATTAGTCAGTGTTGGAAACGTCATGTTATAGATAGGCCTAAACAAAATATTTACTATCATTTTGTAGAAATCATTTGCAACGTTTTTGAAATAAATTTTACCACTCGTTTTATCTGCATAGACAACAGACAAACATCATTATAAAAACACTTTTTTAGTCCCCAAAGGACTTCCATGGAAAATTTGTTTTGATTCGCCACATTACTTTATATTATAATGCAAATGAGAAGTAAAAGATGTCCCTCATATTATATGTAAATAAAATATAGGCCTAAGTGGTTGTAATATGTAGGCCTAATGTGATATATCAAATTCGGTGTAGTACCCCTCCCCTTCTAAACACGGGTGTAATGAAATATTCACAGAAGTCTTAAAATAAAAACATCTTTTTTGTTTTAAAACCATGTATAAAATTTTTTCATTGGAAGAACCAATGAAAGAGATGTGGTCACAAGTTTTCGTCTATTGTAGCCTACCATTTCAAAAATATAATTAAAAATTTATTTTTATTAGGGTAGTTTTATACTTGGTCTTCGTGTGGACACTACCGCGTTCCTAACACGAGCCTCCATCCTTATGGACTTTGCAATTGTTTGTTTCCTCCAGGGCCACACTTATAGTCCACTACATGCGTGACAATTCAGAGTTCCTAACTGGATCTACACTTTTTAAAATTTGTAAAAGAAAAAATCCTTTCGATATGTTATAAAAAAAGAAAGAAAATAACGTAAAATAAAGACACCTAGACCAAGAGTAGTCAGTAGTGTTAGTTTCGAAAGAGAAGAAAAAATGTTTTCATGTAACCTTGGGTAAGGCACCTCTCAACTGTTCTATCATGTCTCTCTTGACCAACTGTTGTTCTCTTCCGACTCTGACACTGTTTGAGTTTTTGACAAGAAGGGGTTTTTATTTTATGTTGTTTTCGTCTTTTTTTTATCTCTCACCCCAGTATACAAAGAGAAAATCCTTTCGATATCATATAATCGTCTTATAAAATGTAGAGTCCTAGCCCAAGAATATTCAATAGCGATGTCCCAATACTCATGTCTCTATTGACCAACTCTTGTTCTCTTCCGATCCTGACGCTGTTTGAGTTTACGAGTACTAGGGCCTTTATTTTATGATCTTTTCCCCCTAGATGGATCTACACATTTTAAAATTTTAAAAGAAAAAATCAATTCAATATCATATAATCGCCATTGAATAAAGACTCCTAGCCCAAAGAATACTCAATAGCGTTAGTTTCAAAAGAGAACAAGAAAGTTTTTATGTAACCTTGAGTTAGGCATCTGTCAAGTTTTCTATCATGTCTCTCTTGACCAACTCTTCCGACCCTTCCGACCCTGATGATGTTTGAGTTTTCAAAGACTACGTTGTTTTCATCCTAGTATACGACAGATAGCGCGAGATTGGTAATTGGAATTTCGACCTGCATTTTGTAACTGATATTCACGTTTCTGAGCCTCATGAAACAAAGAAAATGATTTTCAATATGCTGTCAGTCCCTTTACGTAAACACGATAACGGCCACAAAAATTAAGATAGGAACATGAAATTTGATAGACTATAGTGTGTTCATTTAAAACCCTATTAAAATTCAAAAAAATGTGAATTGAAAATATCAAACTAGCAGCCATTGTACAGTTTTTTATTCATATCTCATGTGTTATTCAACTTATAATACACTAAATTAGATAAAAAGTTTCAGATTTCAATTCTGCACGTAATGGTATCAACCCTACCTCTTTACTGTAACAAATAGCGAAGTTATTGTTAGGAATGTTAATTTCGAACTTTCATCCCCCAAGAAAAAATGATATTCGTATAGTTATGAGATCCGGCAGGCCCGAGATGATGACACGAGCGAAGTGAGTGGATACTCTAATTTATACACTTCTACGCAGCTCGTTATAACCTAGCCGATGCCAAGAAAATAATAATACACAATTACGAGGCTCATAAAATCCTACTGGATGACTCCTTGATTTGGCAATACAGTTTTACATGCCCCAAGAGACCAATTTACCAAAATACATTAGTTTAGTAGAAAATAAGAAATAATCCAGCTCCGGTTAGGCTGTGTATGGTTTTCGTATGTTACACTATGGGACGACAATTGCATATTTCATAACGCATGCGGATAACACCTTCATATTACTATGTTGTTTGATTGAAAAATCATGAGTAATACGTTTGGGGAGGTAACTATATATAGTAATTGTTTACTGTAATTGCAACCTGTCATTTTACCGATTTTTTTTTTTTTTTTTTTAATCATGTTCTGCATACCTTATTTATTAATAATGAAGTAAGTTTATTTAAACTGTGTTTAGTGTGTTTGAGGTTACTATTTTGTGAGTTTATTAGTTTGTAATTTATAGTGATTTATTTATTATGTTTTCTTTATGCGGATTTTGCAGATTTATCTTCGCAATTATTGTGTTTGAGAATAGTCTAAAAAAATTGTCTGGTATTTTATACAAGTTTGTTGATGATCTTTTTGCTCAAAGTTTTGCGACTAAGATATTTTTCTTATTCTTGACTATGTAACTTTAAAATAGATGATTCTTAAATATTTATAATTTCACAGTTCAATTCTATATAGCATCCTCTATAATATGTAATGGTATTTCATATATCACAAGTTGGGTTTTAGATAAAATGGCTAATTTTTAAACATTATGCGTGTAGCCACCAAGGTTTGCTGATTTAACTAAAGTTACATAATTATTTTAAATTAATTTCTTCATCTAAACGATCCGTATTATTATACAGATTACCGATTTTTGGTGAGATTAAACCACCATCATCAGATAATCACAAAAATTTGTTATAATTCATATTCCAAGCATAAAATGTTTTACTTATCAGACATAAAACAAGAAACAGTACACATTATTAAACCTTTACACTTTATACACATGAACATGTATAAAACATTGACACACATAAATTAAAATATCAAAATTGGTTTTTTATTTTTTCATTGGTCTTTCATTTTTACATAATCTGAATAACAACTGAATTTGATTGTTCAATGTTTGTTTAGGTTTGTCTGGATTTGTTTGCTGGTGGAGGGGGATAATTGTGTTGAATATAGTTCACATTTGATGAATAGTTCAATTTGTCATTTAAAATGTTTTCAGGTTGTAATTTATGACATCTGTATATTTGGTATTCTTCTAAAGTGTTTAAAAGGTGTCCCTCTGGCACTTATTTAATATCTCCATGTTTAAATCGATAGGCATATGTATGGTCGCAATCTATAAAATGTTTTGCGAAACTTGATATCTGTTCAACAATGGTATGTTCTTAGGCGTATGTCCCTAAACCTTTCAGAAAATGTTCAAGGCGTCTGTCTGATATAATATTTTGGACAATCAGAACATCTTATCTTATAAACTCCGGATTGTTTGTATATGTCTTTATTTTTTTTTTTCGGTTTGGAATGCAATAAGTTTTCTGTTATTGGTTGTTTTAAAACTCATTACTATACCATGTCTTTTGTGTTTCAACGTTTTAAACATGCCCGTGTATGTGAAGTGTAAACTTTTAATAATGTGTACTGTTTGTTGTTTTATGTCTGACAAAACATTTTTATGCTTGGAATATGAAAAACAATTATAACAAATGTTTGTCATGATCTGATGATGGTGGTTTATGCTCACCGAAACCGGTAATCTGTATAATAGTAAGGATTGTTAAGACAGAGAAAATAAGGTAGGTTTTTAATTTATAATAATTACATAACTTTAACTATTTTTTTGTGAGTTTTTCAAAACGGCCCTAACTTTTAGATATTTGTACACTTTGGTCACAATAAATATTTTTTTATAGACTTTAATTAACAACTAGATTACAAAACATTAGTGCATCTTCAAAAGAATTAGTTGTATGGTATATGTGCTTTTTTGTAGAATTTTGTCTTCCGTTATGCACATTTTTTTTTTTGGGATTCCTAACATACTAGCTCCAAAATTTGTACAGCAACATTTAAATTTTTTTATTACATAGGTGAATTCTATGCACCTTCCTAAGAAAAATAATATATTAGACCTACAAAATGGTAATATTACTATTTTTTTGGTGAATTTTTCAAAATAGCCCCTTTTTGCTATTTTGTACTTTTTTCTTCATAAAAATTGATTTTTTTCTAATGACAATATCTAAGCAGATATTTTTTTAAATAAAATTTTATTCACAACTACCTATATTCAAGTGGATTGAAATACATATATGATTGATAATTTATACTTTTTTCTTTTTTTGTCTCTCTCTTTTACATCGTAAATGTGAAATGTGTATTTTTTTTTTCTAAATTAATAGTGTTTTATTATTTAATCGTTTGATTTTCCACCTGCTCGTTTGTATATTCTTATGACGTTAACCCTGAAACAGGTTTTTCTTTCCTACAGGGTACCTAATATTGCACAAATGGTAATATAGATTAGTTAATTGGGTTCTTTTTATCTTCCTTTTATTAAGGTATTTATTGATTAATTAAGGATGCATATTTATTTTATTATTAAAATATTTTGTACTTTTTTTACTTTATTATATAGTATTATAACTAATAATACTTCGACCCTTTTAGATTTTTAACTTTTTCTTTAATTATAAAATTAAGTTTAAAAATCATTTACAATAAAAATCAATTATTGTCCAAATCTGATGCACTTAATACCTATACAATTAACGTCTTATTCTACTAATTCTACTAATTATTCTACTAATGTCTATGTACTTATTCTAAGTACATAGTTAAATATAAATTATTAATTCTACAATGTCTTAACCTAAAATAAAGAAATAAGAGTGCATCAGAATTTTTACTTTTAAATTTTTTACTTTTAATTATTTTATAAAATGCTTCGGCTAACTGAAATTTATTATTTATTTATTTTATTTATTTTCTCTTTACGGGTTCGTTAGGTTCTTTGGTGACTATAATTTACATATAAAATACGATTACTTTTATTTTATTTTATTAATATTCCTGTTCAAACACTTTTATAACGACGCTAATTTCTCACACACTTTTATGACGACGACTCTTTTAAACTTATAAACGACGATTATCTTTTTAACGATTCTTCGGAGATTATTATTAAATACTTATACAAAAAAAAAAGACGCAGTTACTATTTAATTTTGACGGTTGATCTCGGCTAAATCTTTCACAACTATCTTCTTTTCTACTAAAGAAACACTTGCTCCGGAACTCCCTCCTTCAATCAGTTAACAACCAAAAAGAACCTTGTGCGATTCTCTTCCACCCCTATTTATAATGTCTATTTTCAAACGCTTTCTTCCGATCCTCTTCCTTCATTGGCTTATTTTAAATCTTTTACGTTATTTCAGGACTGACGCAATTTCCTTTCATTGGTCCTTTTAAAATATTTTCGGTTGAAGGCATTGACTTTTAGAATGGTTTATTTGACTCCTTGAGATCCGTGACTGATGTTAGAATAGTTTTTCTAGCTGTCAACCCTTTCAACTCTTTACAATTTATGGCCTGCCGAGCACTGACCTTTTGGGAGCCCTCTATTTCGTTACAGTATATTACATATTGTGTGCAAGTGTCTGAGTGTCATTGTTATTATTTTTGTTTTGTTTTACCCACTATTGTATGTTCATTTGTTTGTGTAATATCAATAAAAATATTACAAAAATTTTGTTGTAGGCTAATATGCATTTTTTAGCGATTTGGCTACGGTTGATGATCATTTATTGTTTCGTGACATACTGACTACAAAATTTTGACATCCAACTTTTTCCATAGATGAATATTATGCACATTCCTGTGAAAATGATATCTCAAAGTGGGTTTGACATAATATTACTATATTTATCTCATAATTGTCATGTTTATTACTTTATTTGGTAATTGTATGATCATTTACACACCTTCCTCTTTGCTTCTAGAGTGTTCTTTCTTAACATACTAATGCACCAAATTCTTTATTTAAGTTCATCTTTTACTCATTTATTTCTTGATTAAAATACATTTTTATTCAAATTTTTTTTAAAATTATTATTACATTTGAACAAAATTATTATTTATTTATTATTCGTTGGTTGGAAAATGTACCATGCTTACAGAACATGTTTTAATTTGCCATTAAAACTGAGTCAACCTTACCTAACCAACCTGCCCTAGATATAGAATATGTAATATTTTGGTGTGAACAGTAAATTAAGCCTACATTGAGGATCCTTACAATCTCCAAACTTTGTTTTATGAAACAACCCACGAGGACGCCCGTTCGGTAGCCATTTTTAACTGGAACAGTGGTGACACTTCTGATGACTGGATTTTGTACTATGATTCTCCAACTTAACAGATTCTGTAAGTTATCTGAATAAATTTTAAAGTTGTGAAGTCCGTTTTGAAACACCTTGTACATTAATATTTTTCATTGAATTAGTATTTTATTATAATTATTGTGTTAACTAATTATAAGTAATAAATGAAAATGGTCATGGAACATAGTAGGTCTATATGAATCCAATCCGCTAGTTCAGACAACCGTAGCTACAGCATATGCAATTTAATAAAACTGTTTCATTTTCCTCAGTGATAGTTTTATAATTTAACCCCATTTTTACTTTTTAGATTTCAACCAAAGATGCAAATTTTTGTAAAAACTCTCACTGGCAAAACAATCACCTTAGAGGTTGAGCCTTCAGATACAATCGAAAATGTAAAAGCAAAAATCCAAGACAAAGAAGGCATTCCTCCAGACCAGCAAAGATTGATCTTTGCCGGGAAACAGTTGGAAGATGGCCGCACGTTATCTGATTACAACATTCAGAAAGGTATTTATTCGTTTGTTAAATAGAACCTATTGGTTTGAATTTAATATTTGTTAAATTATTTATTAAATATATAGAAAGGTGATCTTGAGATAGATAAAAAATATGTACCATAAACCATAGTGAAACATACCAAATTGCTTTAACATGTTATTTACATCACAATAGGGATTCGGAAGTTCTATATCCACTTTTCAAACAGTCACATTTAAAGCCTATTTTTAAAAGAGAAAGCAATATTTAACTAATAAATTTTTACATAATCATTAAATATCAGTATTCATGTATCCCTTTGGAAATTTAATATGAGTTAATGAAATATGATGGTTTTCAAGAAGTAACTTTACCTAACCTGTCTTTGACATAAAAGACAAGTTAGATAAAATTATTTTATATTAACATTATTCAATTACTATTACTCTATTATTTGCACAAAATACTGGTTACATAATATAGGCTAGTAATTTTATATAATAATAAATGTGTTTTGTTTTTTTAGTTTTTACATGTTTTAACAAATGTTTTCCTACAATTAAAAAGAGTTTTTTTTTAATGGGTTGGATTTGAGAGGTTCATATGGAAAAACAATTACAGCCACAAAATATTCCTATTTCATGACAAAGTAAAATTATTATAAAAGTTATATTATGCCTGCACAGTTAGTCTGATTGATAGTTGATACAAGTCTTTATTGTGCATTATCTAATAGCTTGTGTCATCTGTAAATACCGTAGTGACTGGAATCTCCTCGACTTTACATAACCTGAATGTGTATTTAGTATTTTTCATTTTCAATTTAAACTGGATTAAAATTCTGTTTCCTTTTCTAAGTAAGGTTTGTACTTGTAATAAATACATTTTTCAAAATTTTCTAGTTGTTCTTATGATTGACTAATTATATCTGTATCAGTTATTTTATGTACGGTATTAATTTGGTATTTTCCTCTGAAATATACTGACAAATTTTGGGATAGGATTTTAAAAACGTGTCCAAAAACACTTCAGTTTCCATCTGTTAATTCCCCCCCCCCTTAAGAAATTTATAACTTTGGAAGGTGATGAAATGTTTAAATTATATATATATATACATTAGGGCCACATTAATCCGAACCCGTTAGTCCGGATAGCCGTTTTTTGCCATCTACCATTATGTTAAATTCTAAAATCAATATTAAAAATACATTTTTTCCCGTTATTGATTAAAAAAGTTAAGCATTAAGACAGAGATCTGAAAGTGAGGGTGCCTCTGAGACCTACCACCCTTTCACCAGTGTTAGCACGCTCTCAGTACCTACTGTAAAGACGATAACTTCCTCTCTTAGTCTATTTCTAAAAGTAGGCTTGTTACCAACATTTAATACATATAAATTATTAGACGTAAGAAAGCAAAGTAATGACTCACCTCTAAGGTTGGTATCACTGCTACCCCTACCCAGCTTGAATTGATGTCACCGCCAATAAGTAGCCAAACTGCGCTATACTGTACTATCAGTTCCAGTTCCTTTAAAGGTGGTGACATCTTGGCATCATATGGAATGTAGATGGAGGTCATTAATAGGACTTGTTTCTCACCCCTACACTAACAGCTGACCTGGACTGTCGGTATGTCTCTGGAACAAAAATTCATTAACTGGAAGCTATGCATCCTACTATTAAACAAGTTCTTACATTAGGCAAGGAATTACAATAAATAAGCTCACCTTTTGCATCCCAGTTTATCCAAGGCTGCTGAAGGGGACTATAATGTGCTTTTATAGAACCGTATTAAAATTCAGAAAAATCAAATTTAAAATGTCAAAATGGTGGCCATTTAAACAGTTTTTTGTTAATATCTTGTGTTATTCAACTTATAACATATTAAATTACTTATTCAATTCTGCATGTAACTGTACCAACCCATCTCTCTATGATGACAAATAGCTAAGTTAGAATCCACTCTTAATATTTTCTCTGTATATTTCAGGAACACTCTGTATTAACATTGTCAATCCATTTCTGGTGGTGTATAGTATTATGTGTTTTTGAACACATTTCCACCGATTCCGCAAAGCTCCCATTTTATTACATTTTTATATTATCAATTTTATTTGATAAGATTAAATTTGTGTATATTTAAAAGTTTTCAGTAGACATTTTGTTTACCGGTAAATTAAATAATGTTTCTTATTGAATTTAGTGTATTTTTTAAGTTGGGGGTATGAAAGTACAAATGGCACCTAATTCTATTTCCTGTTTTTGTAGTTTTAGTGTTATTCTTGGTTAATTTTATGAAATATTATTCCACTAATAAATGCATTTCCTTAAAAACTTTCAATTACAAAATCAGATTGATAGAATGTTGAATTTTTTTGTTTGGAAATGTAAGCAACAGGTTGAGGAAGTTTGTACTTGAGTAATAGTCATAAAATGATGAAACAGGTTGTATTTTGGAATGTTTATCAACCGACTATTTGTTTCAGAATCTACTCTTCATTTGGTATTGCGTCTAAGAGGAGGTGTCATCGAACCCACTCTTCGTATCTGAGCCATGAAATAAAACTGCGACAAAAAGAAGGTGAAGTAGACATTGACCTACACAAATTATTACAGGAATTTTTTTTAATCACTTCAACTATATTATTTCATAAGATTTAATTTTGGTTTATATTATGTATTAAAAAATGTTCTGTAAACATTTTGTTTACTAATAACAATACATAAATTTTCTTGTTGAATTTCTTCTATTTTTACCACGTTTTTATTAGTTCGGTTTCCGTCATATCTGTCTGTCTGTCTGTCAGGGTGAAATTTTTCAATCGAGTTTAAACTAACTTCCCGATAAACTAGAGACCTGAAATTTTGAACATAGGTCAGAATTGGATAACAATACAATATTCAGTTGGTTTCTTGTCTCTACATTTGTTTAAACAATAGTTGTTTAAACAAATAAAAATTGGCAATGAGATATAGACTTGATATTTTAAACATGGGTCGAGGATGGATAACAATGCAATATTCACTCTGTTCCTTGTTTGCAATATTGTTTAAACAATATTTGATGAGAGCAGCATCTGCTTTGCATATTCTGCAGTGTAGTATACAGCATCAGCACTGTCCTTTCTGCTCTCCTTGTATAACAGCAGACTTGTGTTTCAAGTGTGTACATTTACCTGTATGAGCGTGTCGTGTTTTGCCCCCTCCCCCCGGACATAAGACTAAAAACCAGAAAATAATAAATCAAATAAGAAAAAAAAATTTTAACACCACGTTTTTAAAAACGGACTAAAAAGTATAAAATAATTTTTCATAACCCTTCTACAATTTGAGGGAGGATTGTTAGTGGCTATGGATATATTTGGAATACTTGGAGAGAAAAATGTGGGGTGCAGCCAGTAAATAATATAAGTAGACTGTCCGGATGAATTCACAGCTAATTTTAGTGAATCGGAAATGAGATTCACTGTAATTTAATTTATTTACTCCTCCTTAACTATCATAGATTGCCTGCGTCCCACGTTTTTCTCACCAAGTATTCCAAATTTATCCATAGCCACTAACAATCCTTCCTCAAAATTGTAGAAGGGTCGTGGAAAATTATTTTATACTTTTTAGTCAGTTTTAAAAACGTGGTATGTTAAAAAAAAAAAATTTATTTGATTTATTATTTAGGTGAGAGTATGAAAGTACAAAGTCACCTTATATTCCTGTTTTATAGTTTTATTGTTGTTCTTGAAATGTTAATATTTCTTTATCTAACACATGAAGATAAATGAACATATAATAAATGTATTGAACAAATGTAAAAAAATAAACATGCTGTTTAGAAAATAAGTTCTGTGTCTGTCTGGCATGCGGAAGAGTGGAAGTACCGGCATGATTTTTACACTGCTGTGTAGTTTGGTCCAGCATGCATCAGACAGTGGTAATGAAGGTCGTTCTGTTTTTTTTGTTAACCAGAATTTTTTTGTGGTTGGCCAGTTTGCTCACCTTACAGCCCAAATTTATATTCAGTTGCAAAATTGTGAAAAGAAAGTTAGACCAAAATGATATTTATAAAAGTAGTTATGAACTGTTTATTTTGAAGTCTGTAATTCAGTAATGCATATACCATTCATTACATATTAAATTTAAGATTTCCTGCAAGAAACGCAGCAAATTGTAGCAAAGTTTTGAGCTAATTTTGGGAAAAATTAATTGATTTTATTTTGACATGCCAAAAAAGTGGCATATTAAATTGGGTTAATAACTGATAAACTTATTTTGATAGTGATTATAATAGACAGAAAGACAAGATAGCCTGGACTTTTGACTTATTGCATCTCAAAAATATAACAAATTTTAATTTATAATATAAATACAGTTTTACACACAGTTGTCACCAAAATAAATATAACGGTTTTTAAATAATGTTATCTAATGATATGTTATAATAATGTTAAATAATAATAATATCGGTTAAGAAATAAAAAAGGGTGCACACACGTTCAAAACTCAAATCTATAAAAGAACTAAACTCCTCCTATTAGTCACGTCCTCCTTGCAAATTCCGAATCGAGAATTATACGTAAAAATAAACCATTCTTTAGACGTTGGCATGGAATGTTGTTGTAGTGTAAAAATCAACATCAATGGTGACGGTAACATTTTTGTATAATATAAACCAAAGTATTTAGTTATACAAAAAAAAAAAACACAAGGGTTTGAAGTCATTTTTAAAATGCAAAATTGTCTTGATGGTGGTTCATTTAGGAAATGAATATGTTATTTTTTCATACATAGGCAAAGTTTTGTAATGCCTAATCATAAACAAATTGATTTTCAGGTTATTGCGGAATGGTCAGCTTTCCGAGTTTCAACAACAATTCTTGAGTGATTTGATAACTTATTATATGAGGTGAATTCTGTCTTAAATTTTTGTGAATCCTGTACTCGTTTACTAACCGAAACCCTTAGTATGCCGTTCGCTAAGCTTACTATAATAACTTTATGATGCTTGAAGCTTACTAAACTACTTTAAGACTATTTCATTTTGTAAGTAATTTACTCATATTGGTTTTTAACAATCATAATCAACTAGGAGTAAAATCTAGCTTAAGAGCCAAATTCCAACTAAAATAATTATAAGTTATTAATAATTAGATAAGTTAGTCTTTTTCTAATTTTGAGGTTATGCTGTTGAAAAATAAGCACCTATTACAATAAATATTTTTAAAAAACTTGAAAAAAAGATCTCACAAAAATTACGTTTATTTAATCAAACGCGTTTCAACGACAAAATCGCCATCTTCGGTAATACATGAGCTACAATAACAAAACTATAACTATCACTGAGGATGGCGACTTTGTCGTTGAAACGCGTTTAATTAAATAAACGTAATTTTTGTGAGATCGAGTGTTAGATTTTTTTTATCTAATATTATCTCGCAAGTCAAGCTCAATATATTTACCTTTTAAAATAATTAACAAAATCATTACTCTAATTCAGCGTACAGAAAATTAGTTTGGTTAAAATCAAAGTTACACATTGTTTGGAATATATTTATAAGTTACTTGCATAAAAAACTGTATAGGCAATCCGTAACTTAATATTGTCTTGGCAGTTCGTTTGATCTGATTCTAGCTGCACAGATTTTTGTTAGTTTTGCTAGTCATTATTATTATTTGTTTAATATATAACATTGGTAGTTGTTCTTGTGTTTAACCCTAGAACATTAGCGTACGTAACTGTGACGTGTGGTGACGACATTTTGTTTCATCCCCGCCTCCCCTCCATATCAGCCCAAAGCCTGACGAGCAAAGCTTTCAGCAGCCAGTTGCCCTTGAGACGGCGTGGTTGTAATAGTGGTTTGCGTTCGATCAGTCTCGATTATTCTTAGTCTCAGTTTCGGTTATTATTCTTTTTACAGCACGTAAACTTTACGTAGTGCTAGTAGTCGAAGAAAACTTTAACACATTATTTTGGTGTGTCGCTAGTAGTTAGGTACTGTGTGTAACACGTAAAATTTGACAACAAAACTACCAGGGAACAGCGGAAAATTTACAATAAGCTGGCGGCTATATTAGAAATATGGGATGTGTTTGTGGAAAATTGTAAGACACATTATAAACCAAGCTCATATGTAACAATTGATGAACAATTGGTTGAGTTTAGGGGGAATGTAAATTCATTCCGTATTTACATTCCGAATAAACCAAACAAGTACAGAATGTCGTCATGATGTGTGACATTTGCACTACTAAGTATATGCTAAATGATCTTCCTTACTTAGGAAAGGGAACAGTTCCTGCACACAAACCTGCAGTCGATTTTTCCGTTGAAAAATTAGTTGGTGGAACAATTTCAGGTAGTAACCGCAACGTGACCATGGATAATTGGTTCACGAGTGTGCCAATATCAGAACATCTTCTGAATGAATGTCACCTGACAACTGTTGGCACAATAAAGAAGAACAAGAGGGAACTACCAAAAGACTTAACAGACCAAAAGTACAAAAATTGTCAAGTAAGCTACTGCATGTTCTTATTTCACGAAGATCTAACTGTTGTCTCTTACAAAGCCAAAAGCAACAAACTTGTAACCTGATTGTCAACAGTAGTTTTCTACAGGCATTTGGTAAAGTAATGTATTATTAGTTTTTATAAATACTTCAATTAGTGCAATGTAAAAAAATTGTGTGGTAAAAAACAAAACAAAAAAAACATGTACAATTTACGTACTCTAGTAATAACAGTCTACAACACACTAGTGTTCTAGGGTTAAAAAGAGCACAAAGTAGAGACCCCTACCCCTCAAATACTCTATTATCATCAGGGTATAAAGTTAACATGGGTAGTTTAAGAGAGATCTGACAGACAAGACGAAAGAGAGGGATCTAACCCAAGACTAGATGAAGAAAGGTGTAGATTCAAGTAGGGTATCTCAGAGATCGTCACACCCGACTGACTATAATTGAGCTCAGAGGTTGAAATAAAATTGTGAAATAATTCGGAGTTTACGACTAGAAAACTGTACACTTAATGTATTTGGTAGAAAAGCAGTATTTAAAAACTTTGTAACAAAATAAAACAATACTTGAAAAACATAAACAAAGAAAATATTCAACTACAATATTTAAATCAAGGAGACCAGTTTAATATAGTAACAAGCTACGTAAATCGATAAGTCAACGAAATTGGTACACAGTTTTTCTATGATAAAACAGAGAGAGGAGAGATGGAGGAATTAATAATTCGAACTATATCGCAAACAACGTAGATCAATATTTTAAATAACGAAGATAAAACAAAGATATCAGCCCTCAACTACTGAAAACCCGAGTTTCGATTCAAGGCAATACTTTATCAGACAATATTATGTTTACCGAAAAATTGTAAACCCATAATTAATTATTAGTGTCTATATTAAGAGAATAAATAAATAAAATACTAAATTTGAGAATTAAATAAGTACTAAACACAAACAAAAAATAATCCCCCAAAAAAGTCAACCACATAATACAGAAATATCATAAGAAGGAAGAAAAGAAAATACATTTTTGAAGCTTATGGTTCTTCAACACTACAATATCAAGGAAATCAAAACAAATTTTTTTAAAAAACCAGTGCTTGGTTTTCTGGGTAGTTTTTTAAGTTTTAACAGTGTATACTGTTAAAACTTAAAAAACCCTGTGGTAATCCTACAACTCTCCAAGTACCAGGTATTACTTCATCCAACTGTTCATTGTCAATAGTTCCTGGAGGGTTATATGTTTCACATGAATTATTTTTTCTAATGAATTTGTGAAGTAATGTACATGATAGTACCACCTTTATGGCCTTTTCTGGCTCAAGAAGCATAAACTTTCTAAGAACTCTGAAAACGATGGGTAAGATTCCGAATACATTCTTGACAACTATGCTAGCTCTACTAATTCTTCCATTGTAAATTCTTTCTTCTGATTCCTAAACGATGAGTCCAGGAATAGGGGGGAAAGGCATTATCAGCAAGAAACACAAAAGGTGTCCTAGTTTGAGTTCTTGGTAGATTTCTAGTAGCAGGTAAGTTTAGCTCTCCTCGGTCCAGTTTCTTTTTGAACAGACAATGTCCAAAGACACCTCCATCAGAAAGCCGTCCTTGGGAACCAACATTGACAGGTAATAAACTGTCAGTACGATACTGAAGAAACCTTTGTAGTTAAAATATTAACTGGAGATTCCAATTGGAGCCTGTAGTGTTACGTGTTTCCCATCAATACTTCCGATACAGTTCGGGAAATTCCATTTATTGTTTATGGTCTCAGAAAGCACCAGCCATTCTTCTTACAACCCTACCATTGTAAATAATATTATTATTAATACATGGATGAATGTAATTAATGAAGCTTGAAAATGTAAAGAATCAAGCAGTTTTCTGATAACAGTTTATTTTCAGGTAGGTTTATTTCAGGACAATGAAGATCTGGATGGACCATTTGGAGAAAATACGGGAACTCTTAAAACCTCAACCCACGATCCCAAGAAACCTCTATCTTCCAGATTAAGACTAATAACAAATAAGTTGAATGGCCTCATGAATAAGGGGAAAAATGACATGGATAGTGAAGCTCTATATAAACTGATATTTATAGTGACCTAGAAAGACGGGAGATGCTGCTGTTCAGCAGAGAGACGTGGCCCAAAAGATCCGTGTCATCTGAGATGGGCAAGCACAAGGAAACGATGCTGGCCACCAGAGAGACATGGCTTACGTACTTACTGGCAGTTTATAGAGAGATTCACGACCTATGTTCAAAAAGGTGAGCAGATTCACCTGTTTAGAAAACAAGAGTTGATAAATTCAATAATTTGCCATTGCTCTGGATTGAGGATTTAAAGATCTGATTATGTTTTAAATTAATTGTATTTTATAGGATTAAATATTTGATAGGGAATATGTCATGCTGATATAGAATTATTTATAGGTTTAAAGTAATTGTAACAACTATAAGGGAATAAAAAACAAAGTAATATTAATAATTCTGAACCACAGAATTTGTTATTGATCCATGTTTTTTTACTAACAAACCCATAGTAACCATAAAAACCTATTCCTAATACTTCATACATCATTCTATTGAATTATCACTAGAACTTGCTTTAATTATACAACTTAGCTCTAGTCAATAAAAATAACAACAATACTACATAAAACATTTATTATTCACACAACATTTAAATACAAAACACGTTTTATACAGTTTAGTAACAGAATAAAACAATACATTAATAATATACTGAAATGTTACAGAGTGATTGAAACTGCATCTTTACTTATATCTTATGTCATTATTTAAATTTAAAACTACAAATTTACCTCATGTTTTTACCTGGCGCGTTCCTAGTGGCAGTAACACAGGAAGCTTGCACTGAACGCTACTGCCGTCGTCCGGGACCCTCCACTACTGAAAAAAATTAGTCAGATATACTGTAATCCATGTAAACATTACAGGTCTACTAATAAAAAAGATATAATAATAATGCAATTTGTAAATAATGAATTGAATAAAAAAATAATTTGAATATATA
This sequence comes from Aphrophora alni, assembly GCA_963513935.1. Lineage (NCBI taxonomy): Eukaryota > Metazoa > Arthropoda > Insecta > Hemiptera > Aphrophoridae > Aphrophora > Aphrophora alni. The sequence goes on from OY740778.1 coordinate 37,228,608, forward strand.
TAACATGAATTTGAATTTTTGTTAAATTATTTATATAATTTTTTTTTTTTTATGTAAAAATAATTTTTTAATGAATATGACTAAATTAATGTTTTGTGAAATAATTATTGTAATTAGAATTATTAAACTATTTCATTACAATTATTGAACTAAGTAAATTAAGAATAATAAGGATTTAGGGAGTTAAAACCATAGTAGTGAAGGAATCTTATGAGCGTTGAGATGACGATATGCGCTGTGTTCTGAAACAAACAAAAACAACAGAAAAGTTAATTTTTGTTGGAATGAAAGGTTATCTGTGTCATTTAAAATTTCAAATATAAGTAAAGATGCAGTTTATAAGTGGAGTAGGGTCTCTACATTTTGGAAGCTTTTAATTCAATAAAATTAATTGTTCATTTTTTTCTAAACTTATTGATATAAAAGGTTTTATCGAATTGAAACTTTTCATTTGTTTATATTTAAAACAATTATTGATGTTTTATTGAAATAGCAAAATTTGGATCCTGATCACCCTGATAACTTCATCAACCAATTTTAATGTCATAATTTCAGCAGTGCTCTATTCACACACATACATACGCACGCATGCTCACGGGCAATACGTCGAATTTCGGATTTTTCAAACTAGCCAAAAGTCTTCATGGTTCATCCTGTTCTTCAAATTTAGGCGGAATACTGAAAGTGTGTAATTCCTTTGAATCCAGATGAATTTCGAGTCCCAACACAAGTTAGGTAAGTTCTATAACTCTATGAGCTACAATCTCTGGACCAGTTTCTTCAATGCGTTTCATTCAATTATAATTCATGTTTTCTGTCGTCCATCTTGTTATGTTATGTAGGTTTTGGAAAGTCTCGAAAAAAGTTAGGTTAAAAATTTGCAATATTTTAGGCTTAGGCATGTTTCTTCAGTCAACGTCACATTCAGTAAACTAGTTACTGTTATCACGTTAAATGCCTGATTTACAATGTAATAATATGTTTCGAAAATTACTTTTAACGAGAGATGAAATGCAGTATGATGTTTAATTAGCAAATACATTGATTTATAATTATTGTTTCTATGGTTTCATTTTCAAACCGAAAGTATTGTTGCAAAATTAAGCATATGTTTGTTAAATTTTGGTTGTTCATAAAATTCAAAATAAAAAGAATTTAAAAAATATTTGTCTCTTATTTCCACGTTAAAACAGATTTTGCAATAAGGTGAGTCCAGTAGGTGAATCACGCCTCCCACTATGATTCACTTCGTGTATAATCCCCTGTGTTTCTGTGAGTGAAAGCTGGATGCGTGTGAAACCAGCCGTTTTAGTTTGTTTTGCAAACTATAAGATCAATATAAATAGGGACGTAGTATAAGGTTAAGTTGCAAATAAGGATAGTGTTCGAAAACATTATTTTCCAGGTATTAGTATCATACAATGTTTAGGCCTACTTTTTCACATGTATGTAGTATAAAAGGAAGTCATTTCATGGTTAACAAAATCAACGTAGATCAATATTATCAGAGTGAGTCTCCTTTGTAAAAATTAACGAGAAAAAGAACAAGAGTTGTTCAAGAGAGACCGGATAGGAAAGATGAAAACGAGAGATCTAACATAAGACTACGTGAAAAAATGTGTAGATTCAGCTAGGCTCTCTCGGGATTGCCTAAGCCTATACTCTATAAAAGACCTGGTTTGTAAAATCGGTTTTAACGATTTCATTCAGATTTTGGCGTAATATGAAATACGGTTTGGAAGATATTGACAGGAAATGAATCTTTTCATAAAATTTGAATTCAATTAAACAGGATTTACGTTTAAGATGACTTTGACACAACCAAATCAAGCTTATGTAAAAACATTTCAAAACTGTTTTTTTACTTTATTACGTTCGCCTTGTATTTAGATGTGTCTGTGAGAAAGAGCAATGTTTTTGCATTGTTTGTTTTTTCAACTAGCAATTTGCAAGTCATTACAAATATCGAGGTCGACAAAGGAGTGTAAACACAAAAGAGATGCTCGTTTTAACATACTGCGAAGAAACAACGACGTTTAATAATACAAGTATTTTCAAGTGTGTGCCTATGTTACCTTAGGGAATTTCCGCTCGGTTCTGTTGGTACAACTGTAAATAAATAACTGTATATATTTAGGCTAAGGCAAGAAGAAGAAAAAGAAATCCAGCTTTAGAGTTGTTATTGTTGTGACATGATTAATATTTGATGTGTGCTTTTGTGAAATTACCTAGTTTTGTGTAGACCCTGGCATTTCTTTTGCTCAAATAAATCTGGAATTATAACTCCAGTGTGTTTTATAAGTAGGCACATTCATTATTGGGTCTTATTAGAGGGAACATGTCAGAAACATTAGAACCGATTTTGTTAAAATCGAATATTTATGTAGTTTTTTTGTGTGACCTACCTCCCCCTTCGGTAATTATAATTTACGTATGTATTTAGAAATTTTTAAAAACATCTACGTTTGTATTTTGATCAAAATCGGTTTTATTATTATTTATGAACAAACTTGTCAATTTCAAAAATTAATAATATTTTAAACTTTCAATAAATGTAATACAATTATTAATTATATTTTGCATTGATTATTAGTGTGAATTGACTAGATTTCTAGTTTTAATATACAGGGTAATTCTAAATAATGGACCCATTTAAAAAAATTTGTATTTATTAAAGTACAAATCCCTAAATGAACAATCTTTATATCAATTAAAAGAGGAAGTTTCGAAGTTTTTGGCGGTCGGTGATGGTTCCAGAAGTGTCAAATTGTAGTTGACATATTGTTGATAGTCAAATTGTAGTGCAGCGGGCATTTCGTACTAAATTCGAGATAGAACCACCAATTAGAGAGAGCATTAGTCGTTGGTTTAAGCAATTTCAACAGACTGGAAGTGTGTGTAAAGGAAAAAGCACAGGTCGACCGCGTGTGTCAGCTGATGGTGTCAGACGGATTGAAGACAGTTTCGTTCACAGTCTGGGTAAAAGTCTACCTATAGAGCTGGTAGAGAACTTGGAATACCTCAACCAACTGTATGGAAAGTTCTGAGACTGTGTTTGCTGTACAAGCCCTACCGATTACAACTTGTGCAGGCTCTCAAACCTAATGACAAAGATAAGCATCTCGAATTTTGTGGCTATGTGCTAGAAATGATGGAGAATGACTCGTTTCTACAGCGTATAATTTTTAGCGCTGAGGCGACTTTCCACCTTAGTGGAAAAGTCAACAGACACAATGTACGCATATGGGGTTTGCAAAATCCACATGCAACATTGGAACACGAAAGAGATTCTCCGAAGATAAACGTGTTCTGTGCCTTATCCCGTAAAAGGTTTATGGACCTTTTTTCTTTGCAGAAAGAACTGTAAATGGATTAACATACCTCGATATGTTGGAACAATGGCTGTTCCCTCAAGTTATGGAAGACTCACAGGACTTCATTTTCCAACAGGATGGGGCTCCGCCCCATTGGCATCTCGATGTAAGAGGCTTTTTGAATGAATCCCTTCCTCATCATTGGATAGGTCGCAGAGGAAATGAAGATCTGGCTCTACACTTTTGGCCACTGAGATCTCCTGACCTCACCCCATGTGACTATTTCTTATGGGGTTATGTTAAGGAAGCTGCTTACGTCTCGCCTCTATCAACAACTATGGACGATCTGCGGAACCGTATCACTGCCGCCGTACACTCAATAACACCAGATACGCTTTCTCGTGTGTGGGGCGAGTTTGGCTACCGCGTAGACATTTGCTGTGCAGCAGCCGGAGGCTACATTGAACACCTATAAGGTATGGAAACGAACTTTGAAACTTCCTCTTTTCATTGATATAAATATTGTTCATTTCGGATTTGTACTTTAATAAATACGAATTTTTTTTAATGGGTCCATCATTTAGAATTTACCTGTACTGTATATGGGTATGTGAGAAAGTTTGTGCGATATTTTTGCATTGGTTTATTTTAACTATGTATGTAAATTTTGAGAAAGTTTGTGCAATATTTTTGCATTGATTTTAGTTTGACTATATATATGAGTTTGAGAAAGTTAGTGCAATATTTTTCATAGATTTTTTTGTTTTAATATATATGGGTATGTGAGAAAGTTTGTGCGATATTTTTGCATTGGTTTTAGTTTAACTATGTATGTGAATTTTGAGAAAGTTAGTGCAATATTTTTTGTAGATTTTTAGTTTTAATATATAACCGTTGTTGTACGTATACTGTTATTATTATTTTTGTGGCGATTTTTCCTTTCACCACATCGATTTAACAGCACCAAAAAAATTACCTACCGGGCATAAAAAGAATTAGTCACTTCAAAAATTTGTTTATTCTTTGATGCTCCAAATATCTATTTTTACGTACTCAGTATATGGTAAATTTGGTAATCGCAAATTTTGACCTCCGTTTTAGTTTTTTATTGTTTCATGGCCTCCCAAACCTTTGACCTCCCAAGAAAAATGTAATATTTTTATATTTACGAGATACGTCAGGACAAAGACACTGACACGAGCGCAGCGAATGGAGACTTAATAATATATACAAATCTAGCCGACGTCAAGAAAATAGTGACACAATTACGAGGTTCAGAAAACCTGTGTAACAACTGTTTTAAACAAACTTACCCTACTGGATAAGACACCTTGATCCACCAATACAATTTAATGTTTCCTACAAAGCCTAGGAAACCAACTTTTGGCCATTACATTAAAAGGTCTGGTTGCATTTCATTGTGTGTTGGGGCTGGGTAAATACCATGAAGGCATTCTTGTTTGAAATAATTCGCTACATAAAATATCGTTTCAGACACACAGACATTCAAAAAATAGTTTCAATGTGTTCCCATCTTTCCCTCAGGAATATTTAGTGAGGACAGATTTAGCAATCTAGTCTTGGGTTAGATCCTTCTCTTTCATGTTTCCTATCATGTCTCCCTTGAACAACTCTTGGAGATAAAGTCCAAAAATTTTGGGAATGGTTTTGTCTGTCGTGCAGCACTCTACAGCCCAAATCCGTGGATTGATTTTAATCTAATTGTGCGCATATTATGTACTATATCGGAACATTTTCATTTTGTCGAAAACACAAAATCAGATGTCTAACAATTTTGATAAAATTTTGCTAATGTTTTTATAAGGACCTAAACAAAACGTGTAGCAAATCACACATTTTTATAATTATTAGGAATAAATATAATGTTATACTTGAAATAGGCATAACCTATTTATGTAGGGATTTGAAAACTCAGTACTGCATCTACTTCTTATTCAATTAGGCCTATCAATTAATTATTTAAACATTACTAATATTAACCAAAATAATTTAAAATACATGCACAAACGCTTTTGAAAAACAAAATAAATATTAAAATGGGTGTAAACTCATCGAATAACCTCAATATTCGAACTTAATGATTGTAAATTAAGATGAATGGGTAAGAGATCTGTATTTAATTAAAAATAGATCCATAAATTCAAACCGATGTCCTAAATCGATTGTGTCAAACAGATGTGTGAAACCGATGTGTCAAATCAATGTGTGTCAAATCGATGTGTCAAATTATTGTCTCGAACCAATGTGTCAAACAGCAAAAAGAAAATTACAATTTGTGAGAAATTTCCAAAATAATTAACCCTGACAGTGTTTGTAGTAAGTTAGTTTATGCTACAAGTCAAACTTTACCATCATTTTGTAGAAATCATTTGCGACGTTTTCGAAATACATTTTACCACTTGTTTTATCTGCACAGACAACAGACAAACATTATTATAAAATCGCCTTTTTAGTCCCCAAAGGACTTCCATTACGTAAATGAGAAGTAAAAGATATCCATTCTATTATATGTAAATAAAAGATTTTTATAATGTTATACTACTATAATAAACATTTAATATCAGGCCTAAGTGATTGTAATATTTAATGTGAAATAAAATTCGGCGGTGTAAACCCCCCCCCCCCACTTCTAAATACGGGTGTAATAAAATATCCACAGAAGTCTTAAAATAAAAACATCTTTTTCGTTTTAAAACAACGTATAAAAATATTGTAAGAGCCAATAAAACAGATGTGGTCACAAGTTTTCGTCTCTTGTACCATTTCAAAAAAAATAATAAGCCATTTATTTTTAGTATGGTAGATTTATACTTGGTCTTGGTGTGGACACTACCGCATTCCTAACACGAGCCTCCATCCTTATGGACTTTGCAAATATTTGTTTCCTCCAGGGCCACACTTATAGTCCACTACATGCGTGACAATTCAGAGTTCCTAACTGGATCTACACTTTTTAAAATTTGTAAAAGAGATAATCCTTTCGATATGTTATAAAAAAAGAAAGAAAAGAACGTAAAATAAAGACTCCTAGACCAAGAGTAGTCAGTAGTGTTAGTTTTGAAAGAGAAGAAGAAATGTTTTCATGTAACCTTGGGTAAGGCACCTCTCAACTGTTCTATCATGTCTCTCTTGACCAACTGTTGTTCTCTTCCGACTCTGAAGCTGTTTGAGTTTTTGACAAGGGGTTTTTATTTTATGTTGTTTTCGTCCTTTTTTATCTCACCCCAGTATACGATAGAGCGAGATTGGTAATTGGAATAAATTTCGACCTGAGTTTTTTAATTGATCTTCACGTTTCTGAGCCCCATGAAACAGAGAAAATGATTTTAGACATCCTGTCATTCCGTTTGTCTGTACGTAAGCACGATAGCGGCCACAAATATAAAGATAGGAACATGAAATTTGATGTATCACACTTTTGGGGGACAGGTAAAGTTCAGTTCAACATTGAATACATCTCTCAGGTTCGGCCAAAAAAGTGTTTAGTGTTCTGATTTCACGTATTTAGGAATTTTATAATTTTACAATCTCATTTGTGCCACCATTTTGATTACGGTCATTCAAAAAATATTTCGTGAGCGTCATTAGTTTTGTCTTTGTGTATTTTAATTTCATATATATTACAAAATTTGGGTTCCAATTTGAAAATTTTGATGATGTACTTCCAAAATTCCCCCTTTTAGAGGGAAGTGAAAAATTAGTAACTATCATAAAAGAAACTTCAGATGACCTAGTTAACCGTCCCGAAAGGGTTTGACTCCAAGTTCATACAACACTTAAAGGGAGGGGGTAGTCTTTACTAACATTCTGTATAATAGATGTGGTATAATTTGCAATGAATATTGCCACATTAGTTTTATTGGACCAATATATTAAATGAACTGAATAGTCTAAAGTTCAAGGTCATTGTTTACAGAAACCTATTTTTCTGTTAACCATTACTTGGTAGTTGCAATTATGAATAGAAACAAATGTATTTAAATTGATGAAGTAATTATGTCTTAAATAACAAATAGGTCAGGACTAAAAACAAGTTGTTATTATAGCTGGTGAATTAGTTTGACCTTGATGACTTATTGAATCATCTGACAATCAGCTGATGTCACAACTGTTGTATTATTGGCCTGTTAGGCCTGCCACTTAGACATAACTACAAGCTCATCAAGGAGCAGGTCTCTTGGTTTTGAATGTTCCACAATCAATATGCTAAAGTTTGAGAAATGAATCTGGACAATTAAAATTTTAAAACAAGTTTAAATCATAGTACTTACTCAGCCCAATCATACACAGGATTCCTTTAACCCAGTGGAGTAGGTTTGTTCAAAACCGTTACAGGTTTTCTGAACCTCGTAATTGTTTATATCATTACTCTCCTGTTGTCGGTTAGATGTGTGTAAAAAAGATTACACTCGCTTCGCTTCGCTCGTGTCAATGTTTTAACCATTGCGAACTTCGAAGCTATTACACGTACGATGGAGCCTCCAGCCACTACGCTCGTGTCGGTGATTCGGCTTTGCCGGATGTTTTATGAAACTTGCAAACTAATTTTACTGGTTCGTGCACACACTAAGTTGATCAAATATATATATTATCAAAAATATATATAAATATTATTTATTTTATATAAAATAGAAAAAGTAAACAAAAGAGAATGCATAATGATTTTGTTTAATTAGTAGCACAATAAAAAAATTATATGTATACAGGGTGTTTAAAAAATAGTATCAGGAAATCAGGATACAAAAATCCATTGAGCCTTGGGGTTAATAACGATATGAAAGAAGTAATCCCCAAGCCGCAAATAAAACAAACACAATTAACGTTATAAAGTTTAATAAATATGTACATTTCGATAACATAGCAATCAACCTCAGAGGGACATAAACCAGGACTAAACTGAATGTGATTGTGAGACGATTTATATCATAGAAGAAGGAATTAGAATAAGAAAGTCACAGCCCATGTTAAACAGCGTGATACAAAATATCCTTTGTTTGGCTACTGGACAACAGAAAGCGCTAGTAGCATCGGAACAAAAAGGCTTGGCTACTGTATCACAAGCCCTGTTGGCTACTAGCGCTTTCTGTTGTCCAGTAGCCAAACTAAGGATATTTTGTATCACGCTAGAGCCTATACCTGTGACTTTCTTATTCTAATTCCTTATTCTATGTTTATATCCCTCTCCTCCTCTCCACCACATTGATCAGACCAGTCCCCCCCCCCCCCAAAGAAAGTGGGAGGGGTGATGTGGCACTCAATCCAACTACTCTAAGTTTCATAAGAATTTTAAAAGCAAAGGAACATAATTATGTTCAGGAGCTTATTATATTCATCTAAACCAATGAAAAAGTTTGTGTCAACATACTTTCTAAAATGCTTAGTTTTTTCTGTCTAGACAACATTTTGTTTTTAACAAAAAATCATATCTTTCTAAAAGTGTGGATATGGTGTTGGAATTTTGAATGCTACTCAGTTTAATAAATGCCCAATTTGAGAAAAAATAATCAACCAATTTGTTTACTCATGTCAAAATGGTGGTTATTTCAACTTTTTAACGTATCTGTTAATCTGTTAATTTTACAAAATATTTACGAGATAAAATATTTTGCTTTTTTTAGCGATAAAGTATAATTTTTATTTCTCCGCTAACTTATGGATTGGTTTATTGGTTATATGATATGGTTAGATTTATTTTTTGATTGAAATTGAAAAATTGCTTTAAAAAAACTAATTCTTGGTACTCACCTAAAATACACAAGAACTTTTCTTGCTCTTCCAGGACTGTGCCGTCAACTTTTTAAATAGTTATTAAGAAATTTAAAAAAAAATTATTTCGTTGAACAATCGCCATTTTGAATTTAAAATAAACAAAATATAGAGAGCGCCCCAACTAAAGAATCGGTAACCTTTACAATATTGTAACAATAGATTATCTACAGCGGATATAATCTTCACAGGGTTACATTCAGCTGTTTTAAGTAATTTGTCATTATAATTTGCAACGATTGTACCTGTCTATGACAACAAGAGTACATTATTTGCATATCACAAGACTGTATTAGCATTGCTAAGGACGTGAAATCTTGTGGAAAATTACAAATGGCCAGAGTAGGGTGGCTGTTTAAATAAGTTGTGTTTAACTTTTTTTGTTTTGTTAAGTTTTCAAAGTATTTTCCCAAACCTCAGGATATAAGTTCCTTGAGTGAAATAAGTAAAAAAATTGCTATGAACATATGTCATAAATGCTTAGTTTTCTGTCTGTCCGCCATTTTGATTTTTTTACAAAACATTATATTTTAAAAAATAAATTAATTATCAAGTCCCAATTTTGTATACATGTTTTTTATGCGACTTTCTATCAAAATACCAAAAATCAGGATATGTTTTGTACGTTTTAAAAATGGCCGCCGTTTAAAATATTCAATGCTGAATTTATCAAAAACCATTTAACTTAAAAATATACAAGTGACCAAAAAGTATTCTTTTTTAGTGACTAAATGAGTTTTGTATTTTTTCAGTAGTTTAGATTACAACCGATTTATTATTAGTATTAAAAAACCTCTTATTTCTGTTGTTTTAGACAATTACTAAAGAATTATGTTTTCAGTTTTTCTACAATAACTCGGTTATCATTTTTTAATCTACTGAAAAATTGCAAAATTCATTTTTCGTCATACTGCTTCAAAAACAGCTGTTTTCAATACATGCATTGAGGTGCTAAAGCTATTCATTTTAGTCCTAGGACCTAAAAACATCAGCTGAGATCGAGGTCATCAGCTGTTACTTCGTTTTTACGAAATTATTACCGATTGTAAAGCATCTATAAAAACAAGCGATACTCTCGATTGTAAATAACCGTTAAAACAGCTGTTACCATCAATTTGAAGGTAAATAGGTTATAACATTTTAGTTTTTGTGAAATTATTTTTTTATATTGTTTGCAGTATAACGAAAAATATAGTTCATCACTTGGACCAAAATAAGCTTTTCGATACTCGGCCGTTAAACTTGAGTTTGTATCGAAAAGCTTCACTTTTGGTCCTAGTGATGAACTATATACTATTCTTTGACATTAAAAAAGAAAACTTTAAAATCGTGGGGTTGAAATTTCGAAAAAGTTTCTCGTTGTACTGGTTTGGTGAAAATCTTTTTTTTCTCTCTTATGGCTGCTGAAAGTTTGGAAAAATGGAATACTAATTTTGACTAAAATCAGTCTACCAGTTTGGTCGATAAGCACTCCAAATACGTCAGACAGACATTATTCAAAAACCAATTTTTTGTGAACCAGTGCTTGTGTCGACGACACGACCCTACTGAAACCTCTCGGTAATCGTCGTCTTTTAGAAGAAAAGAAGATAAAATTAAAAAAACCCTAGTCCGAGAATACTCTAATATCGTCAGTGTCGGAAAAGAACAAGGGTTGGTCAAAAACACCGGATAGGAAACATGAAAGAGCGGGATTTAAGCCAAGACTACGTGGAAAAGGTGTAGATCCAGCTATGTCCTTCGGGATTGTCAAGCCCGTACTCACCAAGCGAGATCCTGAAGGATCGGCCCTAACGGATTACGTAACTATGTTTTGTTAGGTCAAGGTTAGAAATTACAATTTTTAACAATAACTTTGCTATTTGTCGTTTTAGAGATGTGGGGTTAGTACCATTACATGCAGAATTGAAATATGCAAATTTTTATCTAATTTAGTCTGTTATAAGTTGAATAACACACGAAATGGGGAGGGGGGAGAAAAAAATGTTTAAAATGACATTTTATGACCGCTCTCTTCATTTTTGTGACCGCTATCGGGTTTCAAAAATGTATGCTTCTGTACGACGATGACAGAAGGACATTTTGAAAATCATTTTTCAGTTTCCTGAGGTCAAACGTGAAGGTCAATTAAAAATCGGAATCAAACAGTATATTGGGTAAGTAAAAATGACCTTAAAACATTGTACTAATTTTCTCGGACGTCCAATTTTAAGTTTTGTTTGTATGGTAACTACACCATATTTCGAGATATGGCTAAATTTTGCTCAAAATTGATCAATTCCGTCGACTCTATTGGGCTGTAGAGCATTGTACAGTGACAGATGGACATCGAATTTGTTTGGCCTCGGAGGATTTCAAAATCGATTATTTAACCCATCACATAACTTTTTCTATATATGCACATATGGGAAAGTAAAACATATAAAAACTTTTATTTGTATAACTACTGATTGGATCTTGAGAGGTCATAATAATTGAACAACGCAAATGTACAAAAATCGGTTGAGTAGTTTGAAGAAAACGTCGTACACAGTCTTCGGTGCTGGTTTTGTTGTGGACGAATAGTGTAGGGATCAATCTTAGAAAAATGAACTCTGTAAGATTCGGCTGTGAGAAATGTATACCTCCCCCTTCCCCCCTCCTCTAGAACATGATTTAAATAGTTTTGAAAAAGTTATGTGTAGGTATATATATATACGTGCACTCCAACAGTCTAAATTTTGTTCTGATTTGGTATATAGATTATTTTAATTGAAACAGTTTCAAAATTGTGTTGAAATACAAAATTCCGATTCTGCAAATTTTGGTATCAACCTTTCTACTATGAAGGGGGGACGTATATTACCTAAAGGGGACCCTCAGTGGCAATTAGAACTAATACAATCCCGAGTGCCTAGCTGATTCTACACTTTTCATTTTTTTCTTGTTGTTTTAAAGATGATAAACATCTCAGTCATCATCACTTTATAAAAAAAAAAAGAAGTTTAACAAAAAATAAAGAGTTCTAGCCCTCCAATACTCTATTAGCGACAGGGTCGGAAAAGAACAAGAGTTGGTTAAGAGAGACCTGAAAGAGAGTGATGTAACCCAAGACTACATGGATCCAGTTGGTACCTCGGGATTGCCAAGCCTGTACTCAATGTAGTGAGCAACTGAGAGCTTTTTAATTTGGTATATACATTTTTTAAATTATAACAATTTTGAAAATTGCGACAGTTTACATTAGTTCCAACAAAATATGACGATAATGAAACAAAATAACTTTAATTTATGTCAAAATACAAATATTACGATTCTGCACATTTTGATATCAATTTCAACTTCCTACGGTGTAAAATAGCGTCATTATAACTAAAATTAAAATCTATGGACAATCTATAAAACAAAAGATGGTAAAAGTGTATCAAATATACAGTTTCATTATGTTAAATGAGTTTTTGTATAATTCTGTGCAACTACTATAAAACCATTTTTCCAATAGGCCCACCAGGTTGATGATATTCTCATTTTGCGGTAGCTAATAAAATACCAGTTCGAAATGCGTACTAAATTTAAAACCTAACGTACTACGTGTTATAAAAAAAAAAAAAAAAACTTTGCATTTTTGAACAGGTGTTGTTCGATATTTAAAAATATTTACTTACCTCTATTGGTCACTTTTGAATAACCGCGCATGGCGATTGGTCGGACCGGTTTCCCCCCTCTCTCTTCCATTGCAGTTCCTGTCCCAGCATGCAACCGTCAATAGAAAGAGACAGAGAACAAGCTTTGTCATTATTCAGCTAAAGCAAAGAAGGCAGGTAGAATGTTGATGTGAATTTAAAAAATGTTTGTTTTATTGTTGACATATTAAAACTGTTCAAAATGTAACAGATATTTTGGTTAGTTTGAAGGATACTGTTATTGAGTGGAGTTTTATGTGTTTAAAACTGAAGTGTTTAGGTTAAGATGTGATTTTCTTTAAGACATTGTGGATCAATAATAAGTTGTTTACGTTTTAAAGTGATTTATCAGAAGTATAAACAAAACCCAAGTGGTGTGATTAGTGTTGGAAATTGTGTAAAACGAATGAATCTCTCCATATACTAACTGCTAGAAAGGTGAGTTGGGTGTAACCGTATTGATTTTTCGTAGGGTAGTCTAGATTCATGTTTCTTCTGGTACTTGTATCGTACATTCACCTCAATCTTATAAACTGAGGGTGATGATACCCCTCTATATACAGTTAAATGGAAGATGGTTTTTGTTTTGAATATTAGCATACATTGATCTAAACTTTAGGCGCAATTGGCTGTGAATAATATCCTTAGGACATGGGATGTTTTAAATTATCCTTGTAATAATTCATAACTAGACATATAATATAACCTTAAATTAAGTATTAAAGGTAAAACCATCTAGGCCTAGCCTAAAGTAAATTTATAAATAAGTTATGTCTCATGCAAAATGAACAACTTTGAATTATTTTTTATTTATTTAGTTGATCAACCATTACAAAATACAATTCAAAGAATATAATACCATAACATAGTAAAACAAAATACACCATAACTGCCTCAAAGGCATAGCCTGTGTTGGGCTCATTAATACATATAATATACACAATTTACCATTGCATTTTGAGCAAATCATACAAGAAAAATAGTTTGCAGTAAACAAAGTAACAAAGTACACACATTTTAATACATGGTGGTTATTTTACTCTAAGCAACAAAATATAATTACATAGAACAGATAGCAGTAAACAAAAGTACTTTACAAAAGCTATTTCAAGCTATAATGTGGAATGGTAATTATTGTTTACAAAATAAAGTCACTGCTTTTTTTTTGCAACTTTTTAAAACATGTTCTACATACCTTATTTGTTAAGTTTTCAACAAGGAGCTAATTTTTATCACTAAAAAAAAAAAAAATGCATTTCCAAAACTACTCAATTCAATGCATTTATATTACTTAAGTCAAGTAACATCGAGCATGGTTAGTACTTGGATGGGTGACCACTTGGGAATAAAGTTCAAATTTCTTTTTTTTGTAGGTTAAGTAAGGTGGCTATATCTTACTTAACCCTGTAAGGTAAAATTTTGCGTAAATACATATTTTAATGCGTAACTCACTTAATGGACCTTAACCTAGAAAAGTTGAAATTATGTTCCCCCCCCCGTGACATCTTAGTTAGCTCTTGCTAAAAACTTATTTTATTTTTTAGAAATAAGGTGGTAGCCTATGTAGAACAAGTTAAAAAAATTGCAAAAAAAAGCCGTGACTTTCTTTGTAAACAATTACCTGAGGAACATATATTCTACTTCTTTCTCATTTAAAAACCAAACCCTTAAACGCCTGGCATAACTGTATGCATTTATTGGTTCTTTCTTAATATATTCCGGAATTATATTAAACATTCTTGGCGCCAAAAATAGGCTAAATATATCTTAACGAAAAAAAGTCCTTAAAGGTTTAAGAAAAAAAACACTTTCAGCAGTCCTCAACTTTAGTTTATACTGCTCAGTGATTGATACAATATTGCCGCTTTTAACATAAAATATCTTTAGAACTTTGTAAATAAACAAATAGGGTAAAACTTTAAATTTTTATATAGCTTTACATTTTTTAAATTTTGTTACCCTTAGCCTAGGCTACATTAGGACACATGGCATTTTATTTTATCTAATGGCGCCAATCTGTTATTTTGATCGATCTCTTGCTATTATTTCTTAGTCTATATTTCCCATAATGGTTTCTTATGTAATTTGCTGAGATATGTTTTTATTAGTGTGGGATTTAATTGATAAGCAGTTTAAATGTAAACAAAGGTATCTTTTCACTTTCAACATGTAAAAGATGAAGTGAGGGATAAAATTTGGTACGGTACATCAAATATATTCTGATATGATTGGAAGCCCTTAATCTTACGTACTTTTCTTTCCTTGGTGCTACAGCCCTGGATGGCCTTTGTCCCCCCTCACAATTAATTTCCATTGCTCTTTTCCCCCACTATCTTCCAGTGGGCATATTCCTCCACGCTCTACATCATTCTTTTCCTTGTTCTTCTTAGTCTCTTTCAAATTTCCCATATAAAAATTTTTTGGTATACACTCTTTGCCCACATGTTCCCTAACCATGCTAGCTACCGAGATTTTAAAACCTCACTAAGTCTTTACCTTGAAGTGTAACTTCAATTTCTTTGTTTGTTCCTATTCTCCATATTTATTCCTCTCTTACAGGACTATCTCTCTCAAATATATACCTAATAAACTACTCTCATCAGCAGCTGATGTGGTCCATGCTTCCAATCCATAAATAAACCTGGTCTTGTACAGTTTTAATTTCAAATATCTTGATGGAAAGGTTGATTTTAAAAGCTTAGTATGAGCAAAATATCTCCCACCCTTTGACATATCTACACTTAATATCAATGTATAATTTTTGTTACTCCCTCAAATATTTTTCACTTAACTAAATGTGTCACATTTTAATTTTTTTTAAATTAATTCCTCCAGACAGTGAACTCCCGCCTTTGTTAAGATTGATTTACTTTAGAACTGTGGTGTTAAAGTAATCTCAAGGTAGCCTATAGTTATTTACAGTGTCAACTCTTGCCCAGTGACCATTTGTTCATTTCTGGCTAGTTTATGACCTCACTTTGAAGACCATCATCTTGGATTTTTAAGATTTATATTTAGGTCCACAATTCTCAATACATTTTAAGGTTGTCTATCATTTCTTGCAAAAATTTTGGGTTATGTTGCCTTAAAATAAATCAATTGTAATCTTATTTCCGTTAAATGTAATTCCTACTGCAAAATAATTCGCATGTATGATGAAAGTGCAAACATATTAGGATGTAACATTTTAAAAAGTTAGTATTCTATCTTTTTATTTGTCCTTATTATAACAAATAGCCATAGATTCTAAAAAAAAGTAAGCTTGGTTCTAGTCGTATTAATTTGTAATAGAATGTCTTTTTCAAAAACCAAACATTTTTTTCTAGTTTGTAGGCGAAAAACTCGGCTCATTATAGCCTTACAAAAAAGAAAGAGAAAATCATAAATAAAGACCAAATTAGTTCTCGAAACTCACTAATAGAATCAGGACTGGGAGAGAACAATAGTAAGTCGAGAGAAATCAATAGGGAAGATGTAAGACTGGCATCTAACCCAAGACTACAAGAAGAAAGGTGTAGATATAGCTAGAGTTCCTCGGGTTAGCCACACCTGTATTCATTATAATCCTACAATTTAAAGTATTGATTAGCTTATTGAAAGAAAAAAGACAGGATTATATAACATTGTAAGCTTTTTTTTCATCAGTGAATAATGATGTGGAGTGGATATTATCCAGTAGTAGGGTATAAATTGGTATTTACCAGGGTGTTTAGACTAATTCATCATCCATTCACTTAAATTTAATGTATATCCAAACTGGTTTACTGTAAATAACTTGTTTTATAATGACAGCATAATGATAATAATTTGAAACTATCATTAACATTTTGATTAATAAATATTGTGTGGCACTCGCCCCACTTTGATAATATTACACTTTTTAAAAATAAAAAAAACAATGTTTATGTCAAATAGTGTTTTAAAACTGTTTTAACTTAATTATTAATTGACAACCCCTCAGAGGTTTACGATAGTGAGTATGGGTTGGTAGTCCCCAGGGCTGTAGCTGGATCTATACTTTTTCTATGTATTGTTGGGTTAGATCCCTCTGTTTTAATGTTCCTGTCAGGTCTCTCTTGACCAACTCTTGTTCTCTTCCAACCCTGACACCATTAGAGTATTCTAGGTTTAGTGGATCTTTTTTATGTTTTTTTTTTTTTTAAATTAGAGAGTGGATGATTGAGAGATTTTTCGTGACATCATAACAAAAAAGTTTTGGGTTGCTCACGAAGCAACAATTTATTGTAAATTGGAAATATTAGTTTCCATTAAATATTTGTTAGTCACAGATCTCATACTTTTTAGAACAATCTTTCTCATCTTTGTATTTATTTGAAATTCTTAAAACTTTCATTTGGCACAATGAAAGGGGGTCTTTAATTCTGTTAATAGTTGAGAAGTAGGAAAAGTTCTGTTTAAATGTTAGAATTATGAATTTTTGAAGAGGAGACCTGCTAAGAGGTTTAAGCTTGGAATAGTAGCCCCCCCCCACAACCAACTGGTTTTACCCCCAGACCAAAGCAAACTACAGGTTTTTAAGTAAATCTCTTGTTTGTTGAATGTATTATTTCTATTTATATTGAGAGTAATAGTTTACATTGATTAATATTAATCAATAAAGATTTACATATATGAACAAATTAAGCATAATTTGTTGTCAAATGGTTGTAATAATGGTTTGTACTGTATTGGAGAAACTGTTACACCCCATAAGCCTATAGAAATCTTGCTTTCTGAAATATTTAGGGTGGTATATTGATAATAATACAACCTAATTATCACCATAATTTATTTTCTTTAATAGTTTGCAATAATTTTTTTTTGTATTTCCTTGTTAGAGGCGAAAAAGCTCTCTGTCATCATCACTTCATAAGAAAAGGGGGGGGGGAACCTAATTAAAGACCCCCTACATCTAGAATACTTGAATAGTGAATGTTAAAAGGGAGGGACCTAAATGAAGGTTAGATAAAAAAGGGTGTACATCCAGATTTCTATTAATTTAACACGTTCATCAGGCGTAGTGTTGCTACTAAGCACCCATTAAAGTATCGTCCACAAAAGAAATTAACTTTCCATTAAAGTTGTCATCGGACGAGCTGTTGACGAATATAAGAAATAAAATTGGTCCCAAAACTGTCACCTGCGGTACTCCATATTTGATTACATCTTAATCCTAATAGATTGTTCTTAAAAATGTTCCTACAAAACTAATTTCAGCTGATAGAACTGGATATAGATTTGAACCATAAATTGGTCCCCAAAAAGAAATATCATTTTCCAACCCTACTTTATAGCCTACTACTGATAAATACTATAATTTTAAAGTATCTATATTGTAGAATACTGTTGTTAGTACTATATAAGATTTCCCTAAATGCATCATTTATCAAATCTTCATTTGGTAGTATGCAGTAAACACGGTTTAAAAAAATAAAAGTTTAAAGATATTAAAACACAATTTTTTATTTTGTACTATCCACTTTTTATTAGTCTAGCCGACCAATGGTTTCGCCTGCTAATGCATTGACGAGGCTGTATTACAGACTGAAGAAAAGAAAACCTTAAAACTAGAGGGTGGAAGTTAGGATACAATGAATGGAAGGTTGGGGAAGGTGAAACCATTGGTCAGCTAGACTAATAAAAAGTGGATAGTACAAAATAAAAAATTGTGTTTTATTATCTTTAAACATGGAATTCCACCAAGAACCATCGGTCTCAACAGTAATGAAAAAAAAAAAAATTAAATTAAAAAAAAAAAAAAGTTTAATAGTTTTTAAGCTATGTGTTAAGAGTTTTTCAAATTCATGTGGTAGGACTAAATTAATTTCAGAATGTGTTAGGGTACACAGTGTGCTTTTGATGAGCCTAACTTTTGATGTTATATTTTTATCACTGACTTTCATCAGCTAAATTTAATCTACATTTTAATATTTTTAAAACTAGAGAAAGATAAAGTCCTCTTCTGTGGAAGAAGTTCATTGGAAACTTCAACATTTTACTGATTTTGAAACTGTTCTAAGTATCATTCGGTTCGTTAGAACTAGAACCATATTTTTTGCCTCAGTAGATCTTCTATTGCGGATTTATTAACAAACCAGATTGTATTTAAATAAATATTTAGTATCTTCCGCAAAATAAATTACATTTTAAAGTTGTCATTGCTCGAGCAGTTGATTAATGTAAGAAATAAAATTGGCCCCAAAACCGTGCCCTGAGGGAACCCCGATTACATGAAAATCATAATAGATTGTTCTCTCTGTCTCTTTAAAAAAAAATTTAGTTCTTACAAAACTCTTTTGAACTGAGTGTAGAGTTCATTGGGTAATAAATTTCAAAATGGATGTTTCATCATTATCGTTTACGCTGTTATTAAGAAATTTACCTTTCTAAATCACAGTATTCATAGTTAGTTTTCACTGTTTAACAACAACTTTGAACCGATATTTTTGGGAAATTTCTTCCATCGAAGAGCTTAAAAGTTTCCTTAGAAAGTTAGTGCATCGTTATAATTTGTTACGCGAAATTTCCATCTATCACTGAATACCAATAACAATCATTTCACTCTTAATCTAACAATGAATCCAATACAAAACCGGTTTATTGACTTTTATTTTCGTTGTAAAAGTGTAAAGTTGCCGGATGCCAGGTTCTGGTCGAGATGCACTGCTAGAAAGAGAGAGTAAATGAAAACACTGTGTGTGTAGGCGGAAGTATAATAATCGGTTTTGATGCAACATGTTATCATAGAGAAAAGGGTGTACCGTGATATTTTCGTCTTCTTATTGTTTAAAGGTGAAAATCCTCTCGGTCATAATTGTCTTAAATAAAAAGAGGAAGAATAGAACTATCGATGTTGATACTCGGGTGAAATGGATAATCGAACTAATCTGTTTCAAATGATTTCAATACTTGTATTATTATTTCGAAATCGAATATCTGCGCAGAATGATTTTGCGCATCGGATTCCAACTCAGCATTACCAATCAGCGAATTACTAACGAATATTATATCGTCTCCTTGTTCCTTTTTACGAATATTTTATTCCGAATCCGAGGATTTTAATAATCGGAACCTTCCGAGGATTTGATAAGTACTCGGATTCACCGAGTATATTAGTTCGAACTCGCACATCATTAGATAGAACCCTCGAATAATAGCACAAGAGTCGGAAAAGCGACTTGATCAACCGACTTGGCTACGCGATAAAGTTGTTGTTTTTTTTTAGAAAATCCTTGTAAAATCAACTGTTGGGTAGCAAATGTTTTCAATAAACAGCATTTCTAAAGGATTCCGTACTAGGTTTTTATGGTACACTGCAAATTATTAGTACAAAACAGTTTGTACAATTTGGTAGGCAATCGATATCTCCAATCCATTTTGAAGTTATAAGTCGTTCATCGTGGTACTTACCCAGCCCCATCGTTCATTGCAATAGAAGCAGATCTTCTAAACGTAGAGAATTTTAAATTATATTGGTAGATCAAGTGGTAGTGTAAGTTTGTTTAAAACGGTTGTTACATAGGTTTTTGAACTTTGTAATTATATATATATTAAAATTTCTCCACTCGCTGCGCTCGTGTCAGTATACAAAGCTTGCCTCGATTGTAATGCATATGTCAACTGTCAAGGAGCCTTATATGAACAAAAAATTGTTTATGGTCGGTTCAGAAAGAGCTGTTACTCCAACTGTGGCACCCAGAAGGTTTCCTACTTAACCTAACCTAACCAACTTTATACATAGTAAATGAATACACATTTTATTGTTCTGGAGCCCAATATAAGTTGATGTCCTTTCAGATTGTGTCAGAATTTCATCCTTGTTCCATCGGCGCCACACGAATTCACATAAGAATCTGACAAATCTCTACTGGTTCCACATTCATTTTGTTCCTGGTAAAATACTGTCCTTAATACACGCCAACAGGTCAGGTTCTGTCTTTTCTATTTATATCAATAGAAAATTGTGCACGAGTGGCGGTCCTATTCTTGAACAGATCGATTGTTTAAAATGGCCCTCGTTTTGACATTTTCAATTTGATTTTTCTGAATTTCGATAGGGTTTTATTATCTGTATACAGTAACTTGGCGTCTGGACCCGGACCGTCCCCCCTCGCTCCCTTCCTCACCCAGTTGTTTCAGTGATGAGTCACCTACTAGCGTTAACACTGCACTGTTTAACTTTTTTATGGGAGACACAATTTTAATTTTTTTTCTGCATAGTTAAAATGTTTAGGAAAATATAAGCAAATTGATACCAAACGCGACACAAATGTATGTAAATAGTACGTAAACATGTAAATAATAAGTATGTGACTATGCAAATAGTAACTGTGTAAAGAGCTTTCTACTGGCGGCTTTTACAAACGGAATAGTGTCGTGTTTGGTATATTTGCTTATATTTTCCTAAACATTTTAACTATGCTGAAAAAAATTTAAAATTGTGTCTCCCATAAAAAAGTTAAACAGTGCAGTGTTAACACTTTTAGGTGACTCATCACTGAAACAGCTGGTTGAAGAAGGGAGCGACGGGGGGAACGGTTCGGGCCGCTCGCAGGTAGCCAAAGGTTCAGACGCCAAGTTACTGTATACAGACTATATATTTGTAGCCGTTATCTTGCTTACGGACAGACGGTATCTCGAAAATCAATTTCGTTTCCGGAGGTTGGTAGCGCGAACAGTCAACGGAGGCTGAAATCTTGAGCGAGTAGGTAAAGCTTAGGGAGTAATTGATAAAACATTAATTTAGGAGCGCGGCTGCGTTCCGTTCTACAAGATTTCAAAACATCTCGTCACAATATTGTCCTTATGAAATGAGAAAGTAATGCGAAACATTTCTATTAATACAAAGTGTTGGCTAACATTTGAGTTTAGCAGGCCATTGTTTGATTTACATCAGATTTCTGTACGCTTTGTGGCGTCCGAGACAACTTTTGCAAGCTCTGTGTATAATTTTGTTGACATTACTGTAGATCGATGGAAAGTTGGCAACAATCTGTGCGGGATACAGGGACAGACCTTGTTGAGCATTTCCGTTCCCTCCTCCCTCTCCTTCAATCACACCCACTGCCATTTAATTCATCTGGTTACGTAAAAAAAAAAAAATCCGTACGTATATTTTTCACAAACATTTGAGCAGATTTTGTTTAAAATTTACATCGACAACATTTGGTAGCACTCTAATTTATTTCAACGATTTTATTCAAATTGTAGCATTTAAAGGGGGAAAAAATCTCTAATAACTCTTAAATGTAAATAAAAACACGAAGTTTCGAGATTATATATCAACTCTCATTATCAAGTGGTAAACCTGGAATATATGGAGTAGAAAGAATAAAGTAATACAGGAAGTTTCGAGGTTATAAATCAACTCTCATTATCAAGTGATAAACCTGGATTATATAAAGTAGGAAAGAATAAAGTAATACAGGAAGTTGTGAGGTTATATATCAACTCTCATTATCAAATGATAAACCTGGAATATATGAAGTAGGAAAGAATAAAGTAATACAGGAAGTTTCGAGATTATATATCAACTCTCATTATCAAATGATAAACCTGGAATATATAAAGTAGGAAAGAATAAAGTAATACAGGAAGTTTCGAAGTTATATATCAACTCTCATTATCAAATGATAAACCTGGAATATATGAAGTAGGAAAGAATTAAGTAATACAGGAAGTTTCGAGATTATATATCAACTCTCATTATCAAATGATAAACCTGGAATATATAAAGTAGGAAAGAATAAAGTAATACAGGAAGTTTCGAAGTTATATATCAACTCTCATTATCAAATGATAAACCTGGAATATATAAAGTAGGAAAGAATAAAGTAATACAGGAAGTTTCGAAGTTATATATCAACTCTCATTATCAAATGATAAACCTGGAATATATGAAGTAGGAAAGAATAAAGTAATACAGGAAGTTTCGAGATTATATATCAACTCTCATTATCAAGTGATAAACCTGGAATATATAAAGTAGGAAAGAATAAAGCAATACAGGAAGTTTCAAGATTATATATCAACTTTCATTATCCAGTGATAAACTTAGAATATGCCAAGTGTGAAAAGATCCAATATATCTTACTTATAGACTTAACCTATAGTGATCCTAGCTGGATCTACGCCTTTTTTTTCATGTAATGTTGGGTTAGATCCCTCTCAACGCTGACGATATTATAGTAGCCTATTCAAGAGCTATGATTTTTTTTATTTTTTGTCCTATTCTTCCTTTTAGTTATTCAGTATAACAAGTATAGGGTAAGTTTAGTAATTCTCAAACATTTTCGACTTCCGTGGAAGATCAAAAAGATTTTTAACATGCCGTCCGTCGTCGTTGTTATCTGTACGCAAGGACGATAACGGTCCCAAAAATAATAAAGACTTGACATTTTTGTGAAGGGGGCTATAGTGTGTTGATATAGAACAGTATTGAAATTAAGAAAAATCGAACTAAAAATGTCAAAATGGCGGGAATATTAAATTGTTTTTGTTCATATCTCTTGTGTTATTCTATTTATAACACACTAAATTAGATACAAATTTGCATGTTTCAATTCTGCATGTAGTGATATCAAAGTTATTGTCAAAAATGTAATTTCGTATTTTGACTTCCCAAGAAAATATGATATTCGTATAATTGCGAGATCCAACGGAGCCGAGTCTCCGATTTGAGGGTAGTGAGTGGAGGTTCCGTCACATATGTATAGCTTCGAGGCCCGCTGGGGTTGAAACAGTGACACGAGCTAAGTCAAGAAAGTAATGACAACTGTTTTAAACAAACTTACTCTATCTACCATTAACATTTCCTATATTACCCAAGATACCACTTTTTAGGGATTATATTTAAAGTATGATGGGGCTGGGCAATTACCACGATGGAGACAACTTGTTTTATAAGACGATTATAATCGAGAAGTGTTTTGTCTTTTAACAACAAAGGAAAAATAGCTTAGTAATGTATGTGTAGAAATTATATCAGTAACACCCACAAGTCAACGGAACTAGACTAACACAAGAAATAACAAACACCAAGTTGAATTAAGATTTTACGCTGGTCAACTAAAGAATAAGGGGTTTAGTGCCAACGGTGTAGTTACCTAACGGTTTTTGTTCGGAGTGAACAAGATGGATTCCCTTCATAAATTTTGCGGAAGACCTTGTGATCGCGCCTTGCGAAGAATTAACCGGAAAATATGATATTGTAAAACATGTACAGTTTGTAAATGGTGTGGACATTTCATGATTTCGGATATCTGCGTTTACATAAGGGAGGTCGTAATAATTAGAATATCTATTTTGGTTTTAAATTGATTAGATTTTAATGGATTGTTCATATTATATTTTATAGTTTATTCGGGCATTTTCATTCATTTGTGTGTATAGAAACCGATACACTAAGATTCAAGAGTAAGGATCAACTGTCGTTATCAGGTGAAAAAAAACAAACATAGCCTAACAATTTTGTTCCTTCGCTTAAGACGTTAGCGCGTGACCTTGTCGTAACGCCTTGCGGCTAATTAACCGGTACATTTTTAGCGGTAATTTAATTTCCCGTGTTCTTTGCTTTTCGCTTGATAATGCAAACGATTCTTACTATTGTGAAGATGTTAATACGTAATTTTAACAAATTATATAATGTCAATACTGTACATCATTATCTAATACCTTTAAATACGGTAAACAGTTTTTGTTAAAATTACATTAGATTTCTCTGTCCGCTTTGGCTTCTGAGAAAACGTCTGTATAATATTGTTGATATTGTAGATCGATGGAAACTTGGCAACAAGCTGTGCGGGATACAGGGACAAAACCTTGTTGAGCATTCCCCCCCCCCTCCCTCCTCAACAACACCCACTACCAGTTCATTCGTCCTGTTACGTTTGGGCTTCGTAGATTAGGTAATAATACAATACATCTGTAGATTCTTTGATAATTTTTTTATTAATTTATTTAAGAATTTTAATTTTCCCCTTGTTTAAAGGCCAAAACCCCGTGGTTGTCATCACAATTAATAAAGGACAGAACATTAAATAAAGTCCTTTCTTCCTCGAATTATTAATCCTCCTACTGGTTAATGTTAATTTCCTAACTGTATATATATTCTATATATATATATATATATATATATATATATATATTAACATGTATAAAAATAGTAATATTATGCAAAACACAACTTGTTATATATCATTTTTTTCCAGAAAAGTTCATAGAATTTATCTATGCAATGAAAATAGTAGTATATGTAAAAGTTTTGGAGTTAGTATGTTGGGAATCAAAAAATGAAATGAAAAGCCTTTTAATATCGTTGGGGTCGTAAGCAAACAAGTGACCTGATAGGAAAGATTAAAGAGAAGGATCTAATCCAAGACTAGACGAAGAAAGGTGTAGATCCAGCTAGGATCTTCGGGATTGCCAAGCTCATACTCACTATAGTAAACGTCTAAAGGGGGCTTATTAATTAACAATTACTAATTAAGTTAAAACAGTTTAAATTAGACAGTTTGTTTTTAAAAGTTTAATATTATCAAAGTGGGCTGAGTGCCTCATAATAATTATGTTTTCATTAAAAACAGGTTATTTACAATAACCCAGTTCGGATATAGGCCTACGTTAAATGTAAGCGACTGGATGATGAATTAGCATAAATACCCTGTTAAATACCCATTTATAAATACCTTACTACTGTATAATATCCGGTCCACAATCGTAATTCACTGACTGTTTACTGATGAATAAAGCCATCAATACAATGTTGTATATTTTTTATAATTTCAGTAAACGACTCAATAGAATACTAATTTAAAAAATTTGCCTCCCTAGTCCTAATATGTTTTCACTTTAAACAATAAAAAGTACAATTGTATTGGAGGTGGAATTTTATTTAACGAAAATAATGATGGTAACATTTTAATGCCACATAACCCTAAATCTTTGTAAGAAATGATAGACAATCTTAAAAAGTATTGAGAGTAATGGAACCTGATTA
Organism: Aphrophora alni; assembly: GCA_963513935.1. NCBI lineage: Eukaryota > Metazoa > Arthropoda > Insecta > Hemiptera > Aphrophoridae > Aphrophora > Aphrophora alni. The sequence goes on from OY740778.1 coordinate 37,254,368, forward strand.
TAAATATTTTTTTTAAAATCCAAGATAGTGGTTTTAAAAAGGGTACACATTTAAATCGTGTTAGTTAAACAGATGTACGTCTGTCCGATAACGAGTATAGTAATTATCTCTTTGCATCACGATAATTCAGTGATAAGAAGGGTAGAGGTACAGTCTGTAAGGTGTAGACTGAACTTTTATAATGCGCGTTAGGTGAAGTTGCAGGCGGGGTAGAAGTGATGTCCATAACTACTACAAATGGACAAGTTTCATCTGAGCTGTGGAGTTTGGGTGCGCAGTGGGTCTAGGCGTGGTCTAAGCAGTAGTGTGGTGGTGGGGGAAGCGACCGCCATAGTCTGTGTCGGGTGTTGGTACTAACAACGATGTTTCCCCTACAGTGCGTCAGTCCCCACGCGGCCTCCAACTACAAACTTTACCTCCCCTCCACGCGCTGGTCACAGCTCAGATGAAACCTGTCCATTTATACTGCTGATAAAGACATTGACTCAGCTCCAATCTGCTGTCAACGTTTGTCATCTTGACGTACCGGTATCGTATGTTTGTCGTCTTTGTTGAGTTTACAAACAATTGGACAAACTTTCTAACCAGAAAAATCGTTATTTAAATTTCAAAATTGCCGCCTATTTAAAAAAATGAATAGTTTTCAGTTTTATTTAAATTTGGTATTTAGGCTCAGATTTACTAAGAGACAAACTTGCTAACCAGAAAATTCAAATAAATTTCAAAATAGCGGTTAATTTTCAAAGTTAGGTTTTTTTAAAACTTTTCAATACAGTAGTAGATTGTATTTTTATTAAATTAGTGACTTTACTCCCACCAACTTTCTTCCTGCTGTTATCACAACACAAGAAACCAATGTTTTAAAAATGAACAATACAAAAATCACTTCAAAATTGAGCTCAGTGTTTCCCCCCACTACACTAATTGGGCTAGAGACGACTGCGCATCTTAATGGCAGTGGTCAGGCTGTCTTACGAACTGTACAAGTAATGCTGAATATATAAGTTTCTTAAATGTGTGTGAAAAAGATGGTGGAATGTTTTTGCATAGTATAACTCTAGAATTGAAATTTTGGTCCAGATTGTGACCAACTTGATTTTGTAATTATGATAGATATTTGAGTAAATGTTTTTAGTTGTGTATGATTAATAATAAATACTCTTGATGTCATAAAAAGTGATGAGTACTGGTATGCAACCCTGGATCTACACTTTTTTTTCCATGTAGTGTTGTTGGTTATATCCCTCTCTTTCTAATTATCCCTCCCTATGAAGTATCTTTTCCTTGACGCTAAAGTATTTCATTCACAAATATTTGGCTACTTCTATAGTTAACCATTTCCGCTTCCACTCGCCTTGTACTGCAGAATGTCTTCTCCCTATCTCTAGTACTGCTTTAATTTGGACACACCCACTACCAGTTCATTCATCTCGTTACGTATGATACATTATTCGTAGGTTAAGTAATTTTATACAGGGTGTAACGAAAAAAGTGTCCAGTTTTACATATTCGAGTTGTATTCTGAAATTTGTTTGTGGAATGCCTAAGGCAGCGAGTTAAAATTGTGTATCATATTAGCTATTAATAAAAAATATAATTGTTCACTAAACCGTTTCAAAATGGCGTCCATTTAAAGTTTGTGTTTGTAAACATCTTGAAAAGTATTGTATTTACAAATTACAAGAGAATAATTTTGTAGCTATTTTAACTGTGAAGAAGATGATATCTTTATTTTTATTATACTTTTAACGACAGCCAAGATATGTGTAAAACAAAGAATTTTGATAATATAAACATGAGAGTTTTTTCCCCAGAAGTTGATATTTTGGAAACTTCAATAATAAGCATGTAGGCTAGATTAGATTAGCTGTTGCACATAGGCATTTAAAATGATGTAACTGGGAAGTTGATATTTTTTTCCGTTTTATACGTGCAACCGAGTGGGAAACCGAAAAAAAATCGAACTGGAGCTTCGCTTGTAAAATGCATTTTTGATGTATTTTGAATGTATCGTTACAATTATATAATACCATTTATAAAAAATCTCCGGCCATAGAAAAAAAAAAAAGAAGAAAATACTCGGAAAGGGACTATCGAAATGGTAGGGTGTAGTAATATTAAGAATACATCAAAAAATTCGAATTACTGGATTTAAGATGTTTTTACTAATAATTCAACAAATGGGGTAAAAATCATCATATCTTGACGAAAATTGGACAAAATGTGTATATTTATACTAGAAATTGGTGTCCGATTTCCAGAAAGAAAAAAAAAATACGGCCACTGTTGACCATTTTCGAAAAAATTGAAAGCATTTTAATTTAATGTGAAGTGGTCGTAGAATAAACTTTGTTTTTAAATTGTCAGTTATTAACCTACTTTCTAGTGAACATATGCAAGAATTTGTTTATCAAAGGAAAGTGCCTTTTTTACATAACTTATTAAAATTGGTTTTTCGTTTATAGCGTATCTTTGTAACCAGATTTCTGTAAATTTATTTAAATGTCATTCTCAATCAAATAAACAAATTTTCATAAACAATTTTTCAATTAAATGTTCAAATTTCATAATTGGGCGACGTCGTTGTCTAGATTTGGCCCCGATTTATTGGGGGGAAATTGATAAAAAGTGTAAATTGACAAATTTTGTTTATTAAAAAAGGACACTTTACCTTGATAAATGAATTCTTGCATTATGTTCACTAAAAAGTAGATAACAAAACTGACAATAAAAAAAGAAGTTTATTCTTGGACCACTCCTCATTTAAATAAAAATGCTTTCAATTTTTTTTTCGAAAATGGCCAACTGATTGAGTTTGAGATGACCGAGATGATCAAGAGAAGCAATTTATTGATTAGAGCCTCCCTTCATCTCATAATGTCGTAACGAGACGCAGAAGTTCTCTCAACAATCAACGTCCTGCATTCCAGACAATCACCGTAGATTTCTTCAGCCATGAACTGATTCCCATGCAAGTTATTGTCTAGAAGAAAGCGTACAATGTTTAGTTGTGCCTACGGTGTCGTTTTAACACTTTTGTCTTCGATGAAGGAACTTGTGTGACGCTTAACCAGATGGAAACACTAAAGCGGGGAAAAACTCCGTCTTGTCGTAGATGAAGTCGGTAATATTGAAAAGATGCTTAGTCAAGCGTATCTATGCGCACGTAACTAGGTTTTTTGTGGGTCTTGGTAAGAAAAATCTATGGAATAATTCAATCAAAACAAATTCTTGCGGTCAATTTGAGTTATACTATGTATTTATTCTATCAGGCTTTTCTGGAGATCCTTCGAAATTAGGTTTTTGGCGATAATTTTGCTATTTGTCATCGTAGAAAGATGCGGTTGGTATCATTACATGCAGTGAATAACAAATTAACATTTATAAATTGATATATATATATATATATATATATATATATATATATATATATGTACACTGTTTAAAATGGCCGTCATTTTGTCATTTTCAGTTTGATTTTTCTTTATTTCAATAGGGTTCTATATTAGCACACTATAATAGTCTTGTCTTATGTAACGGGTTCCAAGGAACTGTCACCCCGAGTCGTCAAGTTTAGCATTCCGATGGAATCAGTGCAATCTTGCTTGCAATGATAACCGCGATTATGTACTGGATTGCCAACACTGCGATATTGGGATGGCACTGGATCAACTGTTTGAGCGAGTTATGTTTGGAAATATCAGACTCGCAGACCAACCGGCTTGAGGCTGGACAAGTTGTGGTGTGCGACCGTTTTGTGTCTTTTTGATTTTAATACTTAATTTAAAATTTCAACATGGCTGATTAATTAATGACGTTCGGGGTTCTCCGGTGAGTAACTAGCACTTCGGTCGTGATATTCTCGAAAAACGAGAAGAACGGACAATGGGTAACACCTAAGCCCAGATCTTGTTAAATAATGTTTTGTTGTGTGAGTGTTTAATTAGTAATTCGCTTTAATTTTGTAATGTTTTATAAATGAAATTAATCTTTTAAAGCTGGGCACCCCTATTGTGCATGGGCAGAAAATGAGCCCAAAAACACTATTTTTAAGATTTTAAGAAAAGTGTATATGATTTAACATTTTAATAGACACTTGCTTAATTTTATATATAGTTTTGAAAGGAAGCTTCTGTTCGTACTTATATTCCATAAGAAATACATTGGAAAAGCTCAAGTAGTATATAGAGAGATTTTTGGGAAGTTGGAGACTGTACTTTTTGGTTTTGTGATTGGGAATTTGAGAAAGTTAGTGCAAAGTTTTCGTACAGTTTATTTTATAAATATCAGTTTGGATGTTTATGAACAAATTACAACAGTTTACATTTATATTTCGGTTAGCTCAGTAGGAACACATCCTTATATTAAGTGTTATTAATTGAACTAGGCTGTAGTTGTAACTAGAGAATTACTTTACCGTCTAGCCTAGGCTATAAACCTACATGCAATGGATGTAAGATACACCGGCCTGGTATCCCACAGGGAACAATTTGGTGCTGATTTTATTACTTTTACGAGACAAGAATATTGACGTGATAGAACGCGATTCTGATGTTTTTTTCTTGTTTCTTATTCAGTTTAGCAAGTTCAGGGTAATATTTTGTAATTGTACAAAATGTAGACCGGACTATTTTTCACTTAGCGGAAAGCGAAAAGTTTTTTTTTTTTGGTGCTCCGTCATCGTTGTCGTCTGTAGGTAAGCACGATAGCGGGTGCAAAAATTAAAATAGGAATATGAAATTTGGTTCAGGGGACTGTAGTATGCTTTTAGAGAACTCTATTGAAATTCAGAGAAATCTAATAGAAAATCTCAAAATGGCGGTAATTTTAACAGTTTTTTCTCGATTTCTCGCGTGTTATTTAATTTATAACACACTGCATTATAACCCACCTTTATACGATGAGTATAAACGAAGTAATTGTTAAAAATGTAATTTTGAATTCTAGCTTCTTAAGAAAATTTGATAACGAGTGGGATCCGGACAGGGCCGACTCACCGACACGAGCGTTCCAATTGGAGGCTCTTTCATAAATGTACAGCTTCGAGGCTCGCTATGGTGAGATATTGACTTGAGCGAAGCGAGTGGAGACTTGATATATTTATAAAAAAAACTTAATATATTTAGCAATATATTTTTTCTATGATTTACATAATAGCTAAGTTTTACGCTTCCGTTTTACGCTTTTGTCAGATGCACACTCTCAGTGTTTGACAGGTGTTGCTATGTAAGCTAGAATACGTAATACTGTACAAACAAGTTTTGAAGTTGATAATAATACATAATACATGCTTAACAACATTGTTGTTTTTATTTAATTTCCTGACAAAGTTAAGTAGAAATGAAGTATTGAATAAACACATGGCTATATAAATGGCTTTTACAAACGGAATAGTGTCGTGTTTGGTATCAATTTGCTTATATTTCCCTAAACATTTTAACTATGCTGAAAAAAAAATTAAAATTGTATCTCCCATAAAAAAGTTAAACAGTGCAGTGTTAACGCTAGTAGGTGACTCATCACTGAAACAGCTGGGTGAGGAAGGGAGCGACGGTTCCGGCCGCTCGCAGGTGGCCAAGGATCCAGACGCCAAGTTAGTGTATACAGACTATAAACATCTCTACGGTAGGACCGAGCCGACGCAATTACTAGGTTCAGAAAACCTGTGAAACAACTGTTTTAAACAAACTTACCCTACTGGGCAAGACTCAATACAATTTAACATTGCTACAAGGCACAGGAAACTAAACCAACTGATGGACATTAGATTTAAAGGGCTTGTATTACATTCTATATTGGGGGCTGGGTAAGTACCCTGTTGGCGCACATCGACTTCTTTTTTAATACAGTGTCGTATATTTCCGAGAAAATATCAACACTAATTTTTCGATAGAGGGCAATTCTCTTCTCTACGTATTTGAAAAGAAATAAAACAGCTGATCGTAGCTCTATTATTACTGTATAAAGTATTTAATAATACAGACTACATTTCACCCCCTATAAGCTGTTAGGAGGGAGAAAAGACATTCTAAAATTGAATACTGTATTTCCTTTGTCAATAAAGGTTTTGTAATCGTCCATTTCCTTTCAGTCATGGAAACTTTGTGTAAAACAAAGGAAAAGATAAGTGAAATATCTTTATTTTAATTCGACAAAGTAAAAATAAACATTATTTGGATAAGACTGCTTAGAGAAGCGTTTAGGATTTATGTACAGGGTGATTAAAAATTCCACGGTAATATTTCGTGGGGAGATTCCAGAGTTAAAAATAAGTGAAATTTAGACGCTTCGTTTACCGTCTGTCGGCGTTTTTGTCTGTTTCAAAATATACATTTTTGGTAGATGAGATATTGAGTGAAGATTTGGTGTACACATTATTTATGTAACCTTTTATCAGTGTTCTAGAAATACAGGACTTAATTGTGTACGGTTTCATGGCGGACGGTTAAAATGTGTAAAGTCTAATCTCTCGAAAATCATTAACATTATTATCTGTATACTGTAACTTGGCGTCTGGACCCGGACCTTGCCCCCCTCGCTCCCTTCCTCGCCCAGTTGTTTCAGTGATGAGTCACCTACTAGCGTTAACACTGCACTGTTTAACTTTTTTATGGGAGACACAATTTAAAATTTTTTTTCATCATAGTTAAAATGTTTAGGAAAATATAAGCAAATTGATACCAAACACGACACAAATGTATGTAAATAGTACGTAAACATGTAAATAATAAGTATGTGATTATGCAAAAAGTAGCTGTGTAAAGAACTTTCTACTGGCGGCTTTTACAAACGGAATAGTGTCGTGTTTGGTATAGTTATAGTATACAGATTATAGAAAATATTTACAAGAGACAAAACATTTTCAACTTTAGGTTTTTATTTTCAACAATATAAAACAAGTTGAAAGGAAGGGAAAAAATTGAAAAAATTTCGTGGAATGTAAAATCAAAATAAAAATTCTCATAAATGATGTTTTTAAGATAGTCCATGTTAGGTTGGGTTAAAATAGTTTAGGTTAGGTTCAAAATTGACATGTTTAAGTTACTATACTCTAGTTTCTAAAATTTACTTTGAAGATTTACAAAAGTAACATTAATTCAAAGTTAACAGATATTATTTTTACGCTTTTACGAAATGATTATTTGGGACATGTTTTATCGTGTTTACTACCATAAATCTAAGAATGTTGGTGTATGTACCATTGACAAACGTAATAAACATTTAGGCTGTCAGTTAGCAACATGAGTAAGAGTGCAGGTAGAAAGAATGTAACAGAAAAATGTGATAACCTTTAGACCTGTGAAACCCTTCTGAGCATTGGAGATGCGGAGCTCAGGACACTGGCCACTTCGACCACACAACCGTAGATAGAAAATGTTCCGCTCAGCGGATAACCTTTAGACCTATGAAACCCTTCTGAGCCTTTTTAACTGGAGATGCGGAGCTCAGGACACCGGCCACTTCGGCCACACACTCGATGATATAATTACTAAGAAATTAGTTTTTTTTGTTAACTCTTTTTAAACAGTTTTTGTTCATATCTCGTGTGTTATTCAACTTATAACACACCAAGTTAGATACAATTTTTCACATTTCAATTCTGCATGTAATGGTACCCCACTTCTTAGTGAGTACGCCTTCACAATGTACAGCTCCGAGTAAAGCTAGGCTTATAAGAAAGTAGTCATATATACAGGAGGCTCAGAAATTTTGTAACAACTGTTTTAAACAAACTCACCCTACTGGATAAGACACCTTGATCTACCTATACAGTTCAACATTTCCTACAAGGCTCCAAAACCATTACATTTAGATTTAACAAGGCCCTCCTTGTTTTACATTGTATGATTGGGCTGGGTGGGTATCATAATGCCGCATCAATTTGTTTTTCTCGCATTTCGAAGCGAACTCATTCACTTCTTGTAAGTTTCCGAAGTTACATCCTAAAAATTGATTTGATTGGCCACGGGAGAGATGTGTCAGTGTTTATGAGCAATGAGTCTCTTTAAACATTTCTGTAACTAAATATAGTTATATAGGCCCTGAAAATTGTAATAATACTACTACAGTTTGAGTTGGTTGACATTTCATAGACGTCGATATATCGCAATTCACTAACGATCGACCGCAGAAATCGCTAATCAATAAATACAAAGTATTATTAAACATCACAAGTACTGTTGTATAATATGTAGGCAGGGAGGGAGGGGAGGGTACAAAGAATGCGGTTTCCTCGCACTTTCACCTGCATTGGTCAATGTTCTGGTCTCATTGTTGGCGGGACTCAAGTACAGTTGCCAGGAAAATAGATATAACGCTTCCTTAGGTCAAAAACAATGACTGGTGTGTAGGTTAATTTATGGAAATTGAGTTATACCCAGGAGAGAACGAAATAAAAATCGAACTGGGAGGATTGCTTAAAAATAACGGCGGGGGGATGTTTACATACTGAAGAGTAAGAAAAATACACTTTAATATTTATTTAGATAATTTAGTAATAATTAAGAAAGTTTATTGTTATAATTTTTAAATATCCGTTTTAAAAAGTTTTGAAAAGTGGGTGGGGGGAGAGGAAATCAAAGAGTTGACAAAATTTGACAAAAAATCTAAATACAAGACCTTTATTTTTTCGGAAAACTCTAAAACACCAAAACTTTTAGAGTGAAATTGAATGTGCAATGTTATAAAAAATAATCTGGTTAAATTTATACATATAGTTTGACTGAAATGTACATTTTCCATCTCTTGATTTTCGATTGAAAATACGAAATTTTACGACTTGGAATAATTTTCATAAACAGTTAAAATTGTGATTTTATTCAGCTAAAAGTTTTATATTAGTATAAATTGTGTCTTTAAGTATACAATTATAGTTTTTATAAACTTTGTAAACAAAATATACATATTTTTAGAATGAATGATCCCAATATTTTCAAGCAGAAACTGTTTGTAAGTTGGAAATAAAGTGTTTTAAAAAATACATCAAGGGACAATAAAACGTTTATACAGTTTACTGTGTGTATACAAATGAATACACAGTTTTTATATACACAATGATGGCAAATTGTCCGAATAGAGTGTATAAATAATATGAACAATCCATTATTATCCACCATCTTTAAAACCAGAAAAGTCAAAAAATGTTATTTTGACTGCTACTATAGTTGAAAATTTTTGAAATTTTTAACTTTTCGTTTTATCATTGTTTAGGTTTTTTTTTTTTTTTACAGGTTTTTTCCGAAAAATACAGGAAAATATAAATTTTTTTCAAAATTTGTTTGATAACTATTATTATATTCCTTCTTACTTTTTTTAACCACTATTTTTCAGAAAAGACGTTCTTTTCTAGAAAAATGTCTTATTTTTTGCCTAATTTTCTAAACAAAACGTAGGAAGCCTATAGGTAAAGTCATGTGTTAAAAAATCGATGTGTTTTGCAGATTATCCGTTTTTGAGGTCCATGCGTCAGTAAAAACGATTTTTGAAATGATGTCTGTCTGTCGTATGTATAGCCCAACGTGAGGACCGGTTTGATTCAAATATGCTATTTAGGTCGTACCTCGAGATTTTAAAAAAAAATTGTTTAGTAACTCAAAATTTGGACGCAGTTCCATCCTGATCAAGTTCGTGAGTTGTGATCCTCATATTACCCGAATTACCCTCGCCAATTTGAGGTCGGCTGGCTCTCGTTCCGCCGAATGTAAAATTATCCGAGCCAAATTTGTGATTGACTGGCTCTCGTTCCGCCTAACGTAAAATTACCCGAATTACCCTCGTCAATTTGTGGTCGGCTGGCACTCGTTCCGCCTAACGTAAAATTATCCGAATTAGCCTCGTCAAAATAGTGGTCGGCTGGCTCTCGCTCCTATATTCGTGACTGTCGTTAGAGCTAGATTTTAATCAAATAAAACTTGTGGATTAGTTTATTGCACAAATGTTGCAATTACAGACACTTTTTTAAAATATATTTGAGAACAATTTGTTAACGTTGATTTTGAATACAACTCATTTACGTGTTTTTCCCTGATTCTGAGTTAATTACATTTTATGTGTATAATTAGAAAACAAAAATTTAACAAAATCGGTCGAACGTTTTCGGAGAAATCACTACGGAAGGAGACAGACAGAACTCAGGGGGGTCCTAAAGCGGATAGTCACGAAAATTACAAGACTTTCTATCAATTGTGCCGAGCGAAAGTAAATTGATCCTAAGTGAGGGAACTGTAAGGAACCTCGTTTTGTTACTATTGCCTGATATACCGTAGTGCCTGATTGCCTTGACTGCAATGTCGGTGGATGCAATAGGATCTACACTTTAACGAGACTCTCTCTTCCTTGGTAATTGTGTTGTATTGTCGGTACGTTAAATATTGATTTTAGGCGCGTGTAATTGTATATAATAAGCAACTAATGTTCCACTAGTGTAGAGGAAATAATGCCATGGGTCAAAAAGTCGTTTTGGATTTATGTCTGTCCTTGCAGTTCTTTCTAGCCAACGATTTTGATCGAAAGTTGTGTCGTAGTACTTTCTCTCTCTCTCTCTCTTGATTTGTGAGTAGCCTAAATGAAATTTAACGATTTTCTTAAAATCGTTACTACACATTTTGATGAATTTAACTAATTTACTGTATCGGTTGTTTTTATAGATGCTTTACAAACGTTAATTAATTCGTATAAACGAAGTAACAGCTGATGACTTCGGCCTCAGCTGATGTTTTTAGGTCCTAGGACTATAAAGAACAACTTTAGCATCTCAATGCATGTATTGAAAACAGCTGTTTTGGAAGCAGTATGACGAAAAAGTACTTTCGGTACGAGTTATGAACGATATTTTTCATCATGATGCAAAAAAGCACACAATAGGCATAAGCAAAATAAAACGAACACATTTCTCATAATATAAACTTTTAATTAACAATTTTTATTTTTATTATAATCAAAATTATCTCAACATAAATGAGTTGCAGAGTTAAACAACATAAAAAACCTACAATTGATGTTAATGATACAATTTTCATTATGGTACCTATTATCTGTATACCATAACTTGTCGTCTGGACCCAGACCGCCCCCTCGCTCCCTTCCTCACCCAGCTGTTTCCGTGATGAGTCACCTACTAGCGTTAACACTGCACTGTTTAACTTTTTTTATGGGAGACACAATTTTAAATTTTTTTCAGCATAGTTAAAATGTTTAGGAAAATATAAGCAAATTGATACCAAACACGACACAAATGTATGTAAATAGTACGTAAACATGTAAATAATAATAAGTATGTGATTATGCAAAAAGTAGCTGTGTAAAGAGCTTTCTATTGGCGGCTTTTACAAACGGAATAGTGTCGTGTTTGGTATCAATTTGCTTATATTTTCCTAAACATTTAACTATGCTGAAAAAAAATTTAAAATTGTGTCTCCCATTAAAAAGTTAAACAGTACAGTGTTAACGCTAGTAGGTGACTCATCACTGAAACAGCTGGGTAAGGAAGGGAGCGACGGGGGGGGGGCGGTTCCGGCCACTCGCAGGTAGCCAAAGGTTCAGACGCCAAGTTATGGTATACAGACTATATATTCCTCTTCATTTCCTAACACGAGATTTTTCTGATAGTAGGTTTATATTGTGTCTGAAAGTTTTTTTTCAATAGTTTATCTGTTGTGTTAGAAACATTTGCAAGTCATTTTCAAACACGTAACATTTGTTTTGAAAATCCTATTAGTAATTATTTAAGATCAGATAATTTCAAACGCACAAATGCAATGGAAGGAAACATTAGTGCTCCTGGTGGGCAAACACGAAACTAAATTAGAGCAATCAGTCACCTGATTGGTTTTCCCCCTTACTTTAAATTTGAGATTGGGAAACGTTCACTTTCGTTGCTCTCAGCTGTTATCGAAAACAGCTGTATGATGAAAACGATATTTTGTTCATATTTAGTCTGCTATTCAACTTTATAACACACTGAATTGGATAGAAATGTGCAGATTTCAATTCTGCATCTAATGGTAGCAATGATGACAAATAGCGGAGTTGTTGTCGTAAATGTAATTTCCAACCATGACCTATCCAAGAAAATTTGTAATTCGTCGTTAACACGAGGTTCGCCAGGGTCGAGACACTGACACGAGCGAAGCGAATCTACGTCAAGACAGTAGTATAACAGATTACATTTAAAACATCAACTAGTATTACATTAATTGGGCTGAGTAAGTACTACGATAATGTTTTAGGTTTATCACTTGATAACGGGCGTGGATTTTTATTCTCGAAACGTCGAATATTACTTGTTTATTTATACAAATGATGATTTCAATGGTTCCATCCAGCTGCGTATGGGAACTTGAGAAGTCAAACATACTTCACACTGCACTGTATCATATTCAAAACAAATTTATTTTTAGAACATAGTGGTGTAGTTTAAAAAGAAAAACCAATTGGCAACATTCTTGGATAATAGCCAATAACACGCCACCTCTATTTAACACTCGGCAATCGTGTCACTTCCTGTCAAAACTTATTTCTGGTTCTTCTTGTAAACTGACAAGTCCTATACTGTCCACCAGAAGACAAGATGATATGTACAATTGTACATACAACTGTGGGGTTAGGGTCAATAAGTACCAGTACAGTTTTATTTAATATTTCTACCAACTAAATTTGATTGATATCCAATTAAAACCTCCTTACTTCATTCCTTACAAGTATAGGGCCTCCACAAAGCAGTGGAGTTCATTCTACTGTTGACCAATATCTTCGCATCGCTCCAGTTCATTCTATTCTTCCTTGATTCTTCTCCATGTCATTGTCTAGGTTCCCTTTAGATTACAGTACTGATTTCCCACTGCTTCTCAGTATCCTCTTTTCTGTTCATTTGTTCTAAGCTAATCTTGGGTGTTGTAGACAACTACTAAGAAATTATTTTTACACAGTGTTTTGTCGAAAACTATTATTCTTGACATACAGGAAACGTTTTTGTCTCTTGTATATTTCTTGAAATATTAACGGTTTTCGAGATATTGTGTGTTAAATCATTTTAAATGGCCGCCATTTTGTTCAAAGTCATTATACCACTAAGTAGCATGCAAACATTTTAACGCTGTATAGTTTGGGGTTCAAAGGATATGAATTGTTTCGTTCAAAACACAAAATGGCGGCTAAATAGACAAGTAACCATTTTAGGGGATATGTTCATAAATATTTTTTTTTAAATTTCAACAGCAGATTTCGTTCTGAATGTTTCTTCGTGGGACACTCTGTATATAAGGCAATGATGACTGAAAAGTTTAAAACCAAGGTTAGGTAACCTTACAATATTACTTACAAGACAAAATGAAAATGTCGTCTAATACCTTTTGAACGAGAGATCATTTAATTATACAATTTGATACTTTCGTAATGTCTCACCCTGTATCGTACAATAAAAACAAGTTTATTTTTAAAACAGTTTTGCAGTTCAAAATAAGCAATTAGCTGCATTCTTGAATAATAGCCAATATGTCCCATACATAAGTCAAGTCTATTTGCAATATCGTTCTAATTGCACTCAGGAACCAGGTCACTTCCTGCCAAGCCATGTTTCCGGTACCCGTGTAAATGTAATAAAGGAAAATTAAATTGTTCTTTTTCATTGTCGAGTTCCGTTTTTGACCATTATTCACGTTGACCTTGGGAGAACGAAAAATTGAAGGGAAAATATGAAAAAACTTTTTTCTCAAAATCGGTATTCACGATTTTGATCAAATTTTTGTCAAAAACGTAACAAATAACCCATTGGTCGCAATCTATTCAAAAAAGCTATTGGGTTATTTATTGAAATTAAAAAATCCACCTGGGGGCTAATTTCTGAAAATCAGCTTTACCGATATAGCTTTTGACAGGATAGATTCAAGTCTTAGGTTTCCAGGAAACTGAAAAAGTGATTTTTAACATAACGTCCGTCCGTCGTCGTTGGCGTTCTCTTCTGTACTTAAGTACGATAGTGGTCAAAAATTAAGATAGGGGCATGCAATTTGTTATAGTGTGCTTATTGAAATTATTCAGATAAATCGAATTCAAAATATCACTTATTTTAAACAGTTCATTCATTACTTGCATGTTTAACACGCTAAATTACATAAAATATTGCAAATTTCAATTCTGCATGTAGTGGTGGTACCAACCTTACTAAGTGTCAAATATGGAAGTTTTAACCTTGACCCCCTCCCCCCAATTAATATTCGTATTTTTAGGAGATCCGGGACAGTCAAATCACCGACACGAGCGTAACGAATGCAGATTGTACCACACGTACATCGTCCAGGCTCACAGAGACACGAGCGAAGCGAACGGAAACTTTAATATATCCACATCGACGCGAGTCTCATGGTTTGCTTAACACAGGAGACCAAGTTCCGGTCAGCTGTTCTCTGCCGCTCAGCAAAACGCACCTTGCACAAGGTAGCAGCAGTTCAACTTCCGGGGCGTCAGTGATCAAAGCGACAGTCATTTTATTGATGCCTGACAATGATACTTCTTATATACGTATCGTAAACGATACGCGATGATTGTCGTATAAGATATCACTTGTACGCGTTCAAATCGTATCGTAGTGATTAAACAGACGATAACATCTATCATAAGATGGTATTAGGCGATATATTCTCCACCTATCTCTTCGCTTAGGTTAAGTTCGATAACTTAACGTGACGAAATATATAAATAGTAAGATTTAAATTGATTTCATCATTAGTTTAAAAGGAATACAAATCTGATGATAGATTTGGCCTGGAAGATCATCGTAGTCGAATTAAATGACAAGCGGAAAATCACCTTTTTTCAAAGCATGTACTAACGAGTTGGAATAAGAAATGGAAACTTACAAAACCCATCCTATAATACTCCTAGTATATTTCATCACTAAGACCAAAAGTGAAGCTTATAGATACAAGCACAAGTTTAACTCGCTCGGAAAATGAGCGAGGATCGAAAAGCTTCTTTGGTCCTAGTGATTATATATATTTCGTTATACCGGAAACAATATAAGAAAACAATCCTACAAAAACTAAAATGTTATAACCTATTTACTTTCAAAACTTTGGACAAGTTACACAAGTTTGCAGCTATTACAGCTGTTTAGTTTGTTAGTGGTACTTATTTGTAAAATCGATGGTAACAGCTGTTTTAACGGTTATTTACAATCGAGAGTATCGGTTGTTTTTATAGATGCTTTACAAATGTTAATTAATTCGTATAAACGAAGTAACAGCGGACGACCTCGATCTCAGCTGATGTTTTTAGCTCCAGGACTAAAGAAGAACAACTTTAGCTTCTCAAGGCATGTATTTGAAAACAGCTGATTTTGAAACAGTATGAGGAAAAATTCTTTAATTTTTTTCGGGTCGAGATGGTTCGCTTACAACTACTGCGGAACTGTGTCGCACATTCGTTAATTATATTTCACCCAATACTTCTTTCTCCTGTTTTTCAATACATCACGAAAAACGTTATTTTCACTGGATTACACCTCATGAACTGACTGGAAAAAATATTCCCTGGCAGCAGATAGTATCATTTCCGTGCGTCTTCTTAAGATAAAAATCGCGTATTGCAATGATCTACGATAAATATCGTACTCACTGTCGTAAGGGCTTAGCAATCCCGAGCTATCTAGCTGGATTTACATTTTTCTTCGTGTCTTTTTGGTTAGATCATTCTGTTTCATCATTACATTTTCTTTTTTGAACACCCTGTAGAATCACTCGTGGGTGTCCTGCCCACTATTTATATACATTAAAACAAACTACTGCACACACACACACACACACACACACACACACACACACACACACACACACACACACACACTTTGTTTTTAAAATGCTTGATCTATAGTTAGAACGAAGTATACGATTAAATAACTTATTCTCAGTTATTTTTAGTCACCCTATAGAATTCGTGGGTGTCCTGCCCACCCTTTGCTTTCAGGGTCTATATTAAGGATACAGGATAGTACTAATCGTACGTGTGTTTTATTTCACTCGGAGTCTATTTCAGGGTTTACACACGGGCTGCGATTAATAACGTTTTAACTTCCGTTCTAAATATTACAAACTGTCAGAATGCCATCAAACTATTTATAAGTATGATTTATAATGGCGAGCGTGAGTGCGAGTGAGAGAGAGAATGTTTTTACTGACAGAAATGTGTTTCGTTGCCATGTTTTAAAGTTGATAAAAGAGTTTTTAATAGTTATAGTGTGGGATTCATTTTAGTGGTGAAAAAATCGTTTTAAAAAAAACATTTTTCAAGCAGCACTTTGAACAGAGCCGTAGTGAGTACGGACAAGGCAATCCCGAACAACCTTGCTCGATCTACTCCTTTTTATGTACCTTATTTCACGTAGTCTTGGGTTAGATCCCTCTCTTTCATCTTTCCCCCTCTTTTTCTCTTGTGACACAATATTTGAGAGTTAGGAGTCGTTATTTTTCTTTATAACGCGATGTTGATTGAAAAGCTTTTTATTATTTCTTGTTGTTTAAAGGCAAAAAATCTCCCGGTTTTTATCGCCCTGTAAAAGAAAAAAAATTTTTTAAATTAAAACAAAGAGTCCTATCCTTCGAATATCATCAGAGTCGGACGAGAACAAGAGTTGATCAAGAGAGACTAGATTTGAAATATGAAAGAGAGGAATCTAACCCAAGACTACGTGCAATAAGGTGTAGATCCAGCTAGGTTTCTCGGGATTGCCTATGGGGAAAATAGAACGACAAAAATTTAAATTCACTATGTGGTGTATAGAACGATATTCATGTTTTAATCTGTCGTTCGCCTTTATTTGTGTATAAAAACGAATGCACGATTTTTGCTCTATGAAAGAGCGGAACGCTGCCGCTTATGTAAGGATCTTGATGACTACAGATCATCCAGTGATCCTTCAACTATCCAAACACATTCCGTAGGTCCTGTTCAGTTTAAGCTGTTCTTCTGTATTGACCTTTCAGCATCATCAGACTGTAAATTGTCTTCAGCTCTTACCCAAACCTTCTGGTGTTCCTTTGAGACCCATTGGGAGGAACACCTACTTGTCAAAGTTTAAGATATTCCATACGTAGGTTCTGGGCCGATGGAGGAGGTTCTAGCGCTCCTGTCTGTCTCATCATTCTCAGTATTGGTCTTATGTTCCTAAACGCACAGCATTGTTGGTTTTTACTAGGGTTTTAAGGGCGATATCGCACACTGACTTGCAGCTACAGTTACGGTTTGAAGTTTTGCTTCGTTGTCCGAGTTTCTGTAAATGATTTTTTCTTACAGATTTAGTCAATGCAAATACAGTTTGAAATGTGGTTGTCAGCTCTCCCAGGCTTAGTTTAACGCTCTCCCTGAGTGTGACATCGTACACCCATAGATCCGTCCTTGTATCAAGGTGGTGCTTTCCTCACATAGCTAGACTACTTGTTTCTCTCGCGATATGATATCTCAAACTCAGCTAGCTTTGAAATCCTGTCCATAATTACAAAAATACTGATTTTGTTAGCTTAGACTTTGTGTATAGGCACGGTGTTAAGTTTTGTAACACCCTGTGTAAAACAGTACATCAAGTCTCCTGTCAAAAGCCCGGCGTTAAAGTCTCTCGTCATAGACAGACAATGCATGGGAATGACGTCACTCGGCAGTGAAGTGGGGAAATGTATACTTTATAAGTGTGTAGGTGTGACAACAACAATGGTCTTCATACATTAATGAAGGATGTTTCCTGTACTTGAGCTCTCCTCCCCCGCTTTAAAGTCTCTCTGATAAAATATTCACGAGAGGGTGAGAAATCCTTAGTTACACTATATTGATTACGAGTGAACTGTCATGTTTTACATATTGTTACAATTTTAATTTTTGTATATTTTACTTACATGTGCGTAGAATAGAGAAAGTTATGTGATTAGCCGAGAAATCGGTGTGAAGTTTTTTCTTCTAAAAAGTGGATTTTGGATTGTCTGTGTATCGCAAACGGATGGACCGATTTCAGTCAAATTTGGTGTGTGTACATATATCTCGGGACTATTTTACAATGTTTAATAAATCGAAATTGACAAGTTTTTGGTTCATTCACAACGAAGAGAAATTCCATTCCTGAAGAAATCGAAGCCGGAATAACGGCAGGCAATGGAAATTTCTTTACACTACGTGTTCAAATCTGAGCAGGACAAAACAAAAAATGTATGAAACACTACTACGTCCAGATGTAGGAGGTAGAAACGCGGATATGAAGAGAGGAAAGTTGGGAGAGGAAGATATAAATATGGAACTGTTAAGTGGGGTGAAAAGGATTGCTGAAGAAATAATAGTAGAGAAGATATTCCAAGGGAAGCCAGGATTAAGAAGGCCCAGGGAAAATCAAGAAGAAGGTGAGTGAATGATATTGAGGAGGACGTAAGAGTGTCCGGAGTAGGGTGGCAGGAGATAGGAGAGAGTAGAGGTGTTTTGGAAAAGAACAAGGAATGGTAAGATTGTAGACAGCTCTGGTTTATTTTCTTGTTGTTTGAAAGGGAAAACTACTCAGTCATCATCGTCTTATAAAATGAAGATCCCTAACCCTCCAAACTAGAATCAGGACTGGAAGAAAACAAGATTTGATCAAGGGATATGTGATAGGAAAGATGAAAGAGAGACTACATGTCTAGGTCCTCGGGTTTCCTCTGTATAGTGGACATCTGATGTTATTACACATTTTTAATTTGTCTACTACGACCCCTATTAAAGACAACTATTGCACTACTCTTGTACAAAGACTAGCTAGGGGGTTGTATTTGCATAGCACAGGACTGTATTAGCATTGTAAACAGGATGAAAACGTCTGCTAAAATGATCCTTTCCTTAGGGTGGGAGCATTTAAGCCTTTAACAACTCATGGTAGATTTTGATTAGGCTGAGTTTTGTGTCAAAAGAGATTCAGAACATAAAAATACTTTTTTTATTTTCTCACAAATAGTATAGATGTGATGGGTCAAAAAAAGGATTTTTAGCGGTTATTCAGTTTTGAGCTCAAGAAAGTTTTTCTGCCAATCGTAAACGCGTGAACAAATTTTTTAAAGTGGACGTATTTTTGCCAGATTTCGTTACGTGTTATTTTTTGAAAATTCAAAATTTGTGGGTAAAAAAGAAGATTTTCTAAAAATGAGTTATTACGATTTTAATCTAATTTTGCTCTAATTAGGACTCAAATAAAACGAATGGATCGCCATTTCTCTAAAAATGACAGTGTTTTATGGTAAAATCTCCCACCTCGCTAGTGATTAACGCTCTAGCCTCTAGAGCGAGACGTTACAGGTTCAATTATCTATAGAGGCTCAGAAATTTACGGAGTTGATCGTTTTTGAGGAAAGTTGAAGCTACTAGTAGCGAATTCTGGAAGCGACGGCAAGAACTACGGCGACGGGAGCTTCGATGTGCTAACCATGTATTATCTGACTGAAAAGGCATCTTGAGGGCAGGGCTGTTGCGGGGCGGAGTAAAAAAAGTCAGTCATGGGGTTTTTATAATATACGTTATTTCTCAAAATCGGATATACCGATTTCGTTCAAATTTTAGTGATATGTGTAATTATTAACTCAAACTCGTGTGCAAAATTGCAAGTAAAAGTATATATTACGGTTGAGGAATAATCGGCAAAAAATAAAAATGTTCAATTTTAGAGTGGACTTTTTGGAGAGATGACGACCAATACCTTTTTTGGCTCGTTATAGCAAAATTTGATCAAAATCGTTAGCGCCGGTTTTGAGGAAGACAGGATTAAAATTAAGCGCCGGTTTTGAGGAAATTAAAATTTCATGTTTTTTTTTTATCTTATGACGGTCTATCACGAATTTTTGAGTTATAGAAAAAAAATGGGGAAAAGGTCCCGATCGGGAATAATATGCCCACTTAACGAATTTCACTAAAATCGGTCCACGCGTTTTGATTGTAGTTCTACACAAACAGACATAATGGACAACCTCACGATATCCTCTACACTACGTACGTGTGATAAAATAAAAACGAATATAAGCTTATTAACATAGGATCTACGCACCACGCTGCAGCAATGTAGCAATACAGAGTGTTCCAGTAGGAAACCGTCATATTTCAAAAGTGTATTTCTTGGATCAGAATAATGAAATGTTCTGAAAATAGGTCCAGAAACGTTTCGTTTCCAGACAATCCGCCATTTTGTATTTCTAAAAAGAAAACATTAACATATTAAGTTCAAATTTGGCAACGTTTTAGAAGTGTAACAAAATCAAACCATTAGTATGTACAATTTCAAAATGGCGGATATAAAAGTTTAAATTTACCGGTTTTCAAGCTATTCGACGTTAATACATGATTCATGTGTAACGGTGATTTTATGTGTGTAATTCATAAAAGTTTAAATTTAACAGTTTTCGAGCTATTCGGCGTTAAAAAACCGGTGATTCATGTGTAACGGCCGCCATTTTGAAACTTTACAAAATAAAGTTTTGTTTTTGATACACTTGTTACATAATAAATGTACATACAATATTTGAACTCGATATGTTCAACAGTTGGGATATGGAAACGACGCGTTATCGAATCATGTTTTTTATCCAAGTAATACACCTATTAAGTATGTCGGTTTCGTTCTGTGACACCCTGTATAGCCTACTAAACATCTATAGTATGTATGAGGGTGTATCCTCGGCCTACCTGCTGCCCCCCTTCGTTGTAATCCTTCCGCCCGGACTCGACAACTGCTAAATGTCGCTTGAAATACTTCACTTTGCGTCCAATATAAAACAGTCCTAATACTGTTGAAATTTTCCTATATTTGAAATCGGAGAAATAATACGATGAAAATGACACAAAATTCGACTAAAAATATTAAAATTTTGCGTTTAAAAGTAATAATGACGTTGAAAAAGCCCCAACATAAAACAGTTATAAAGTCTGTAATTATTCAGTCATCGTCACTTTTAATCGTTCAATTTTAATATTCCTCAAAAACGGCACATTAGCACCTGTCGAGGCCGAGCGAAAGGATACATCAGGGGATGTAATATTCAAATACAACTACCTACGTACGCAGTAACTAAAATCAAAAAGACAACAACAGAACAGGTGTTTTTTTGCTCTTAGAGGGTTTTGTTAAGAAAATTTGATCAAAATCGGTACTGGCAGATTTTTTAAATAAATTACATAGTGCACGTTTATATTTAACATTATTCTTAAGGGGTGAACAGTCAAAGTAGAACCGGGGGGTATACCGACTCTCAAAGTACCACATAATCTAACCAAAACTGTTTCCAAAAGGAGAGGAAACCTCTTATAGAAATATTAATAATTTCCTGCCATGTATTGTGCAGTGTACATTACTAAAATTCCCCCACAAAACCTCCAGACAAGAAAACCTCAGTTCCGAGCCATTAAACTGACATGGACGGGAAGTGTTCTTTTGTTATGAAATGACATTTAGTCCGTCATTCATTGCCAGAGAAAAGAGCACAGTCTAACCGTAAACCACGCAGAGAAACTTTGCAAGTTAAAGCTATTTATTTTAGAATGTCTAAATATATACATTATATCGGTTCCGACCTTCCTTGTGCAAACACCAAGAAAGCAAATGAAAATAATATAACGGGATACGATAATATATAACAGGGATACGAAATTAAATAACGTTAAAACGAAAATAATATAACGGGATACGAAATTAATAAAACGGGGATACGAAATTAATTAAACGGTGATATGAATTAATATAACTTGGATACGAATTAATATATCGGGGATACGAAAATATATAACAGGGATACGAAATTAATATATATCGTTATAACGAAATTAATAAAATGGGGATACGAATTAATAAAACGGGAAAACGAAAATAATATAACGGGTTTCGAAATTAATATAGGGGATACAAAATAATTAAAACTGGGATACGAAATAATATAACGGGAAAACGAAAATATATAACAGGGATACGAAATTAATATAACGGGAAAACGAAAATATATAACAGGGATACGAAATTTATTAAACTGGTACACGAAATAATATAACGGGAAAACGAAAATATATAACAAGGGATACGAAATTAATTAAACTGGGACACGAAATAATATAACGGGAAAACGAAAATATATAACAGGAATACGAAATTAATTAAACCGGGACACGAAATTAATATAACGGGAAAACGAAAATATATAACAGGGATACGAAATTAATTAAACTGGGACACGAAATAATATAACGGGAAAACGAAAATATATAACAGGGATACGAAATTAATTAAACTGGGACACGAAATAATATAACGGGAAAACGAAAATATATAACAGCAATACGAAATTAATTAAACTGGGACACGAAATTAATATAACGGGGAAACGAAAATATATAACAGAAATACGAAATTAATTAAACTGGGACACGAAATTAATATAACGGGATAACGAAAATATATAACAGGGATACGAAATTAATTAAACTGGGACACGAAATAATATAACGGGAAAACGAAAATATATAACAGGGATACGAAATTTATTAAACTGGGACACGAAATAATATAACGGGAAAACGAAAATATATAACAGGAATACGAAATTATTTAAACTGGGACACGAAATTAATATAACGGGAAAACGAAAATATATAACAGGGATACGAAACTAATTAAACGGGGATACGAAATTAATATAACAGGGATACGAAATTAGTATAACGAATATAAGAAATTATTTAAGACCAAAAGGTGGCCCAATGCATTCCTGGCTTATGAACGTTACTAGATCATCATTTCAGGATATTCGGGTATGGGATTATTAAGCTAGCTCCTCGGCGTCATCAGACCTGATTGAAGTTAACCAACCATTTTCGTAGAAACGGCGGGGGGTTGTTAAAAATATACAAAAAAACAAACACAATTGGTCTAGCTGTCACTCACTACACACTGCAACACACGCAGCACATAGGGGCAAGGTTTGCAACCCGCAATGCATCAATGTAGCATAGGTAACCTAAATAATAGGGGTGCGAAATGCACAGTACACCACGAAATGACAGTTTGGAATGTATATCAGTTGACTCCTGCTTGTTCAGATTCGTCCTAGTATATCACAACTTTAATTTGCCCACTACGACCCCCTATTGAAGACAATTGCCTACTCCTATACAAAGACAATTAGCTTGAGGGATGTTCTCCAACAAGGGGTTGTATTTGCACAACAGAGGACTGTATTAACATTGTAACAGGGTGATATGACAGATTGTGGGAGCATTTATGGTTGTTAAAAGTCACGATAGATTTTGTTGGTCTTTGTGTGTCAAAATGCCCTTCAGAGCCGAACATCTTGGAATAGTGGCGCTTAAAATGTATATTAACAATTTGTTTTTAATTCACTAGTACATTCAGGCAGTACTTTAGTAGGGAGTGGGAATCCTGAGAGACCCAGCTGCTGGATGTGCATCTTTTTCACGTAGTTTTAGTTTAGATCCCTCTCTTTCCTATCGAGTGTCTCTGACCAACTCTTGTTCTTTTCCGATCTGAACACTATTAGAGTATACTAGGACTAGGGGTCTTTATTTTATATTGTTTTCTTCCCTTTTTTCTTACCAGGTGATGACAACCAATATGTTTTCGGCTTTAAACAAGAGGGGGGGGGGGAGGGAAAAAATCACACGTATGATTTTTCTGAAAATGATAATATTTGTCTTTTGAAAATGTTTGACTAACACTTATGTTCCGACTTAGAAAAAACTTCAAGATATTTTTTTAAATATCTTGATTTTGTAGATGCTAAAAATAGTTGTAGGCCTACATATAGAGAGTGTAAATAAAATCTGGAATCTGAATTATTTGTCTCTCACTTCACAAAAATTGCTTTTAAAACTTATACGCTACGCATTTCTCATTGTGTGGTTGTATTCGTCATACAAAAAACTATAATATATGATTTCGCACTGCAAAATAATTTCAAATAACCTTTTTCAGATTTATAGATCACGCTTTGTTCAAGTTAGAGCGAGAGGGATGATATCTGACACTTTAAATTTGACTTAGCACCAACATATTCATTTTTTCTTTAAATAAACTTACATAATTTTAATAACGACTAGTTTTATTTGATACCACACACATAATATTTCCAAAACAAAAATTCAATAGTTTTTGTTCTCTCAACTACCTCAAGGTCATTTTTTGTTACCGCTATATTTTCCCTATATGTCGGACAATATAAAGAACAAATGCAAAATTTGAAATATATAGGATTTATCGTCTTGTCTGTGTAGACGGGTTGCGACTTATTGACACGCGCGCGAAAATATAAGAGTTCTTGACCTAATACACAGTTTGGTTTTTACAGTATTACTATTATTGACACCCCACATGGTCAATGTTCTCTACAACCTTGAAGCATAACGCTTGCTTGAGCAGTTTATGAATAAAGAAATTTGTGCTTTACTTTATTATAATAATTCTACACTTCGTTACCCAACATTTACTCTATAGTCAGTTTTGTGGAAGAAGTGACTTGATATATTACGTTTAGTCTTTGGCGTTTTAAAAGTAGAGTTTTCCGAAGGACCACACCTGTATTGGGTTAGATCTCGCTTTATTATAATTCCTCTTTGATCAACACTTGTTCGTTTCCGACCCGTATTACAGTATTCGAGAGCTACAGGTCTTTATTTTATCATATTTTTTTTATAAGACGTTGATAATCGAAAGATGTTGAAAAAAAAAATCGTACCTGCATTAGTTTTTGAGAAATCTGGGGTAGAACGCAAAACATTGGAGTAAAAATTCAGTTTTTTATGTTTGACATACAAGAATTTTGTTAAATGAGTAATGAACGCATACAACTTGCAGAGAATTAGATTATGGGAAAATTGATGTAACTAAAGTCAAAAAAAATTAAGTTACACTTTAAATAGGAAATATTAAAGTATTAAACAAGTTAAGTCTACTGTTTGAGTATGTTATGATAAAAAAAATATTGCTTTCTAGCACAAGTTATTGATACTGTATAACAAGAAATAAGTAGACCAATCATAATGTTTTGTGTGTTCTTGACAATTGCTTTAAGCTACAGAAAAAAAAAAAAAAAAATATGTGTCATAAAATTCACGGTTACAGAGATATTTGTCTTTAAAAAATTTCAACTGTCGCCATTTTGAATATTTACACAGTAAAGTTTTGGATCTCGGTATATTGATAAAAAATATGGAAAATGCGCATACCAGATTAAAATTTCTAATCTTACTTATTTCAAAAGTTATTATTTTAAACACAAAATGGCCGACGCACGGAAAACGAATATATTCAGGACCTATGTCCATATGAACTTTTTTCATAATAATAGTAATAATAATATTTATTTCTTCACAATCAAATTACAATAAATAATAATTTTGAATGCAATAACAATAAAAATAAAAGTACAATACAAGTAAAAATAACACAATCTTGATATTACACTTAACTTGATATATCCTTAACTTGAAAACAAAGATTTTCCTTACATTCAAATTTAAATTATGTGAAGAATAGGTAATACTTAGGCACATGTGACTGAGTAGGATTTACCATCATAATATTTAAATCTAGATATTAGAGGGAAAAGGAAGAAAGAGATCAGCCACAGCGCCATTACCATTCAAGATATATATACAAATTCAAAGGATGCCTTAACAATAAGATTAAGTAAAAAAATTGGATAAAGAACAGAATTTCAAACACACACTTATACACAAGACCTAATCTACTCTCACACATGCACATGACATATTCCAGATATATTAACTTGTTCTCACTGCATCACCTCAAAAGTAATTCAATATTTTCCACTGAAAATAGCCATAACTGTTTCTCTTATGAACATCTACCGGTAGTATGTAAAATATTTTCACCCCCCTATACAAAAATGAATTCTTAACTGCTGTTAATTTAGTTTTGTGGTGATCCACTCGACTTTGAGGGATCACCGCCAAAGATAAGCGAAGCGATGCGTGCGCATCGGGAGGAGACGCAAGCGAGTCTACACAGTCGTCAGTGAGTGCTTCGATGGACCAGTTGTAAATTCGCGTGGTTTCTTATTCTGTGAGTAATTAACCTAAATGACTGCCTAAACCGCGAATTGCAGGGTCTGATCGACCCTCGGGGACTACGCAGTCATTCGTAGGTCAAACCGGTAAATTAAGAAAGAATTATTATGGCCTAAAGGGTTTAACATAATTCTCCCATCACGTCCTGTCCCTAACCGTAAGTTGTAACGATAAGATAATCAATTATATTAATTAGTAAGTTAGTTTAGTAAACTAATTATAAGCTGGCTGTGAACATAGTGATTAGTTGGGTTGAGGCTAAGCGTAATTAACGTCGGAATATATTTAACGGTAAGTCCTAGCACGTTTTCCAAACTCCCATTTCGGAACTTAAGCGGTTCAAACGTCTGGTCCTAACCAATAACCAGGGCTGACATTTGTCGCAGTTTTTAACAGTTGTAATACTATTATCCTCCTTCCACAATTCCGCTTTATATTCACCAGTAGAACTCGTCCTGAAATTCTTTCCGTTTCTTCGTGAGACACCCTATAAATGGGAGTTTTTCAACATTATGGGAGTCTCCAACGAATCAAGTAACACATCGCAATCTCCCCAAAATGGCCATTTGTGGGTTATTTATTAAAATTAAAACCACACTCTCGGGCTAAATCTCTGAAAATCAGCTTTACCGATACACCTTTTGACAGGATATATGATAGTCTCACTGTTCACAGGAAATTGGAAAATAATTTTCGACATACCGTCCGTCCGTCGGTGCCGTAGTGAAATTTGGTTGTATGAGATTACAGTATAGTGTGCTTTTATAAAGCCCAGTTGAAATTCCGAAAGATTGAATTTAAAATGTCAAAATGGCGTCTATTAAAAAAAAAGTGCTTATGTGTTATTCAACTTTAACAGATTATATTAGACATTTGCAGATTTCTATTGTGAATGTAATTATAGCGTCGACGATAAATTATTAGCGACGGTATTAGTGACAAATGTAATTTCGAACTTTGACCTCGCGTTACTGACCCGAGCGTAGCGAGTGGAGACATCTCTACGATGAATAATTAGCGACGTTATTGTCACAAATGTAATTTCGAACTCTGACCTCGCGTTACTGACCCGAGCGTAGCGAGTGGAGGTTCCTTCACGTGTATCTTCGCCGCTCGCCGGATTCGCGACAATTACACGAGTGAAAGCTTCTTAAGGTTCACGAAACCATTTTTACATTTAGAGGATCTGTCTGATGGAGCGGGGTAAATACCTTAATGGCGCCCTACTTGTTTTAAGTAGACCGGTTTCGCCTTTATAGAACCGAGACATTTTGCGGATCTTCCTGGATAAACGTGTCTTATCGTATCAGCTGGCCGAGTATTTCTTGTCGTGTCATCGTGACCTAACATTGTATTGGACCACCGATTAATTGTAGATATTTTGTGTTGGAATTACTGAGGGATGCGAGTGTTCCCACGCTGTGTCTGGTACCAGGTACAAGGTGGTGTGGCTAACACGTAGGTCTAATATCTATACAGTTTATATGTGGATATGGGTTTAAAATACTCGTGGATAAGGAATGGTTTGGGAAAGATCAGTCTCCGAACTTGTGGGGGGGGGGGCATAATCGTAGTTTTCCATTAACTTTGTATAACATAAAAACAGTGTAGGTGTTGAATTTTTAGTACGATTGTCAACATTTTAATCAAGACATCATTTTTGTAGAGTATAAAATTATGTACGATTTGAATTGCAATGTTTTTTGGGTACGTGGAACATGTAAAGCAGCTACATTTTAACTAACAATTGAATTACCTTATATGGTTTTCGCCAGGTGACTTATTTTTTAAACACTAACGCGTTTCAAAGCATCTGCTCCATCTTCAGAGTTATTTTCACTCAGTTGAGATCGTTAATAAAATAAAATATAAAACACACGGACATTTACATATATATTTTTTATTAATTTATACATCACTTATCGTATCGCGACACTTGCAATGCGCATTATATTGATGTCCTAGGACAACTAACATCTCGTATTTACTGCATGGTTTATTTAAGATTATTATCTTGGACTTTAATTGCCGTATCGTATATTGTGTTGAAAGAGAAGTTTAGTTGGTCGTTCAGTAAGTTGTGTGAGCTTAAATGATTTATAGATCTCAAATTTTTCAATCGCGTCCATATATTTCCCCTTTCTGCATATATGTAGTGGTTCTAGGTTGGTTTCGAAACCTGTATAAGAGTGGTTTTCGTCAATGAGGTGTCTTGCAAAATTTGACTTATTGCTGTTGGTATTCTTTTTCGGTAGATGTTCTTTAAACCTTTGGCGAAAAGCTCTTCCCGTTTGGCCTATGTAGAATTTATTAACGATCTCAACTGAGTGAAAATAACTCTGAAGATGGAGCAGATGCTTTGAAACCGCGATAGTGTTTAAAAAAGAAGTCACCTGGCGGAAACCGTATAAGGTAATTTAATTGTTAGTTAAAACAATATTGACATGGATACTATACTATTATAGCAACATGACTCTTAGCTACATTTTGTTTAAAGTTATGATTTTCCCATACAAATTAGCCTTAGATGTTGACAGAGGTTAAAAAATGAAAATTCCCCTGTTAAATTGGAAATGCTTCAATCGAAAATTGTCAAGAGATAATTTGGGATTCCTAAATTATTAGGGTCCCTAGGTAAAACCAAGGACTTTATAATTTCACCCGAGTGTTTGTCCTTCTGCAAGTCGCTACCAGGCAAAACGATATATCTTATGTATTTCAAATTTTGGATTTATATTCTTTGTATTTTATCACATATACCGGGGGGGGGGGGAGGATGACCATGTGCTCTTTAAAGAGCAAAAACTTTAGAGTTGACATTTTAAAAATATATTATGTGTGGGGTATCAAATAAAACAAATTATTCTGATTACAAATATGTATGTTAGCGCTAGACAAAATTTAGTGTCAGTCGTACCCCCCCCCCCTCAACTTGAACACGGCATGTTCTACAAATCTAGAAATATATTTCAAACTTTTGGTATTATTCCATATATAGGAAACATATAACGTTAAAAAAATGGAGGGGGGGACCAAAATGACCGCCATATGAAAACCGTAAAAGATAAAAAAATTTATATCTGGTTTTGTACTCCTAAAACAGGAAAGATACAACAGTAGAAATATAAACAAATTTTAAATGGTCGATCAACCAACTTTATTTATTTTTTTACTATTTCATATGGTATGTAATACCCCAGTACTATATTAAGTAATCTATCTATAAACAAACTCGTATGTTTGTAGGGTATTTTTCCGATATTTTGAAAATGAATCACAAAATTTGATTTTGAAAAAACCTGAATTTTATGTTTTGATTTTTATGTATCTCAAAATAATCACTTCGAGGTACTATCAAAATCGTTCCATCCGTTTTCGTTTGTTCTCAGGGGACTTAACTGAGGAGGTATGCCTGGATGACACAACAAAAGATTCAAAGCACACGTACAAGGTATACTCTCAAGGTCTTGTATTGTTTAGCTCTGTATAAAGTTACACGTTGTAGCAAGCGTGAAAGCGTTATTTCAAAGATGTCCTGTAACTCGATACTGGACAAAGGTGGTACATTTCTTTTTAATAAAAGAGTTTGTGCGCAGGCGTGCAGTGTTCTGAACGTCAAAACTGCACAAATGCTAACTAGATGGCGTCGCTGTTCATGTTGGAAAACTCACAAAACGTGGACGATATTCATCTTAGTGAGGTCATGGTTCGGAATTATATTTTTGACAATAACTTCGTTATTTATCATCGTAGAATGGATTTCGACTAGTTTTTATCCCAAGGTCATTTTTTCTTAACGCTATATTCTTCCAATATTTTGGACAATACAAATAATATAAATGCAAAATATGAAATGTAGGACTTATCATCTTCTCAGACTGATTGCAACTTACAAATTATAATAGTCCTTAATTTTACATATAAACCTCCTATTAAAAATAAATCAATTAAAATACAATCCATTTTTTAATGACTTGAATTGTTTGTCTCACATCTCACAAAAACTGCTTTTAAAACTTGTACGCTAAGCATTTCTCATTGTGTGGTTAATTTAAGTAGTATTCGTCATACAAAAAACTATAATATATGATTTCGCACTGTAGTTTAATTTCAAATCCAATTCATGGTTTTCCAGATTTGTAGGTCACGCTGTGTTCTGAGGGAGGGGAAGGGGGGGGGAGGAGTAAGATTTCTGACACTAAATTTTGCCTAGCGCTAACAATCATATTCGTAATCAGAATAATTTGTTTTATTTGATACCCCGCACATAATATTTTTAAAAAAATTTCAACTAGACTTTAAAGAACCCATGATTAATTTTTCAGATCTGTAGGTCACGCCATGTTCAATCAAGTGGGGGGGGATTTAAATGTGATCTAGCGCCAACATATTAATTTCTTCTTATAAACATAAAATAAATTCATATTCGTAATCAGAATAACTTTTAGTTTTTTTGATACCCCACACATGTGTCCAAAAATAAAATTTTTGAACTTGATAGTTTTTACCTCCAAGGTTAGTTTTGGTTACCGTTATATTTTGCCTATATGTAGGATGTATCATCTTGTCTGTGTTGACTGGTTGCGAGTAACAGTTACGCGTATGAAAGTATAAACGTCCTTGGTTTTACCTATGGATCGTCATAACTAATTTGTAATTTTGTAGTTTAAACCCTTCCTTATTTATCTACGTTATATTAAATTTTTATCATTGTTTTCATAATTAAATCTGAAAACAATTACATTGAGAATTATTATAATATTTTTTTAAAATAAGATCAAGTTATTTTTCGGTAAACGAATGTAAAGATTTTTGTGTTTGGTAGAGGAGAAAGATATTTGTTTACGTATTGTTACCTTGATAGCCGGACAATTCTGTGACTAGATGTATATTTATTATTTCTATACAATTTGGAGTAAAAATAAATACAATTTGGGTAATTTGTTTAATGAATTATTAGATTATAACAAAGTTTAACCTTTTTTTTAGACTGACAGATATCCAAAAACCACTTTTTTTGCACACAAAATGAATATATTTATGTTCTTAATTATCGTACATATAAGGTAATTATCGTACACTTGGCAACATTGTAAGACTTCCAGACCAACAACTCGAGTTTCCGGTCTCTTCATTGATGTATGACTAGGCAAGTTTGCTTCCACACTTTCCCACGCACAAGTCTCAGGAAGTTCTTCTTGTTTTGTTACTTGTAAAGAAACTGTTATTTCTCCCGTGTCCCATGGCGGTTATACAAGAGTGCATTTTTTTTTTTTTTTTTTTAATAATTTACACCAGCAGAAAAATCACCTACACTCGACTTTCTAGTTTTAATCACCCAGAAACATGTGTAATTTTGGTAATCTGAAAATAATTTCAACATTCATTTTTGTGATTTGACAAGATTGATTTTAGACATGCCGCCTATTTGTTTGTACGTAAGCACGATAGCGGTTACAAAATTTGAGAGAAGTACGAAATTTGGTATAGGGGACTATAGTGTGCTAATATAGAACATTATTTATAAAATTGAATTTTAAAATGTCTTAAAGGGCGTCCATTTTAAAGAGTTTTGTTCTCTATGATGACGAAATAGCCAAGATTGGACAAGGTCCAAGAACACAACTTTTGGGGTTTACAATTAGAGGATCTGCTAGTATTACATTGTATAAAGAGGGTGTAGGTTAGGTCGTTCAGAAAACCTGTGTAACAACTGTTTTATCCGAACACCCTACTGGATAAGACTCCTTGATGTAACAATACAATTTAACATTCCCTACAAGGTCCAAGAAAACAACTTTTGGGGGTTGTAACTAGAGGATTTGCTAGTATTACATTGTATAAAGAGGGTGGTTAAAAGTAGGTTAGGTTAGGGCGTTCATAAAACCTGTGTAACAACTGTTTTATCCGAACACCCTACTGGAGACCCCTTGAGCTACCAATACAATTTAACATTCCTTACAAGGTCCAAGAAACCAATTTTTGGGGGTTGTAACTAGAGGATTTGCTAGTATTACATTGTTTAAAGAGGGTGGTTAAAAGTAGGTTAGGTTAGGTTAGGTCGTTCAGAAAACCTGTGTAACTACTGTTTTATCCGAACACCCTACTGGATAAGACTCCTTGATCTACCAATACAATTTAACATTCCCTACAAGATCCAAGAAACCAACTTTTGGGGGTTACAACTAGAGGATTTGCTAGTATTACATTGTATAATGAGGGTGGTTAAGGGTAGGTTAGGTTAGGTTAGGGCGTTCAGTAAACCTGTGTAACAACTGTTTTATCCGAACACCCTACTGGAGACCCCTTGAGCTACCAATACAATTCAACATTCCCTACAAGGTCCAAGAAACCGACTTTTGGGGGTTACAATTAGAGGATCTGCTTGTATTACATTGTATAATGAGGGTGGTTAAGGGTAGGTTAGGTTAGGTTAGGGCGTTCAGAAAACCTGTGTAACAACTGTTTTATCCGAACACCCTACTGGAGACCCCTTGAGCTACCAATACAATTCAACATTCCCTACAAGGTCCAAGAAACCGACTTTTGGGGGTTACAACTAGAGGATCTGCTTGTATTACATTGTATAATGAGGGTGGTTAAGGGTAGGTTAGGTTAGGTTAGGGCGTTCAGAAAACCTGTGTAACAACTGTTTTATCCGAACACCCTACTGGAGACCCCTTGAGCTACCAATACAATTCAACATTCCCTACAAGGTCCAAGAAACCGACTTTTGGGGGTTACAATTAGAGGATCTGCTTGTATTACATTGTATAATGAGGGTGGTTAAGGGTAGGTTAGGTTAGGTTAGGGCGTTCAGAAAACCTGTGTAACAACTGTTTTATCCGAACACCCTACTGGAGACCCCTTGAGCTACCAATACAATTTAACATTCCCTACAAGATCCAAGAAACCAACTTTTGGGGGTACCAACTAGAGGATTTGCTAGTATTACATTGTATAAAGAGGGTGGTCAAGGGTAGGGTAGGTTAGGTTAGGTCGTTCAGAAAACCCGTGTAACAACTGTTTTATCCGAACACCCTACTGGAGACCCCTTGAGCTACCAATACAATTTAACAGTCCCTACAAGGTCCAAGAAACCGACTTTTGGGGGTTACAACTAGAGGATCTGCTTGTATTACATTGTATAATGAGGGTGGTTAAGGGTAGGTTAGGTTAGGTTAGGGCGTTCAGAAAACCTGTGTAACAACTGTTTTATCCGAACACCCTACTGGATAAGACTCCTTGATGTAACAATACAATTTAACATTCCCTACAAGATCCAAGAAACCAACTTTTGGGGGTACCAACTAGAGGATTTGCTAGTATTACATTGTATAAAGAGGGTGGTCAAGGGTAGGGTAGGTTAGGTTAGGTCGTTCAGAAAACCCGTGTAACAACTGTTTTATCCGAACACCCTACTGGATAAGACTCCTTGATGTAACAATACAATTTAACATTCCCTACAAGATCCAAGAAACCAACTTTTGGGGGTACCAACTAGAGGATTTGCTAGTATTACATTGTATAAAGAGGGTGGTCAAGGGTAGGGTAGGTTAGGTTAGGTTAGGTTAGGTTAGGTTAGATCGTTCAGAAAACCCGTGTAACAACTGTTTTATCCGAACACCCTACTGGATAAGACTCCTTGATGTAACAATACAATTTAACATTCCCTACAAGATCCAAGAAACCAACTTTTGGGGGTTACAACTAGAGGATTTGCTAGTATTACATTGTATAAAGAGGGTGGTCAAGGGTAGGGTAGGTTAGGTTAGGTTAGGTTAGGTCGTTCAGAAAACCCGTGTAACAACTGTTTTATCCGAACACCCTACTGGATAAGACTCCTTGATGTAACAATACAATTTAACATTCCCTACAAGATCCAAGAAACCAACTAGAGGATTTGCTAGTATTACATTGTATAAAGAGGGTGGTCAAGGGTAGGGTAGGTTAGGTTCGGTTAGGTTAGGTCGTTCAGAAAACCCGTGTAACAACTGTTTTATCCGAACACCCTACTGGATAAGACTCCTTGATGTAACAATACAATTTAACATTCCCTACAAGATCCAAGAAACCAACTTTTGGGGGTTACAACTAGAGGATTTGCTAGTGTTACATTGTATAAAGAGGGTGGTTAAAAGTAGGTTAGGTTAGGTTAGGTCGTTCAGAAAACCTGTGTAACAACTGTTTTATCCGAACACCCTACTGGATAAGACTTCTTGATGTAACAATACAATTTAACATTCCCTACAAGATCCAAGAAACCAACTTTTGGGGTTTACATTTAGAGGATCATTTTGGGGATACAATTGTATTCCATTGTATAATGGGGTTGGGTAAGTACCA
Organism: Aphrophora alni; assembly: GCA_963513935.1. Taxonomy (NCBI): domain Eukaryota; kingdom Metazoa; phylum Arthropoda; class Insecta; order Hemiptera; family Aphrophoridae; genus Aphrophora; species Aphrophora alni. Next base: position 37,288,793 of record OY740778.1, read on the forward strand.
TGATAGCGCTTTCAAATTGTTTTATTTTCTCTCATCTAGTTACTACGTTGGAAGACCATGCATTCTTTGGAAAAGGACAACTGTGAGGATACAAATTTATATCTTTTATCCTTAACCAATTAAAAAATAAGTTTAACTTGTGCATTTAATAATCCATACACTTTATAGTGTCTTTCCTATACTATTATCAAACTGGGAATGCGGCTGAACGAATAGTCGCCTCACTCTAATGCACGCGACATCCACACAGGGGCGCAGAGTATTAGGACTGCCGTGGGTCACCCGCATGAGTTACCTACTGTGCTTCACTTGATCAAACTTTCATTTATTTAATTTGAGATTTTAAAATAAAATCCATTATATTTTTATTGTATACTTCCATTACAAGAAAATTGAGACCAAATAATGTATAATTTACTTTAATGTTAGGTTGCTTTACAATGAATGTAAATGTAGACTAATAGTTTTTGAAATTTTTGTTTCAGGCAAGGAGCAGTCAAATTTGGCAGTTTTTAAGTTGAGGTAAAATATATACATTATTCTTTAGTATATGCGCTTCAGTGTATATTGAGTACGGGATTGGCAATCCCCATTGTCCCAGCTGGATTTACACGGTTTTTCATATTGTCTTGAGTCACCATTATTTACTAACTCTTGTTCTTTTCCGACACTGGCGCTGTTAGAATATTCGTGAGCTAGGTTAGGTTTGGTTATGAGGCTATTTACAAGGCTATGACCGAGAGGATTTTGCCTTTAAACGACAAGTAAAAACAATTCTTTTGAGATTTCGGTCGAGATAATGCCAAAATCAGTTCACACGTTTCGACTATAGATCACTTGCACAGACATCTTAATTAAACTATATGGTTTCAGGTAACCGTGAATGGATGGTACTAAAATATAGTGCCACGTGAGTTCTCTACAATGCAAACCGTACACTTATTTTAATCAAATTTGATATTAAGGATATTTTAATCATATCTCGGAAAGGTCTTTTCAGTTTTATGGTAACGTAACATTTGGGAATAGTCGTGTAACAAAAATCGAAATTACATTATTCTCAATATCGACTCAGACAATTTTGATAAATTTGAATTAATCAGTAAACCTGATTTTTAGAAATTACGATTATTGTTAGCCTCATAGCCGAGTCTTCCTTTGGTTTTATTAATAACTCAAAAACCTGCATTTTTTGAGAGATCATCAATACGTTTTGTCCAAGTCGTTGAGCAAAATTTGATCAAAATTCGATTAAAATAACCCCCCCCCCCCTGTTGTTTAAAGGTGACAAAACCTTTATATCAATTTCATATAATTAAATGGGAAGAAAAGAGTATAGAATAATGGCTTCTTGTCCTACAATACTCTAATATCATCAGTGTCGGAAGAGAACAAGAGTTGGTCAGGAGAGACCTGATAGGAAAGATGAAAAAGAGGCGAAGATAAACACAAGGCTAGGAAAAATTGTAAATCCGGCTAGGATACCTTGGGGTTAAGAAAAATGAAAGATAGAGATCTAACCCAAGACTAGATGAAAAAAATGTAAATCCAGCTAGGGTATCTCGGAATTAGAAAAGATGAAAGAAGGGTATTTAAAAAAAAAAAAAATTGTAAATCATCGAGATTAGGAAATTCGAAAGATAGGGATGTAACCCAAAACTAGATGAACAAATTTGTAAATCCAACTAGGATACATCGGGATTCCCAATCCTATATTCCCTACAATGAGCCCCTAAGTGTTATCTAATCTTAAATTTAAAAAGTAAAGGTTTGTCTGGATCAACCTGTATTACAACCTATCTCAAAGCTTTTAAAACACTTTTCCATAATTTTAATAAGGGAAGGTTTGATGTCTTTAATTTCCCTTCACAATCTATCCACGTGCTCTTAGACCAAACCGGAAGTAAAGGAGAGAGCCGAGAGCGTCCGGAAATTGATATAAAAGAAAACACAAAGTTCTTTAGCAATTTAATTTGAAGCAAAGAAAAAGAAAACTCCAACACTATAAGGCGCCTTTGTCAGGTTATAACTTTTAAAATTAAGTTTTTATAGATTTTATTACAATAATATTGTCAATCATTTATAGTCTTTTCTTTTTTTTTTTTACTCAGGTTAAGTTTGGTAATAGAGAAAAATTTCAACTTCAGTGTTTTGATTGATCTTCACGTTTTCAGCCTCAGGAAAGAGAAAAAGTGATTTTCAATATGCCGTTCGTCCGTCGTCGTTGTCTGTACGTAAGCTGTCACAACAATTAAGATGGACCATAATATTTTGTATATGGGGCTATTATTTGTGTACAGTAACTTGGCGTCTAAACCCGGACCGTCCCCCCTCGCTCCCTTCCTCACCCAGCTGTTTCCGTGATGAGTCACCTACTAGCGTTAACACTGCACTGTTTAACTTTCTTATGGGAGACACAATATTAAATTTTTTTCAGCATAGTTAAAATGTTTAGGAAAATATAAGCAAATTGATACCAAACACGACACTGCCAGTAGATAACTCTTTACACAGCTACTATTTTCATAATCACATACTTATTATTTACACGTTTACGTACTATTTACATACATTTGTGTCGTGTTTGGTATCAATTTGCTTATATTTTCCTAAACATTTTAACTATGCTGAAAAAAAAATTAAAATTGTGTCTCCCATAAAAACGTTAAACAGTGCAGTGTTAACGCTAGTAGGTGACTCATCACTGAAACAGCTGGGTGAGGAAGGGAGTGACGGGGGGACGGTGCCGGCCGCTCTCAGGTAGCCAAGGGTTCAGACTTCAGACGCCAAGTTACTGTATACAGACAATATAGTGTGCTCATATTGAAATTGAGTTTTTTTCCCTTCTTTCCTTCATATCTCACGTGTTATTTAATTTATAACACATTAAATTAGATAAAAAAATGTGGAGATTTTAATTCTGTTTATAATGGTACCAACCTCACAGCTCTACGATGACAAATAGGGGAGTTATTGTAAAAAATTAGAAACCTAACCTCACAAGAAAATGTGATATTCGTATAGTTACAAAATCCGGCAGAGTCGAGTCACCAACATGAGCGTAGCGAGTGGAAGTTCATATGTACAGCTTCGAGCCTCGGAAGTAGTGAAGCGATTGGAAATCTTTTTGAAAATCAGTGTAAAAACTCTTATCCTACTGAGTAAGACACTCTGATCTACCAATACAATTTAACATGTTCTACAAATCCCAAGAAACCACCTTTAGGCATTTAGATTTAGAGGATCCGCTTGTATTACATTGTACGATAGGGGTGGGTAAGTACCATGATGTCGCCCATCAAGCTGGTGAAATCGTAATGTTGTTTCTCTAAATTGAGAGAGCTTAATCCCCAACCCGAAAACTAAAGGTTCATCTCAATTTAACAAAAAAAAGGAAACAAGGAAAAAACATCTATTTCTTTTAAAGACAAAAAAAAATAAATTATTATATTTTTTTCTGCACACCAAAAGATAACCGAGTTTGGATTCTAAATTCGAATTGTTTAAAACACCCAAAATTAGTCAACCAAAATGTTATGGAATAATAATTGTTAATAAAATAATAAAATCCTTTGTCCAGAAATTTATCCAAAAAACAGTTTGAACATGACGACTGGTGTTTTAATACTGATGATTTATAGTATCCTATATTTCATCACTAGGACCAAAAGTGAAGCTTTTCGATATAAGCTCAAGTTTAACGGCCGAAACTGCAATTTGAGCGAGGATTGAAAAAGCTTCTTTTGATCCAAGTGAACTATATTTTTCGTTATACTGCAAATAATGTAAGAAAACAATTTCACAATAACTAAAATGTTACAACCTATTTACCTTCAAATCGATGGTAACAGCTGTTTTAACGGTTATTTACAATCGAGAGGTATCGGTTGTTTTTATAGATGCTTTACAATCGTTGATTAATTCGTATAAACGAAGTAACAGCTGATGACCTCGACCTCAACTGATGTTTTAAGGTCCTAGGACTAAAAAGTACAAGTATAGCATCTCAATAAATGTATTGAAAATAGCTGTTTCGTGAAGCAGTATGACGAGAAATATTTTGTACATAAATCAGTTTATTTTTTGTTTCTTGTTAATATTTTGTGTTCGAGATATTCGACATTTTGTAAAGTCCGCCATGTTTAAAATACACAAAGTCTCGGTGTTCTGGAATACTGGTAAAAGGTTACATAAGAATTTCGTATACCAAATCTTCACCCAGTATCTTGTCTACTTCCAAAGATTTATTTATTTTTTTTTTAAATCACAAATGGCTGTTAGACGAAAAGCAAAGAGTTTATTTATAAACTTTTTTTAAACTCTAGAATTAGCCCACGAAATAGTGTAATTTTGAACCACCCTGTAGAAAGCTAATAGTGGTCAATTATTCCTATGGTGTCGGACAGTTCAAGAAACCAGTACAACTGTCGAATGTCAGGAAGCAATGCGAGTGCAAGGCGGACTGTTACAGAAGAATGTTATCTCATAGCTGTATAATAGTAGATGAAAGGGAATGTGTGAGAGGACAGTGAACTACGGCCTTGAATCCCCTCTACTATTACCTGCTCTATGGTAGACTTCCTGCAGTGTCAGGTGTAAGCATCGTTTACTTGTTTTAGTCTATCAAAAATATATGGGAATTTGGTTGTAGTTCAGGGGGGAGGGAGAGGGTTTGGAACTCGTCAGTAATACATAGTGAAGAATTATGGGAATCGTGCATTAGTGTGGGGGAAAAGAGTTAAATCGGAGCAAGCTTTTTTTACGTCTCGCAATATGCAAAGTGTTGAGTTAATGTGATAGGTTAGAAAATTGATGTCTATTCTTTTTGCGGATATTTCTGTTTTCAGGTTTAAAAAAGTAGGTTTTGAAATGTTCTTTGTCTGTCTACAGCCCAGATGTGTCGACCTATTTATATAATATTTTAAGATATTTTGGTCACCTAAATATTTATTTGATAATTCAAAATTTGTGTTTAGCTCATTTAAAAAAAAACAAAAAAAAAACACAAAATTTCCATTTTTCAAAATCGACCAATAATTTTGCTAAACGAAACGTTGCTAAAGAAAAAAAAATCTGCCTTAGAGCTGTTATAAAATGCCCCATTTCTCAAAATCATCTTTTCCAATTTCGTTGAAATTTTAGTGAAATGTGAAGATTAATGACCCAAACAAACACGTGTGCATAATCGCAAGGTAAAAACTAAATGAGTGGACCTATTTAAATAATATTTTGAGATATTTTGGTCGTCTAATCATTTATTTGATAATTCAAAATTTGGGGGTAGCTGTCATAAAAAACACAAAATTACTATTTTTTTTCAAAATCTACTCCAATAAAGAAGTTTAGCTTAACCTTTAGAAAGAGCTAAACGAATCGTTGTTACATAAAACAAATAATCTGCAATTGAGTTGTTATAAAATACGTCATTTCTCAAAATCGTCTCTTCCGATTCAGTTGAAATTTTAGCGAAATGTGAAGATTAATAACCCAACCACGTATACAAAATCCCGAGTTAAAAACTAAGACGGTTTAGGGATAATAATAAAAAAACAAAAAAGTCACCGCTGCTGTGTTTTTATTCAAATCCTACATATCCTGATTCCGTGTTTACGCCACAAACAAGTTTATGGTTTTTCGTTCACACATTTCTGAACATTTGTTTACAAAAACGGAAACTAGCTTCGGGTGTTTTTAAAAATTGTCGTTAATTATGCTCTTTGAAACTGTGATTCAAAATTAAATACATATGTGGTATTTAATTCTGAGTGCTTCAATTGAAGCGCTGGGGAAGAATCTGAGAAGAATCGCTGGGGAAACGAGTGGCAAACCCGCACGGTACCTATTGGTTTCTTCAAGGTTAGACTGTGTACTGGCTCCTCATTCAAAGTATTTGACTCGTGGCAGTTTGTATTGGTATAAAATGAAGCACAGATCATCATCTTTACAATAGTAACAATTTCAACACAACTGAACGAGATATAGTGGTAGACAAATAATGTATTTTATTACGCGAATGTCCTAGAGTCGTTTTCTTGACATCGCTAACGAAACTAACTGTCCGAAAAATCAACAGCTGCCAGTTCTAGAGTTTTTAAACAACAGACAAAAAATGAGATTAACGACTTTGGAAGGAAATGCTGTGTCTTTATGGTTTCACAGTAAATTGTAAACCAAAGTAAACACTGACCACCGTTTTCACGTTTTTCCCAAACTGGCACTTTGTAACCCCCCCCCCCTCCATAAATCTAGTCGAATAATTGCATTGTTGATTGGTGTTTGAGATAATGCAAAGTTTGTACTTTGTATATTTTGCTATTAGTCAGTCAGCTTGGAAAGACGGGTGGGGGGAGTTAAGGTTAAGCTATCAGATGCCTCAATCTATATCCGGTGTGGACAGGAAGTGTGGTTGCTCGGATGTCTGGGTTGGTGTTATTTGAGATACATCAGGTTTGCCTTTGTATCAATAAACGTCCTTCCAAGGGTTACACTTCTTGTTAGGAACTGAGTTTTTACTCACTACTCAAGGTTGTTAATCTTTATAAAAGGAAGTTAAATCGTTTGAAAAATAAAATATTTTATTCGTATGCCGGTTATTCAGTCAGTTGAGATGATTTGAATACAATCGGTTTAAAAGGTCTAAGTTGTAGATCACACAGGAATTCTAGAATCATGAAATTTTACAGGCACATTCAAATGTCATAAGCGTGTCAAATTCGATGATTCTAACTGTCCTATCAGTGTGGCAAAAGATTTTTTTTTTTTTTTTAATTTGGAAAATGTACAAAATTTACCTGAAATTAAAAACAATCTAGTTCTATCTAAGGTATAACCAATAGAGATACGAAAAATTCGTAGGACAAACTTGTAGGTCTCGGCAAATCCGTGACTGCGGTGCAATTTGTATTTCGATAGGTTTTACAGTTCAGCTACAATAGACCTCAAAACAGTTTTAAAAATCGTCTTTTCTAATTATTTTTTCGGATTAAAAATTAAAATAATTTGGAATTTTCCCGTCGGTTACAGGTTAGATGCTGTAAGTTTGTAGCTCATCTGTAAGTAGGTTACAAGTATAGATCAGTGAGTTGCACAATGAGTTATATATATATAGTGCTGTTTTAAAGTCATTTATTTTTTTGCACATTCTATAAACCAATACCATTCAGTGTAAATTAAAAACACTAACTTCTTAAGTATTTAGGAATTTTAGGGGATCACTCTACTGACTGTGGTGATTAGTCAGCACCCCCCCCCATCCCCTTCGCTATCTTGTATTTACGTGAGGGATCAGATAAAACGAGTAGTGTTCCAACCACGAGTGAGGGAAGACGTCTGCACAGCGTTCATCTTTGGTTTTATTTAGTGCCTAAACCAATTAAACCTATATAAACCCTAGGCGGCCCTAGGGTTTATATAGGTTTTTGAAGATGAATCCTTCATCTAAACGTGATTCTTTATTCCCAATCACTTATAAAATGCATCTTTCTACATTTATAATGGGTGGTATTGGTTAAAAAACAATCTGATATAAAACGTGCAAGAAAACAAGGAGGGAAAGGAGTTTAAACCACGTTGTATATTAGGTTCAATGTCACACTACACCATTTTCATTCACTAATGTATATTAAATTTAAAAATTTTCAAATCAAGCATTAGGTTTTTTTTAACGATCAGCTGATTGTTTTACTTTTCCTCGCATTGTCTGAAATTTACTAATATTTAGAAAACGCCGAATTTAAGCCGTTGAGTTTGCGTACGAGGGTGTAAAAGTGCATTTTATGCACTGCTGTAGGACAAAAGTTATTTGTGCAACTCGTGAGCAAAGTGGCACTTTTTTAAACGAGAGAAAAATGTTGAGAAAAAAAAAATTTATCGAGTTTAAAAAAGACACTTTGCTCACGAATTGCACATTATACTTTGTCTACAGTTGTTATTTTGGCAATAAAAACAGTTCATACTGGCGGTCGTACTTTTTCCTTGATTTGACAGGAAGGAGATTTAGTACAACGTTGTTAGCTTTTTCCGCTAATTTAGGCGGGGGTATTTGACAGGTTTTCATCCTCTGAACTGTCCATATTTTAAAAATAACCACACAAAATATAGCAGTAGTGCTAAACAACACATCAACACTGAGTAGAAGTTCTCACGTCAAAACTGAGGTTATTTATGAATATTACAAATAACTGAGGTGTATTGTTGAGGAAACGGGATTGCCAACTTCAAAACTCGGCAAACGAAAAATACTCTCCGTGTACATACACTGTCAATCATCTTAATGAATAATTACTTCCTTTTTCAACTTTAAAACGTTGTTTATTTGTGTTATTTTATATGTAAGAATTAATCTAACCTACATACGGGACATTTCGTGTATATTATAAATCAATTCAAATAAACGTAACCTAAATTTCGTTTTGTTCGGTTGCCATTCGGAGTGTGCAAAGTAAAACTGTTGAGAAATCAGCTGTTTTGCAAACTAATTTAAATGAACAAAATGCCACTTTGTCAACAACTGTAGACAAAATATTTTTACGTATTCAAATAAGAACGTTAACTTTCCTTCATATATTTGTGAAAGGTAAAATTGATACGTATTTAAATAATAACACAGGTCTGGTGTTAATTACTGAAATGGATTAATCTGTGATGGAAACTGGAAAGACTAAACCGGAAATGAGTTGGGTTAGGGGGAATTAGAGCTGATTTCCGGCGAATGGTGGGGTGCCCCCCCCTCCTCCACGACCCTATTCAATATTTTATATTTCCGTTCAATACAATTCCAACTTTACAATTAATTTTTATGTATTTTGTGAACAGGCGGAGCTGTAGTTTCGCATATCTACAAAGGCGTGTGTGTGGATTCAACGAAAATGTTGGTTTGGGATTTCGCTCTGGAGATAAATAACCATGGAAAAACATTGCACGGTAACACCCATTTTATTACCACAGTCTTAAAGAGAACAATCTGCTGAATAAAAAATTAATTAATAAACAATCTTATTTCTTCCCATTAATACGAAGAAATAAGCTCAAAGTGTGATTAAATTACAGCTATGAAATATACGCATGTGCTTCACGCGTGCGGAATATATTACATAAACTGGCCTAACCTATAAAATAAATTGTCCTAACCGAACCAAACCTATAACATAAACTGGCCTAACTTGTAACATAAACCTGCCTAAGCCTATCGCTGTTTATCTTATCAAGTAGTTTGTTTAATCTCGTAATTATTAAATCACTACTTTCTGGCGTCGCATCGGTTGTGTTAACGGGTCTCGTAGATGTTTGTATATTATAAAGTGTCCATTCGCTTCGCTCGTAACAGTCTCGGCGTTTAACCAATTTGAATAACACGAGATATGAACAAAAACTGTGCGCCATTTGACATTTTCAATTCGAGGAACTCTAAATATATGTGATAATCGTATAGTTACGGTAGGGGCGAGTTATCGACATATGTACAGCTCCGAGGCCAATCAGGGCCGAGACATTGACACGAGCGAAGCGGGTGGGGCTGTTAAATATATTTCTTTACTCATCTAAGACGCTTGTTACGTCAAGAGAGTAACCATTACAAGGTTCAATAAACCTATTACTGGATCTCTTGATTTTAACAATTAACAACCAACTTTTGGGTATTACATTTAGAGGATCTGCTTGTATTATACAGGATGTTACAAAAATGTTGGGCTGGCTATGCATTTTCATATTCTATGTGTGATTCTAAGCTGAAAATAAAGAATACATTTTTTTCAATTTCCACGTTGTTTAGCAGTTAGACGCCATTTTGTTTTTTTACAAAAACTCACTGTAACTCTGGAAATAGATAAGATATCGAGTTGAAATTTGGAATAAGCATTTTAAATATTACGATTAACAAGTGTACAAAGCACAAAGAATTTATTTTTATAATTTTAAAAACGGCGGCCGTTACAAATTTAACGTGGAATATCTTGAAAACCGTTAACTTTACAAAAAATGTACAAGAGACAAAATATTTTAATTTTTTAACAACAGACACAATGCTTTTTTGTAGTTTCAGTAGGTCAAAGGATAACCGAGTTATCGACAAAAAATATTTTGTTTCTTGTACATTTTTTGTAAAATTAACGGTTTTCAAGATATTCCACGTTAAAATTTTTTAACGGCCGCCATTTTGAAAATTATGAAAATATATTCTTTGTATTTGGTAAACTTGAAAATCGTAACATACAAAACGCTTATTCCAAATTTGCACTCGATAACTTCTCTATTTCCAGAGTTACAGTGAGTTTTTGTAAAAAAACAAAATGGCGTCTAGCTGCTAAACAAAGTGGAAATGGAAAAAAATATTATTCTTCATTTTCAGCTTAGAATCACACATAGAATATTAAAATGCATAGCCAGCCCAACCTTTTTGTAACACCCTGTATTGTATGGTGGGGGTTTTGTTTCAATTAGTTGTCTCCAAAAGTGGTCCCTTTACTGTGGCCGGGAGTGGCCCATATAATGGAATGTTTCCTCAATTGAAATTTCCTCTTTTCGTCTCGTAACTTAGAGTAGGTTTTGGAGGTTGCACAGGTTCGTCGGACAGCTCCATGTCCCGATTGGCGGAAGCTAAAAACTTCCTAAACTGTAAGACTCTCTCCCTTGTAGATAACATTTCCTTTCCTGTATCCAGCGTCCTTAGATGCTCCGTCACCGGGTATTCAAGCATCAGGTGTAAAGCTGTTTGGTTCAACCCCGCAGTCACGCTGAGACGAGAACTGTGGAGCTTCCACTTAAAGAAACCGTGCCCGGTGAGGGACGGTATCGTCCGAGGGTCTTCTTGCTATAGAAGAAAACCAGCAGCACGTAACTCGTTCTTTATCTGTAGAATTCCAGCTTCTCTGGCAAGCACTATTTCATTTTGGATGATCGTAGGCTGTCGCAAAAAGTGTTCTGCGTCCTCGAGTTGAATACTCTTCCTTGGTTCATATCCTTTCGTAGTGACAATTAGGTCCGCAAGCACAGGTAGAGGATCCGCAGAAGTATGGTCGGGTTGGGAAAGTACCATAATGGCGTCATCAATTTTATTGTAGCTACTCCGAAATTTGAGTGTATTAAATTTTTTTTAAATACAGCTGTTGAAATAAATAACTGTTTTTGTTAAGTTTATCGGTTAAGAAATAAGAAATTAATAGAAAATTAAAATCGTGGGACACACTGTATATTATTTTTATTGTATTTCTGCATGGATTTAAGTGGACTTCTCTCTTTAAATAAAGACGTTTATCTATCTTTATTATCTAAGAAAGTAATTAATCTCATTTTTGTTTAATGGCGGTAAACCTTTTGGCATCATGGTTTTAAAGAATATAATATAAAAACCCCCCAGTCCATGAATTGTCTGAACGTCACGGTTGGAAAGGAACAATAATTACTATTAGTCAAGACCTGACAGGAAAGATGAAAGAGAGGGATCTAACCCAAGACAACATGAAAATAGATTCAGCTAGGTTCTCTCAATATTGTCAGGATTTCTGAGGGTTTTAAGTAATCGCGTCACTACTACTAATTTCACGGTAGTCCCCTTCATTAGACGAATCCTCAACACAGCAGTGTATACAAATTGCATACACAGCGCCTTAAAATGTTTTGTTTCTATAAAAATTAACTGGATGCATGGAACGTTACTTGTTGCATTATGACACAAAAAACTTGTATAAACAGTCATTAAGGGATGTAACTACCCCCTCAGAGAGCAACTCCTCATTAGGGTTGTCATTTTTTATATTTCAGACAAACTAATGCTATATCTTTTTATCAATAGACGTTGATTCGAGTTGTGTGATGATTTTGATTATATTAATTTCTCACATGTACGTAGTGTAGAGGAAGTTATGTGTTGGGTCTAATGTTTGTGCAGTGTTCTACAAACTAAACATATTTTAATTACATTTGGTTTGTGGACATATTTCACCCATATGCCTCAGAATGTTTGGGGTAGCTGACATAAAGAAAGTTACGCTTTTCGTAAAATCGGCTACACGATTTTATTCAAATTATGTTCCAAGTGTAGCTACACAAAACGAATTGGTCGCTATGTTTTTAAAAATGGCGGCACGTGAGTTATCGATAAAAACGATCAAATCGTACAGGCGCCATTATAAAATACAGTACTTACTGTAATTTATCAAAATCTGTTCTTCCAATTTCATTCGAATTTTAGTGAATATTATTTACCCAGTGTGCCTATATAAATAAATTAAAGTTCATAAGTTATTAAGAAAAAATTCGAACCCGTCGCCGGTCAGGCTAAATTTCCGTTGTTCTACAACCGAAACTAATAGAAATTTTGATCAAATTTATAATATGGAAATTTTTGTTGTTAAAATTGTCTTGTTGTTTCTTTCAATTTTTTGATAACTCTAAATTAGGTTAGGTTGGGTTTAATTGGTAGTGCTGATTTTGTAAAGGTAAGTTTTTTTTAGTTTTTGCAAGAATCGTTAGTGCTGATTTGAAAATGAGGTTCATAAACATACCTAACCTATAACACAAACTAACCTTACCTAAGCTAACCTCCAGCATAAAATGGCTCTCTATACAGTCAAGGTCATGGATTGACGAGATCACAGCCCTTCCCTCAATACTCTCCTCTCTAAGACTTTGTGAAAATCATATATTTTTTTCACGGTACCTACTAATTTTTTTGGATTTGTTGACTTTTCAAAAAATGAATAAAACGTCTTTACTTATGTCTAACAAATGTCAACATTTCAAATTGATCAAAATCTGTTCTCTCGTGTAAGCTGTGGAGAACTTTATGTTATTTTTTACTTTTAAAACGACAACTTAAGTGTATGTACAGGGTGTCACAAAACACAAGATCGGATACTACTTATCCAAATGAATGAAATGTTTTTTTTTTATTTACAAAACTGATTGTAACTCAAGAAATAGATAAGATTTTGAGTTCAAATATGGTATAAGCATTTTGTATGTTACGTTTTACAAGTGTATCAAAGAGAAAGACATTATTTTTTATAATTTTCAATATGGCGGGCGTTTTATATTTTTAGAAAGTTAATGGTTTTGGAGATACTTGACGTTAAAAAGTTTTAAACGGCCGCCATTTTAAAAATTATAAAAATAAAGTCTTTACGTTTGGTACCTTGTAAAACGTATACAAAACACTAATACCAAATCTGAACTCAATATCTTACCTATTTCTTAAAAAAGGTCTTAAATGGCAGCCTTTTTGAAAATTATAAAAATAAAATCTTTACGTTTGGTATCTTGTAAAACGTATACAAAAAAACTAATACTAAATCTTAACTCAATATCTTACTTATTTCTGGAAAAAAGTTTTAAATGGCAGTTATTTTGAAAATTATAAAAATAAAGTCTTTACGTTTGGTACCTTGTAAAACGTATACAAAAAACTAATACCAAATCTGAACTCAATATCTTACCTATTTCTGGAAAAAAGTCTTAAATGGCAGTTATTTTGAAAATTATAAAAATAAAGTCTTTACGTTTGGTACCTTGTAAAACGTATACAAAAAACTAATACCAAATCTGAACTTAATATCTTACCTATTTCTGGAAAAAAGTCTTAAATGGCAGTTATTTTGAAAATTATAAAAATAAAATCTTTACGTTTGGTACCTTGTAAAACGTATACAAAAAACTAACACCAAATCTGAACTCAATATCTTACCTATTTCTGGAAAAAAGTCTTAAATGGCAGTTATTTTGAAAATTATAAAAATAAAATCTTTACGTTTGGTACCTTGTAAAACGTATACAAAAAACTAACACTAAATCTGAACTCAATATCTTACCTATTTCTGGAAAAAGTCTTAAATGGCAGTTATTTTGAAAATTATAAAAATAAAATCTTTACATTTGGTACCTTGTAAAACGTATACAAAAAACTAACACCAAATCTTAACTCAATATCTTACCTATTACTGGAGTTACAGTGAGTGTTTGAAAAAAAAAAAATTATAAAAAGGGGGGAAAAAAGTAAAAAGGTGGATTGCGACTAAAGCGAAATCGAAAAAAAGTTACTGAATTTTTTTTTGACGATTTTGTATGGCGTGCTAAGGTTTTTTATGACACTGTGTATATTTTTTAGTGTTATTTTATCGTGTGTAAGTTGATGTTAGAATATTTTTACACCCTTTATTAACTTTTTAAAATAGTTGATCAAATATTAATATATGCAAATTTTATAATTCCCCCCCCCCCCCAGTATAAGCTGTACTAATCTTCCTATGCATGTTTGATGAATTTACACAGTGACGCGGCAGGTGTGCCTGAGGGGAAAAGTGGGGAGTGATTTAAAAAGGGTTGAAAACTGCGTATTTGCATTTTAAAAATTTTCGGATATATTTAATTTCATCTATTTTTCATTAGCGTAATAATTTTTTATTAAACATGTTAATAAATGCTGCCAAAACACGTCACAAATTTTCCCATTTATTTACATCATTGTGAATACTAATTAAGTGGATCTTTTCGTGACCAATATTCCCACCTCGGTAGTTTTTAGTAAAACAGTGAAAATCAACAGTAGACTCCGTCTTAGATTTTGTATATACAGGGTGTTCCGTAAGTAAGCTGCCAAACTTTAGGAAATGATTCTGTGTCAGGATAAAGAATGGAATTTTTTACGGAAACGCTTACTTTCAAGATATCCGCCATTGTGGTTTTTTTAATAAAAATACATAACGTCGTCCATCTTTCCTATCAGGTCACTTCCAACCCCACGTTAGAGTTCGAGGGTTAATCTTTATTTTATTGTCTTTTGAATTCTTTTTTGTATGAGGCGATGGTGACTGAGAGATTGACTTTTTTTAAACAACAAGAAAAAAGAAGAAACTCAAATTTTTTAGTGTGATCCAGCGTTTTCATATCACAACAAGGTGTTTCATAGTCTTGTAGAAATGTAGACTAATGTCAGATCCTCAACGCAGTTCTTGAACTCGGCTAGTTGGTTATTGCTGTTTGAACGTTTTCAAGTGCCTCAAAATGACGTCCCTTAAGGTGAATTTTTAATCTGCAAAAGAGGAAAAAGTCGCATGGACTCAAGTCAGACGAATAAGGAGCCATAGGAATGTTTTCACTGGCAAAAAACTCGTTTACTGAAAAAGGTTTTTTGGAACCATTTTTACGTAGATTTTTGTCGTCTTCAATTCATTGGTCAAAATGTGATGAACGGTGGTGTGAGTCAAATTCAAGTCTTCCCTGATCATTCTCAACGTCACCGACGATCTAAACGCACAATATCCTGGATTCGAAGATGAAGACCTTCCGCTGCGTGTTTCATCTTCCATCGACTCTCTTTTTACCACGATTTTATTAGTTCGGTTTCCGTCTTATCTGTCAGTCTGTCCGGGTGGAATTTTGCAAACGAGTTTAAACTAACTTCCCGATAAGCTAGAGACCTGACATTTTGAACATAGGTCAGAATTGGATGACAATACAATATTCAGTTGGTTTCTTGTCTCTACATTCGTTTAAACAAATAAAAATTGGCCAATGAGATGTTTTTCGTATATTGAGTCTCATCAATATATACAGAACCGATTGAAATCTTTCACCCGGACATAAGACTAAAAAACAGATAATAATAAATCTAATAAAAAACAAATAATTTATAATAAAATCAAATAACAAATCAATTAACAAATAATTTTAATCTAATAAAACAATCCTCCCTCAAAATTGTAGAAGGGTCATGAAAAAATATTTTATACTTTTTAGTCCGTTTTAAAAACGTGGTATGATACATTAAAAAAAAAAAAAAAAATTGATTTATAATTTCTGAAAAAGCCTTAAACCACAGAAATCCTAGACTCTTAACAAAACACTGTCGTTCTAGACCTGCTGAAGTTTTCCAAAAATCTCTGCTGCACTGTGTCCAAACCTGAAGCAAAACGTGATTCATTTTTAGAACCCACTAGAAAAAAACTGTTTCACGCAAAAATCTCTATGGACAACCAAATGGCTCAAAGTCACACTCGTACTGAAAGCATATTCCATGTTCACCTACCGCTCCTCCAAGTTCCGCGTTTCCATATCGAACGCTACGTTGCCAGTTTTATTACTCAATTTAGACACATCGTATATTTTCTGACATCCATTCAGTCTCTGATTGTCTGTATACTTCTACCCTTTGTACTTAATAGTCCAGTTTGTTTAATTTGATGAGTTGCACATATTGATGCAAGGATAAATTGATCCTTAAATACCATTAAGTGAAATTAATGTTCATATATGCTGAGGATAAAGTTTTACGTCTTACATTAACTTTTTGTAAATTGAAATTTGCCCTGGGGGGTTGAATAATGAGTACGGGTATGGCAATCCTGTAGGAGCCTAGCTGGGGCTACACTTTTTTATGTTCTTCTCGTTTTTGTTTATAATGAAATAATGAAGAAAGGTTTTTCGCTTTAAAACTTCAAGAAAAGAAAAAACTTCTTCTTTTTTTGTTTTATAATACAAGTAACGTTCCGGTTAATTTTTATAGAAACAAAATATTTTAAGGCGCCGTGTATGCAATTTGTGTACACTACTGTGTTGCGTAGGATTCGTCTAATGAAGGGGACTATCAGTACACTAGTCAAGAGCTTTTTGTAAACACTCCTAGGTTTGCCAATTCTGAGGGAAACTAGCTGGGACACCATTTTGTTCATGAATCTTAGCTTATACTGCTCTCTTCCATCTTTCTTGTCAGATCTCTTTTGACCAACCTTTGTTCTTTTCCGACCCTGACGCTATTAGATTATCCGAAGATTACGAGTCTTTTATGTTGTTTTCTTAATTTTTTTATAAGGCGATGATGATCTAAAGGTTTTTGCCTTTAAACAAGAAAAGAAAATTCTATAAAATATCAAAATTTGTACATTAACTATATTGATATTACTATTTAATTACCTTGTATTGAGGTGTTATCGTCGAACAATCCTTACTTGTAGTTTACACTATCTTATATGACGCGTTTCAACTATTTGTCAGTCATTTTCAAATATAAAAACACGTAGAAACACTTAACGACACATATTAATTCACATTAAAAAAAACACGATTAAAAACACATATACGGACGACGCGCGTTGTCAGTGACCGTTCTCGTTGATTAACGATCGTCAATTCAATTAATCAACATATATTTGTGTGTAATTTATCTGCAAAAAATGACTTTTCACGTAAGCTCCTCTAATCTCTCTATGTATGTTTTGTTGTATGTACACTGTGGTGAGACAGTTGTGCTGAGGGAATAGTGGGGATTAAAAAGGGTTTACATGTTGCATTTTTTAAATTTCAGGATATATTTAATCTCTTTATTTTTTTACTAATATGTTCAGTTATTATAAAATTTCCTCTATAAACATTGCGCAAACTTTTTCACATACTGATTCACAGTAAAATTGTAAATATCAACCATATTCATTGTCTTAGATTTTGTAGATTACTCAATACATATTAACACTCAGGGGTTTACCATGGGCTCGTCTGAAATGACAACCCTAATGAGGAGTACAGAAGGGGTAGTTACATCCCTTAATGACTGTTTATACAAGTTTTTTGGTTTCATAATGCAGCAAGTAACGTTGCATGCATTGTGTTAGTTTTTATAGAAACAAAACATTTTAGGGGGCTGTGTATGCAATTTGTATACACTGCTGTGTTGAGAAGGAATCGTCTAATGAAGGGGACTACAATGAAATTAGTAGTAGGCAGTAGAGGAAACACTCGGCCGAGTGGAGAAAATATTTGAATTGCATTTTTTTGCATAATGACTTTCGTTGGGGCCCCCTTTACGCGAAAACACAGGTTGCTAAGTCGCAATAAGTATTTTTTATCAAATTTCAAATTTTTTATTTGCTCTGGAATAATTCTTTAGAATATTATTAAGTGATGTTTAAAGAATACTTAAGAACATTAGCAACCTCCAAGTTTATGGTTTTTAACATCGTTTTTGAGCGTTGAAGACCGTTTCCCCATCTTTTCGGTCCTTAAATAATTTTTATCTCGTAAACTATCAACTTCAGCAAAAAATTACAAGGAACCTTTTTTGTTCAGAATGGTCCAAATAGTCGTTTAAAATTCCGGGCAACAAAATTATTTTTTTGAATTTTTTAAAAACAAATGTAACCAGGTTGCCACCTGAAAACCTGTTGTTTTGCAGTAAGGGCCC